>BTPG01000001.1:120711802-120781357 GCA_036245525.1 Semisulcospira habei | reverse complement strand
GTATGGATGATGTTAGGTGTTTGTTTGCATCATTAAAAGTTTGGACAGCGTTTGCGTAAAAACTGTTTTTAAAACGACTCGTGCATGTTCTGATCGCTCTGTAGCAGCACCCTGATTGCATTTATATTTATTTGTATTTGTAGTCATGCATCTGTACAAGATTTGTGCAACCGCTGATGCATGAAAGATTCTGGAGGTGAAAATACAAAAGAAACAAATCATATGAATGAAACCACTGAACTTATTCTATGAAATTATTCTATTTTGCGTATGTTTATTCTAACTTATTGAGTTATCTGTCCCCAAAATACCATAAATTCCATAGGTCAGCCTAATTCAGGCACTACACATGAGCTGGAATAGTTTTGCAAAGAACGTCCCAAAAAAAGAAAAGAAACATGCTTAGAAATTACCATTAAAACACAGTACAGAGAACAGTACAGAGAAAGAGACATGCTTAGAAATGACAATTACAACACACTGTGTTGTAATTGTCATGTGTAAGCATGTTTATTTCTTTGTTGGGATGTTCTCTGCGTTTTACATGTTTGACAGTCACCTTTCTGGTTTGGATTTGTAACAGTTTGATCCAACCCCTGTTAAGGTTGTAGGACACACCTGTTTCGCGCATCTTTTCTGCGCATTTAGATACCGCTATCTTGCGTCTGCCGTGACCTGAGACTAGAGGTCACCGAAAAAAAACGCCGTACGGCAAGTCGTATTGCAAACAAGCTCAATTTATCGATAATTGACAAAAGATATATACTGTCTGAAATAGGTGTGTAAGCTGACTGTTTCTATGCATAAAATGTTGTGTTTCCTCAGAAATAAGATACTTTTGCATAAGTTGCGACAAGTCATCGAGCGTCAGTAGTAACGCATAACCATTTCTCAGAAGAAGAAAAAAAAAAAATGAACGGGCCGTATACGTGGCAGCCAGGAAAACAACAAAATCTTCAGACAAGGTAAACTAGAAAAAAGTTTTATGCACCGCCGTGAGATGTCACCTGCACGGCGTAAAACCCCAATAGCTAACTGTCCTTTTATGCATGGACATTCAGTTACAGCCTACCTGCAATGAAGAAGACTACATTTTATTGTGGGTTGACAGGGGCATGCATTCCATGTATGTCAGTCACCACCTAGAAGTAGAACATTTCCATACATTCTCAGAGAGCCTTTACTAATACGGTGGAAGGAATGTAGTCCACATTGTAGTGATATTAAACCAGTGCCAGTGCTTATTATTTAGGAAAACATACTGTGTGTAGTAAAAAGTCCTGCTAAGGGAGAATTTTGCATTACTAACTCAGTATCTGCTTTCAGTACTTAGTAACTTAGTTTTCTCATCCATTCTCTGTCTTATGAAGGCTATATTACAGATTAGGAGATAGGTCCAGCATTTTTTTAGTTCAAGGATGGTGCCCGAATAGCTTGGCGGATGAGACGCCAATGATTCATGTATCGACATGATTTATTATTAGATCCGCATTCGTACTTGACATGCATACAAAACCTTCTGTTCAAGTGCCATAACACGATTGATTGTGGGCGTATACGGCAAGACAAGACAAGACCACCCTTGAACTATCATAGTCACATTTATTTCAAGCAGTGGGTGTATCAGGATTAAAAGGGTTACCTAGTAAAACGCTACTTTGACTGAAACCCTAATTAACTACCATTTTGGATGACCGTAGAATGTGTGAAAAATACAAATTTGACTAGTACAAAAGCAAGCCTTTATCATATATGTTGAGACTCGTGACACTTATTTCAGCTACCTTTTGGAAAGTTCACACAGGTTGTGAATCAGTTATGCGCATGAGGCGTACAGACGTGACTTTGCCATTGTTGTTTGTTCTTTGCGGTTTACACAGTTTTTGTCGCATTTATTTTGAAAGTAATAATCTGCCCCTGCATTTCATTCACGCAAAGTGAAATTGTCATGCTGCCGAACAACACAGTAATAATCATGTATTTCATTTCAGGCTAATACTGCTGTTGACCTCTCGCTGTGGAGTCTCAGTACTTTCACCCAGAGTACATACTTGCAAACAAGCGCAGAAGTATGACGTCTACACCAACTGACCAAGGTCACACTCACAGCGCAAGTGAAGTGAGGAAAGGTGACACTTATTCTCCTGGACTCAAGGTAAATCATACCAGTAGATCTGTGATGAGAATCAGGTGCAGAACACAACACAACTATGGTGTGAATGAACACATCATACTGTAATGCCTTCTTTCATTGGCTCATGTGCGAAGCAAGTGTAAGGCTATGTTCTGGGCCATTGGTCGTCCATGGTAAACTTTAATGTTGGCATTTTCTCGGAGACTATTCAAACCACAGTCTTCAAACGTAGCCGAAGGATACTTTGTGGCAAGACCTTTCTTACTCTTAGCCTACCAGTTTAAGTTCAGGCCAAGGGTCATGAGAAATTAAGAAATAGGTAAAAAAAAATAAAGACATATTTTGACAAAAGATATTTTTTCTCCAATACTATTCACAACTGTACATAAGCCAGCCCTTTACTTATGCTTAGACGCATGGCACTTAAATTTCAGTCACCTTTTGGAAAGGTCACACAGTTCAGATTAAGAAAATGATCAGTTTTAAATGCACACGAGCGATCCAGGCTTCACCATTCTTGTTTGTGGTGTTCACAGTTTATTTCACATTAGTTTGAAGGTAGTAATGTGTAAACTAAATGTAGGGACGAATTGGGGGGGGGGGGGCTCCCCCCCCCCCCCCCCCACCGGCCCCGAATTGTGCATGGCCCCACGAGCTCCTTAGCATCCGCGTTATCGCGGAATTGTTTATATTACAGCGTTCTAAATGAACTTTAGAATTTTTTAGTGTGTGTACGGGTCCCGCATTTTTTTGGGAAACAATAGGCGCACAGGCCTCTTTTCGTGTTTGTCCTTGCTAAACTACAACATTCTCAGAGAGAAAAAGAGAGATGAAATGAAACTTTATATTAAGAGAGAGAGAAAACAACAGCCTAGTGATAATAATGTGTAAAATGGTTATAACTAAATAGTGTATACACGGCCAAGTGAAGACACAGTCGTACTATCCGTGAACTGAAAAACTCGAAAAGCTTTTGGTCAGGGAGTCGCAGGAGCAAAATAGGAGGGGAGGAAATACGGTCCCGGCTGGTTTGATATGTGCCAGATATCTCTCACGACAGCTTGATGATAACTGACTCGCACTCATACTTGCCGGAATTCAGGGACCTTTTTTTTCTCTGTCCGTTGAGTTATAGACTGTATAACAAAGTCCCTGTTTGTGGAGTTTGGAACCGACCCACCCTGAAATAAGATCAGAAGTGAAATTGCCATGCTGCCGAATAACACGATAATAAACATGTATTTCATTTCAGGTCAGTGCTGCTGTTGACGTCTCACTGCAGAGTCACGCCCAGAGGGTATACTTGCAAACAAGCACAGAAGTATGATGCCTACACCAAGAAGAGGCAAGAGCTAGTCAGGTCATGTTTGCTCAAAGGAGAAGGCCACAGCTAAAAGCAGGCAATTCCAGTTCCAGCGGATCAACTAAAGTGAGAGAAGGCACCACTTATTGTCCTGGACTCGAGGTAAAGCATACCGATTGATTTGTGAATAGAATCAGGTTCATAACAAAACACAACTGGTTGGGATAAACACATCACACTGTAATGCTTTCTTTTATGTTGAAGATGGTGTAGTAGTAGTACCAGCATTCTCAACAACACCGAATGCTAAAATCACTTGCTGTCAACAAGTGGCACCATATTGCATTTGATTTAAAAACTAGAGGGTTGGGCAAGTCTCTAAATACTGTCGTTTTCTTTAATAAGCACTTAGTGCATACAAAAAGACTAGAAATATCTGAATACTACCCATTTGGTCCAATGCGTTGTGTCCTGTTTGAGACAATTTCTGCAAGTTACACTTTGAATATTGATGCTGATTCTAGATATATGTATACACCCTTTGTGGTCATTTCAAGCTCAATGGCGTCTAATTTTTGGCGCAAGTGTGATAGCAAAAGTAAGTGTTTGTAATGGGTCGTCCGTCAACTGTCTGTTACCTGTGGGCAACTTTAACATTGGCATTTCCTCGAAGACTATGCAAGCCTCAGACTTCAAACTTGGCACAAGGGTACTTTGTGGTAAAATAATTCTAAACATACCAATTTCTGTGACCTTTCAAAGGTCATCTCAAGTAGTATTTTCAACTTCAAACTCAAACTTGCTATGGAGATACCACATGATAAGGGTGACAAAAGTTAGTTTCGGGTAGAGTTGTACTTTTTATCAATGTTTTTGCAAACTTTTCAATAAAATTTGGCATGATGATAACACTTTTCTGTGCTACTAATGTAATCAGCCCCTCACAAAGGTCAAGGGTCACAGAGGGTTGACAAATGTGTGAAAAATGAAGGTTTGATTGATTGTACATTGCTTAACGTCCCGACAGCAACAAGGCTTTCTCAGGACGTGCCTGCACTGCTTGTGAAAAAAAACAACCAACTAAACAGAACATTGAATGTATGTCGCCAGCCGGTCAAACACATTAAATAAACCTAACACATGGGGCCTAAATAAAGCTAAGACCATTTAGCAACACACATCCAATATCAAGAGCTACAGGCAGTGCAGACAGTAGGGAGAGTTTAAAAAAGGCAAATACAGGTGAATGGACCTCGGGTAGACAGAAACACATGCCCCAGAATAGAGAGAAAACCCCACCCTGTGGGGCTGACCAGGGTGACCCTGGGAACTAAAAAATACCTAACCCCACCCAAGTCCCCCAGGGCAGACCCGGGTGGGGTTGAAAAATGAAGGGATTTGGAAAAATACTCAGGTTTCACTGACAAAATCCAGCCCTATACTTATGTTTAGACATTTTCAGAGACCTGTTGGAGGAGTCAAGCCAAGGTAAAAAAGGACAGACATATTATGTGGATTGGTCATACACGTGAACCATAAGGACATTGCCTTTCTTGTTCATGTTCTGACTACTGTCATATTATGCATGTATGTACTTTGTATAAATACTTGCAAATATGCACGCAATATGTGCATGTCAGAACTTTTTTTGATACAAAATTATCTTTTGCAGGTTGCGAAAGATGAGGGAATAAGAGTTCAGCGGGTACATCTCTCCGCGATGGCCAACCAACGAGAAGGCAAAGGCAGTGAACTGATTGTCCTGTGTAGGAGGGCAGACGTCCTGTTATTTTGATGTCCATCCACCAGGCTGGCCACTATGTCAAGGTTTTGGACAGTCACATCATTCGCAATGCAGCAAAAGCCTGTGCCTTACTGCCTGAGCTGATGCATAGCCATATATTAGGAGCAGGGCAAGCAGGCTTTAGGCCTGGCTATTCAACTGCAGACACAACAGCAGTGGGGCAGTGACAACAAAGTGACAATGACAAAACTCGAGAAAATAGAAATAAAGAGGGAGTGTTTCCATAAGCCCGACATAGAAGCAGCGGGGCGACAAAATTGTAACGTGCAGTCGAGCAGTTCAGGGGCTATTGTACAGTGATGGGGGTGTGCTTTGTGTGTTTTCATATAACAATGTGACAAAGCGATTTGACACCCATGTTGTAATTTGTAGTGCAGTAAAAAGGTGAGAAATATCTGTATTTTGACCAAAAAGATGTTTTCTCAAGTATACACAACTTCAAACCCAGACTTGGTACAAGGTGGTAAGAACTTTTCATGCATACTAATTTCGTATGCATGAAAGGTCAGAAAGGTCAAGGGTCACAAGAAATCGGGAAATAGGTACAAGATATCCATATATTGCCCAAAGATTTTTTTTCTCAAGTATTCCTAATTGTAACCCTAAACTTGGTAAAGAGATACCTGATGGTAAGACCTTCCTATGCATATTTATTTGGATGACCCCCTCAGAAAAGTTACTTTTTGTCACTCTCCTGTCATGTCGCGATTTGGAAATGCAGCTTAATATGTATTAGTTTTTGATTATCCAAAGAAAACCCCTTTACTGACAATGTGTTCATTTTTCGAAGACATTTCATCATATGAACAGGTCTTTATTGTGACAAGTTCCTAAATGCTGGCATACATCAGTCATTCAAAATATGTACTCCACAGCTGACACTTATGGGGTAGGAAACAGTGGTACAGATAGATTTTGTGCAGCATCGGTGTGAGACAAGGAGAAAACTTATCACTGCTCCGCTTTGCATGATTCCAAATGATATACAGGGCTCATTCTGAAAATGGTCAGTGGCCTCAGAGTATAAAACCCACGGGTCCTTTCTGAAGAGGGGATGTGCGGAAATATAGAAACGTGGGGATGTATATTTATGTCATTAAACCCTCAGCTTAAAATGTTGTGCAAATGTGGACTTGCTCAATGAAAAACGCAATACTTCTCAAGAGTGAGTTGACCATGCAGTTTTTGCATTACCCTCCAGCTGTCACAGCAGATTTAAGTGGTTGTTTGATAACTGATCACAGGCATATGATATGTACTGTACTTTGTGTTTGTTTTATTTTTTCTTCCACTGTCAATCTTTGACTTTACGCTGTGTGGCTTTACTTATCGTATCAGAATTGCTAACCACATGGTTCATTTCACAAGTTTTACAGATGTACTGTACATGACACACGCCTGCAAACAGAATGATCTGACTATGATCCGTGTCCATTTGTGATTGCTAAGGAACATGCGTACAGTGTAGTAATAAGGATAATATTTCATTTCTGAGCACATTCATGTAAGTTCTTTTGTGATATTTTTCATGCCCCAGTGGGTCCAAAATTAAATAAAGTAAACTGATGCCAACATTGTGTACAGGGTGCTATGCAGCAATCAGTTGTGACATAATAGCCTGCACCATGTTGAGTTTTTGGAGAGCAGCAATGGTATTGCTTGGATTACGGGCCAGCATGGTGCAGACTCTGTTGTAGACACTTTGCCAGCGTTATATGGTCGATTTTGTATCAAGAGCAGTACAGGTATTGTTTGGTGTGGATGCCTATATTATGCAGACTAGGTGACAGTGCATTGTACCCTTGTTATTCAGTTGTTATGGTATTTTGTGTTGACATCAGCATTGTGCAGTGCAAGTTATGGGGCTTGAGACTGCATTTCACTTTGTTGTGCTGCAATTGGACACAGTGTGGTACTGGTAACAGTATTGTTTGATTTTCATGCCAACATTGTGCACAGTATCTGTGTAATGTAGTTTGGTACTGCATTTCACTGTTATTATGTTGTGGGATGTGCAATGTTGAATTATATCAGGACTACAGTGATGGTACATGGTCTCTCTCTCTCTCCCCCTCCCTCTTCCTCTCTCTATATAGTATATGAGCAAAATAATATATGTAGTGGAAGGCTCTAAATGATAAGTCTGTCATTCCTTCTCTCCTATCCCCCTTCTTTTATATACTGTGCAGTTGGCTCCCAAATAAATACCTCATGAGCAAGTGGTTGCCGGTGTCGGTCTCCGTTGGCATGCACACAACTAAAAATGACATCAGCTCCACTTTTCTCCCAAATAGCTTGTATACAGTCAGCACTTTGTCAATGTAAATGTGAATAATGTTACATGTAGTTGAAATATGTTCTGCAGTAAAGCTGTATTTTGAGGGGGAGCTGGGTGGCTCGGTGGTAGTGTAGTGTTTTTGTTTCCTTATAATTTGTAACCAAAAACTGCTGGGAAACTGAGATTCAGCTAGAGAGATAGGTACATCCACTACCAATCTGTTTACAAACATCTTTCAACCAGAGATGTTCATCGACCTGCTTTCACGGAGACACCAAAGGAGCATGTAGCATTTCTTGCAGCAGGTATATTAAAACAAATTCACATCAATTAATATTTGTAGATGATGCCAGTAAAAATTATTAAAAAAAAACTGTCTGTGACAACACTCTTTGGTGTGCTTTTTCATCTGTGAATGATTGAATGAATGTAAACATGCTCACACAATGCCTGGCTGAAAAAAATGAATGAACAAATGTACCGAGGTAACCAGTGTGCATTTTTATCCAAAACTGAATCCGGTTGTTTGGTTTATGGTTTAACATTCACATTACCACAGTGATGATAATCGCATATTTAAAAAAAAAATAAAATAAAATAATGCGTTAAATTTTTTTTTTTTTTTTTTTTTGCTTAGCGAAGTAGAAACTGTATGGGTTTCAAATGTGAGCAGGAAAAAAAATATCGCCATCTACGGGACTCGAACCCTGGTCACTGCGTGGCAAAGAAAAGTACCTTACCACTGCACTAACTAAATTACTAAGAAACAGGTCGTGCATTTAATTACTTATAGATAAACGTTTTCATCCCGTATCTGCCGTTCTTGTTTGTTCCAGTTTACTGTCACAAATAGTAATCGAGGACTAGCAGTTTGGGCGTAGTTTGCAACAGTTTGGGCTTAGGTTTTCCCTTGTAAGTTTGGCATAGTCGTTTTCCCTTACCGTCTACGGCGGAGATATGATCTGCCGGAAGTCAGACATCGCTTGTATCCCTTATTGAATACGCACTCGAAAACGACCCAAAGTGCCCAATTTTGTGCGGGACCCCATATTTTCTTCATAATCAATGTGATAGTTATAACATAAAGTACGACTTTATCGAATAAAAAGGGCCTGAGCAATTGCCCAACATTGCAAACACTTGTAATGTTATTGATAACATCCGGGCAATTTGCGAATTTACAACATACATTTTTTTAGATTTCACTTAGAATTCCAATTATCAGAACACACTTTTTTTACGAGAAAATACTAACATACTTTATGAAGTGACCGAAATGTTTCTTTATCATTTTAACACACTATTCGATAAATTTTTATTGTGTTCTGAAATCGGCTATTTTGCGTGTTTTTTCCCGTGGGGTACCTCAGAAAAACGGCTGTAACTTACAAATATGCCCGGGACCATGGGTCTTTCAGGGTGGCAATAGCCTCCAGACTCAATAAGGCTCTCAAAAAACCCTATAAGCGGCAGTTTTCAATTAAAAAATGTAGGTATAGTATACAACCTTAATTAGTTTTACAGATGCTAAAAATGTGATTGTGAGTCATTCATCTCTGTGAGTACATCCATACCTTTTTCCAGCAACAAGTAGGCTTCCTCAGGCATAAGTTCCAATGGGAGCCCAAGGTGTATATTTTGTCTAGGAGCTCGGGGTAAGCAACCCACCAAAACACCAACAATGTGCATCTGTTCCCGCAGTCTGACAGCATCTGTGGAAGGCAAAAACCAGTGTGCTGGTCAGTGATTTTGGAGCTTACGCCCTCAAGCACTATGGTTCAAGCTCATTGACAAGCCCACAAATAATAATAATAATATTAATAACAATAATAATATATAACTCTTCTATAGCGCAATCATCATCATCATCATCATCAGTCCCTTGCCCGAACTGGGCGTTGGGGGGACTGAAAGGCAGCAGCAACAGACAGTGCTCTCCACTGAGTTCTATTTTGGGCGGTGGCAAGCAAGTCTGGCATCTCGAGTTCGGTCCATTCTTTTATGTTTGCGACCCAACTCTTTCTCTGACGACCTCGCCGACGACTTCCTTCGAGAGTGCCTTGGAGGATAGTCTTGGACAAGGTGTTGTGTCGGGTCACGTGGCCAAACCAAGCAAGCTTGCGCCGTTTCACGGTTGCCAGAAGAGGTTCATGTGGGCCCACCAGGGAGGTGACGATGCTCCGTACATATTCGTTGGTTTTGTGCTCGCGGTACGAGATGCGGAGCAACTTCCTCAGGCACTTGTTCTCAAAGGCCTGGATTTTCTTTTCTGAGTCTGCAAGCAGTGTCCAAGTCTCACAGCCGTAGAGTAGAATAGACACTACGAGGGACTTGTAAAGCCTGTACTTGATGGTGAAGCTGATGGAGTTACTTCGCCATATCCTGTCCAGCCTGGCCATTGCGGATGTTGCTGTACCTATCCTGATACGGATCTCTGCTACGCAACTACCGTCTTTGGACAGGGTGGCTCCCAAGTACTTGAAGCTATTGACCTCTTCTAGCTTCTGGCCGTTCATGTGAATGTTGCTGCTGCTGTCGCTTGTGGTGTTGATCATCACTTTGCTTTTATCCGTACTGATCTCCATGCCATAAGACCCTGCGCTACTTGAAAGTTTGTCTGTCAGGTTTTGGAGCTCACTATTGCTGCCTGCCATGAGGTCAATATCGTCTGCGAATCGAAGATTGCACAGGGATCTGCCACCAATAGAGATTGAAGTATGGTGGTCGTGGAGGGTTTCCTGCATGATCTTCTCCAGGAATATGTTGAAAAGGACAGGAGAGAGCAGGCATCCTTGACGGACACCGATCGTCGTCCTGAAGAACTCGCCTGACTGATTGTTAAGTAGAACCGCGCTGCAGGCGTTCTTGTAAAGCGCTTCTATCATTTGGATCAGTCCCTCCTCTATGTTGAACGATCTCATGACTTGCCAGAGTCCGTCGTGCCAGACGCGATCAAATGCTTTCCTGAAATCAATGAAGTTGTGGTAGAGTTCGCGCTGATGCTGCAGATGTTTCTCGATCAGGACGCGGCAGTTGAAAATCTGCTCTACAGTGCTTCTTCCAACTCTGAAGCCAGCCTGTTCTTCTGCCAGCAGTTCCTCGGCGAAAGTTTTGAGGCGGTTGAGAATGATTCTAAGCATTACTTTGCTAGGGTGACTTATCAGACTGATAGTTCTGTAGTTCTGGCACTGTTTCATGTTTCCTTTCTTGGGGAGCGGGATCACTAGAGACTGTGTCCATTCTACTGGCCATTTCTTTTGCTCCCAGATCTTTTGACAGAGTGTAGTGAGGACCTTCGTTGTTACTTCTCCTCCATGTTTCAACAGTTCAGCAGGTATGTTGTCTACACCTGGAGACTTTCCTCCCTTCAGGCTGCGTACGGCTGCTTCCACCTCTTCAGCTAACACTGGCAGGTCTTCAGCCTTCCTGGCCCCAGCCTGGTTGTTTTGGAGGATGCTGGTGTCTGGCTCAGCCTTGTAGTTATACAAGTCTCGGCAGTACTCAGTCCATCTGTTTAGTACAGCAGTGTTTTCCGTAAGGAGTTGGCCGCTGCTGTCTTCGATGACTGTGGCTGTTCGCTGTTGAGTCTTGGTGAGGGTCCTTAGCGTTTCATAAGCCTTCTTGCTGTTGCCGTTTGCCAATATCCCTACATAAAAGGCTTACAGTGCTTTACATCTAGATAATCTAACTAACAACCGGCCTCCGTAGTGCAGTGGTTAGCACGTCGGACTGGCAGCCGGGAGATCTGGGTTCGAATCCCAGCCGAGTCAAGCGGGATTTTTCCTACCTGGGTCGGCTCTTACCCAGAGCAGGTGTGCTATGGGCCCAATGGGAAGGCTGATGCCACGCAGCCAAGACTCACCCACTTCACAGGTGCGACCTTGGGGGTGCTACCCGGGTTATGACATATCGCACGGTGTGAATGATTACACGGCTGGCACCGCAGGTGTCTGCAGTTCCCGGACCTGGTTAACATCAGGATATTTATGACAGGAAGCATGGAATGTGGCCCTGTCACGCAGTCCCCAACCACATGGACCACCATGGCATCATCATATCATCATCATGATGCAAAAATTAAACATGCTGTTCCAGGTCCCTGATCCCTCAAGTCTCCGTCTCATGGTGACCTCAGCCCAGTCCTCCAGGAGCCCTAGGTGCGCGGCTGTCTTCAGCCAGACCCAGCTGCTGTGCGTGGAAGGACGTAGTGGTTGAATCACCACCTCTGGGGGGGAGCTCCCACTCGTCGACTCTGCGACTAGCTAACAATGTCGTAAGTAGGGGGAATAGTAGGTGTGGTCACCTGAAGGCCACACTGAACACCACCAAAGTGACTCCGCAACAGTGCGGAGTTTCCTCCGGAGAGAGTCCCCTACTACCTGACATATATAGCAGTAGGGCCAAAAATCTGGCTGGAATAACTGGCGGGCCTGGGTGAGCACACTGGGGTTGATGGGGATGAGCGGCGTGAGAGGAAGACCTCTAAGGTCGACAAAAAAGAAAAATACTTGGAGCAGCAAAAAAAAAAAAAAAAAAAAAAAAGATAATTGTTACGTGGTGGAGTTGTAGTCGAAGTATGATAAACACACCAGACACACACACACGTAGAGTTCTTTAAAGTAAACCTCGTTCAGCTGCAATCCGTCACACGTGGCTTAAGGATGTAGACAATACTGGAGTAACAGTTCCAACAATATTTAATTCAGCGATGCGATATCCTCACAGTAATGCTCTTTCAAATGCACAAACTACTGAATACAAAGTCTCTTCTGCTATGTCCATACTACGACTCAAAGTTTCTCATACACAGCGTCTCTCGCAATAAACTGCGTATCCCTACAACTGACAAAGCAAGACAATGTACTAACGGGCTTTCCCAGCGCCCTCCTTATATACACTATCAAAATCTAGAATCTTCTACGGAAATCATGAACTCAACCAATCAGAACGGAACATGCAGCCGAAACTCATTAACATGAATTTTCCAGAAACAATATATCAGGCTACAAAAACACGGCTGCTCACTTCAGCTCTAAATTCTAAGTTAATTAAGACACATAAAAGTATGGTATCCCTATCTATGATAGCTCCAAAAGGTACGAGAACATTCACCAAACAAAATAAAAGCTGCTCACTACACGCGCACAGGAAAAGTAACGAAAATGTAGCGATGTCAGATGTCAACTAACTGAAGTGACACTTACGAGGCCACCAGACAGTGCGACCTGTCTACAACGTCCCGGACTAAACTTAACAAAACGAAATCGGCTCTACTCACGAACAAAAGAAAATCTTACTAAAAAGGCACGAAATCATAACCGTGATAGCTCAAATAGACAACATATCGTTACCTACGAATAACACATGTACGCTCTCACAGGAAAACACAACCACAATCGTAACATTACCCCCCCTCTTAAGAATGAAATTTCACCAAATTTCTTCTCAAATTTCAAAAATACGGTTGTGGCTGTGTACACCTACACAAAACCCTAAACAAATATAACTACACATCAAAAATCGAATTAAAATAAACGTCTCACAGTTCCTGTAAACAGTCCTGAGCATCGAAATGTTTCATACAAAAGTTCTGGACACAGAAATGTTCATTTAAACTGCTCTGCTCAGGTAATCTGCTCCAAAATTATGCGAACCCTTAAGTTAAACTAAAAATAAATGTCAAAGTTCACTTCTGGATATCATCAAATCATGGGGTACAGTACACAGTTCACACAGTTATTGGTCCTGGGTCAAACACTGTCGGCTCAGGAAAAGTGTCACAGTTCATACACACCAAATTGTATATCTCTTGTTGATTCGTGATAACAACTGGCGATCTGGAATCCATGTCGACTCTCAGGTCCGGCGTCTCTCGAACATTCTTTCTCGGTCCTTTACTCGTGTAGCAAAACAGACGACACGACTCGTCGCGAACGGGATTGTCGGATGTTAGATTAACCTCGGGCTGGTTGGTGTCTGTTGTCCCTGGGTCAGGTGTAAACCGATGCTCGAACTCAAGAGTCAGGACGCGCAGTTCTTCACGTTGAGTCTGGGTCAGATTCTGACCGAACTGGATATCTTCTACATCCTCTTTATGTCGGAGTTCATTAAGGTCAAACAGGTTCTCGTTGTCTAGTCTTTCGTCATCAGCAAGACGCACTGATGCGGCCATTTGTGTCTTGTCTTGACGACCTCTCTGTAGCTCCACCAGCCTGTCCTCATTCACGACAGCTGCTTCCGTGTTGTCCGCCACTTTTAGAGGGATGGTCTGGTTACTCTTCTTTGCTTGACTTTTCGTGGTAACAGAACATATTTCAGGTCTCCACTCTGGATCTGGATCGTCTGCGTTACTGGCACCATCAATGTTTCCGATGATGAGGTCGTAGACTGGTGTCTTCACGCACAACGCCTTCACCTCTCCTGTCAAGTATGGGGTGTCGACACTGACTTTGGCAAGGGGGATAATCCTTACAGTTCCGTCAGCCAAAATGAGGGTGGTCCACTCCTGTAGCTTCTGGTCTTCAGCTACTAGGTCCTCTCTCACGATGATGCAGCTACAACCAGTGTCTCTCAACACTCTCACTGGTGTGTCGCCGACGAATCCTGACACCACCGGCATGTTCGGCACTTCATTCTCAGGCAGCGCGATGTTTGAGACTGGTAAAAATGTAGTCCCATCTCCTACTGGAATGCGTCCATTCTTTCTGAAAGATTCAATCAGCTCCGGTGTTGCCTGTTTTTCTCTAGACTCGAAGTCACTGGATGATGTCATATCATTGGCTAATACAGCGGCAGCTCTGTGTTGAGACGTGGTACTGCTTCTGCCTGCTATCCCACGATCTTGGTTGGGTCGCCTCGGGGAACATCTTTAGACGGACACCGTATCGCTTTGTGACCATTCTTTCCACAGAGAAAACATGTCAGGTTCTCCACCGGCTTGTATCTCGGGGTGTCTATGACATTATGGATTTCCTCTGCTGGTGTAGACCCACGCTGTGGCTTACTGGACCCGAACTTCATGTTGTGAGCGTCAAGGTATCTTTGAGCGAAGTCGGCCAGGGCCTTTAGTGACTGGTCTTTTTGCTCTCTAAGGTGGGCGGCCAGGTCCTTAGAACATGCGCTGAAAACTTGTTCTTTGATGATAAGGTCGCACAGGTCTTGGTACTCTCTGTTTAGGCCAGCCAGCTCTATCCATTTCTCCAGGTAGCTTCTGATTCTCTCAATGAATAGGCCGGGTGTTTCTCCTTCTTCAGGCTTGCAGTTCCGAAATCGTCGCCTGTAACCTTCTTCAGTGAAGTCGTACTGTCTCAACAGGGTGGTTTTCAACTGAGTATAATCTTCGGCTTCTTCTCTTGGTAAGCAGGTGTAAAATTCAAGCGCTTTGCCAGTTAGAAGTGCGCTCAGTTTAATAGGCCAAGTCTCTTGTTTCCAATTGTTGCTATTTGCGAAGCGCTCGAATCGCTCCAGATAAGCGTCCATCTTATCTGAATTTTCAATGAAAGGTGGAAGTTTTGGCACACGGGCTGTCTGTTCTCTGCTCGCTAATGCTGTTGCTTCATTAGTTCTCTGGCTCTGTGCCTCAATCTCCATCTGCTTTAGATGAATTTCGTGTTGACGCTGCCTCTCCGCCTCTTCTCTCTTCTCTTTTCGCTGTTTCTCTGCTTCTCTTCGCTGTTTCTCGGCTTCTTCTGTTTGGATTTCGAGTCTCCTGATTTCATGTTCTTTGGCTCTTTCTTCTCTTTCTAATCTCTCCTTTTCTTCTTTCTCTCATTTCTTTTCTTCTTTCTCTTCTCTCTCCAATCTCTCCTTTTCTTCTTTCTCTCATTTCTTTTCTTCTTTCTCTTCTCTCTCCAATCTCTCCTTTTCTTCTCTCTCTCGTCTCTTTTCTTCTTTCTCCTCTCTCTCCTTTACAAACTCAAGGAGTTGAGCTCCTTCGAGTCCACATTCCTTTACAATTTTCAGGAATATCTCCATTTCCGATGTCGCCATCTCTGCTTTTCACTGCTGGCTGTTTTCTCCTGCTACCCTTTCCACTGAACCAACTGAAGAGGTCTCATCGGGGTCGCCAAAATGTTACGTGGTGGAGTTGTAGTCGAAGTATGATAAACACACCAGACACACACACACGTAGAGTTCTTTAAAAAAAAACCTCGTTCAGCTGCAATCCGTCACACGTGGCTTAAGGATGTAGACAATACTGGAGTAACAGTTCCAACAATATTTAATTCAGCGATGCGATATCCTCACAGTAATGCTCTTTCAAATGCACAAACTACTGAATACAAAGTCTCTTCTGCTATGTCCATACTACGACTCAAAGTTTCTCATACACAGCGTCTCTCGCAATAAACTGCGTATCTCTACAACTGACAAAGCAAGACAATGTACTAACGGGCTTTCCCAGCGCCCTCCTTATATACACTATCAAAATCTAGAATCTTCTACGGAAATCATGAACTCAACCAATCAGAACGGAACATGCAGCCGAAACTCATTCACATGAATTTTCCAGAAACAATATATCAGGCTACAAAAACACGCCTGCTCACTTCAGCTCTAAATTCTAACGTATAATTAAGACACATAAAAGAATGGTATCCCTATCTATGATAGCTCCAAAAGGTACGAGAACATTCACCAAACAAAATAAAAGCTGCTCACTACACGCGCACAGGAAAAGTAACGAAAATGTAGCGATGTCAGATGTCAACTAACCGAAGTGACACTTACGAGGCCACCAGACAGTGCGACCTGGCTACAACATCCCGGACTAAACTTAACAAAACGAAATCGGCTCTACTCACGAACAAAAGAAAATCTTACTAAACAGGCACGAAATCATAACCGTGATAGCTCAAATAGACAACATATCGTTACCTACGAATAACACATGTACGCTCTCACAGGAAAACACAACCACAATCGTAACAATAATCTTGTAGTTTCGCCTCACCCCCAGCATTCGACACCAAAATCTGTAGCGTCGCTGACCGTGTGCAATGTTTGTGTGGCCGGTGAATGTGTATGTAAATGTTTGCTCGTGTCAGGATGCCAAGTTCACACACACAAGCACAGTCACTCGCACTCGGTACTAACTACAATAAAACATGTGAAACAAAGATCGCATTTCATATAGACTATATTGCAGTAAGGCTAATAATGATAAAGTGACAACAAATGCCCCGGCATGAGGCCGTTTGAGAAAAGTATATTCTCTGCTGGTCACAATGTCATCAGACGTTACTACAGTAGCGCAGCACAGTACTAATATCTAAGTCGTGTCTCTAACAGAATGACAAAGTCCAAACAAAGGAGAATCTAGTAAAATAACTAAGTCGGAGAGGCCATGAGATAAAAGGAAGCCTCGGCAAAAATGACAAAGTCCAAAGTGCCCTTTATAAAAGAAGGTCTATAAAAGTAGCTAAGTCAGAGAGGCCTTTGTAAAAGAAGACCGATACAAAAATGACTAAGTCCAAAGCGCCCCTTTGTAAAAGGGAAGCCTCGGAAAAACGACAAAGTCCGAGACGCCCGTTATCAAGGAAGACTCCAGAAAAATGGCAAAGTCCGAAGCGCCCTTTGTACAAGAGAACCTCGGAAAAATGGCAAAGTCCGAAGCGCCCGTTATAACTAACTATCTAGAAAAATGGCAGAGTCCAAAAGGTTCTTTGATAAAGGGAAGCCTCGGAAAAACGACAGAGTCCGAGGCGCCCGTTATAAAGGAAGACTACAAAAAAATGGCAGAGTCCGAAGACTCAAAAAAAATGGCTAAGTCCGAAGTGCCCTTTGTAAAGGGAAACCTCGGAAAAATTGGCAAAGTCCGAAGCGCCCGTTACAAAGTAGAGCCGCCAGAAAAATGGCAAAGTCCCAGGACTCCAAAAAAACGACAGAGTCCGGGATTCCCGTTCAAAGGAGGGCTCAGAAAAATGACAGAGTCCAAAACGCTGGTTTGTAGAGAGAACTCTGGAAAAAACGGCAAAGTCGAAACAGCAACTTGACAGGCCACGGACCACAGTGCTGTTTCCGTACTGTCCAGTCTCTTAGCCTTAGTCAGTCCCAGTCATCCCCTAATTTTTCAATCCCGTAAAAAACACTACCGCCCACCAGCTGCACATTTGCCATGCACAAAATACAAAAAAAAAAACAGCATATGACCCGTCTCATTTCTTGGCTATGAAACTGGTTCCTTACCAACCCCACACCCAAGCACAGCTGAAATCAGCGTGCCCCTCAAATCACTACGTCAAAGGCAACTCAACATAGGCCCACAAATGTCCACTGGATAAGCTCAGGATGGTATGAATCAAAGCACCAAACATGTCTCCTCTCAGCTAACCACAAATTTCCAGCAAATTCCAACATTCAGCCCAACTGCCAATTTTCAAACAAGGCAAAAATTATTTTTAAAAACACGGGGCCTATTACTGCCTGAACTTCCCAATTTAAATGTATACCATGACCAGTGGAAGCAGTCATGGACAACAACCGCTCAAATCCACCTATCTCCGCAGACCAGGTACCACACTACGATCTAAGCCGAAGATGCTGACCGCAGCGGGAGCCCTCGCTAGCCGAAAGCTGACGGGCAGCGAGAAATGGCTCGCCCGACCAAAATCATTACGTGTTACAAAATGGTGAAGCACTCTCCCATGGGATAGAACATTACTTTCCCAGCTGAACACGCCTCCGCAAACTCTGAAACTATTACCAACACTTAAAGCCCTTCAAACACTATATTGTTGTAAAATCCTCTTGCAGATAAAAAAAATCATACTTTTATAAGACTACGTAGTTAACAACCCAAATCCAACAAATCGATTGTCAGGGGAAAATACTCCGCAGTAACCAGCTGTCTGGCACCGTAGCAGAGCTCTGAAAAGAAGGGAGAAACCGACACTAGGCGAGGTGCGGTCACTGAGTACAACATCTGGCCTTTGTCTAAACGTTCTTCCGTGTTACACAGCCTCGCCTCTTACTACTGGCGGTAAATGTACACTAAATTCCGGCCAGGCTTGCAGGAGACAAAAATAGCTGAACTATGCAGTAAGCCTCAGTGAGCACACTGACTACACAAAAAGAAAAGAAAAAATAATACGATAAAAAACGTGTACAAGGCATTTTTACCACAATCTAACTAACTGACCTCGCGCTGGGACCATACGGCGTTGAGGCGCGTCCCCTGGGTGGTGTATAGGGGGTCCCTCGTGAGAGGGGTGCACCGAATGAAATAAGGTGCCGTGAACCAACATGGTCTAAGGGAAGGTGACCCCGACAGAAAACCCCTGGTCCTCCTAGTAAGGGGGTTGGGCGTGGGGGTAGCTTCCCCACCCTGCAAAAAAAGGAAATAGCTACAAAAACGCCGACGAAAAGACTAACAGTAATTCCTTTCCTGGAGGAGGAAGGTTCTTCTACTAGAAGACTTATGACGTCCTGTGGTGAAAGCCGGAAGTCTTCGGAAGCCACAGGACCGAGCCGCCTCTCTCTATCCAGGGATACAACCATGGGCACATGGAACGTCAAGACCATGTACCACAGCGGCAAGGCCGCCCAGATAGCAGCGGAAATGCAAAAGTACAACCTTTCCCTGCTAGGCATCAGTGAAGCCAGATGGACGCAGTCTGGCCAGAAAAGGCTGTTAAGTGGGGAGATGATTCTGTATTCAGGTCATGAAGAGGAGAATGCCCCCCATACAGAAGGAGTAGCACTCATGCTGTCACCAGTGGCACAGAGAGCGCTGATGGGCTGGGAACCTCTTGGGCCAAGAATTATAACAGCAGCCTTTAGAACCAAGAAAAAGCTCAAGCTGAACGTCATCCAGTGTTATGCGCCCACCAATGACAGTGACGAGGAAGAGAAACAAGAGTTCTACGACCGACTCCAGAGTGCCGTGGACAAATGTGCGGAGCGAGACATCACCATCGTCATGGGCGATTTTAATGCCAAAATAGGGGAGGACAACACCGGATACGAAGAGGTGATGGGGAGACAGGGACTAGGCTCGGAGATGAGTGAGAACGGGGAGAGGTTTGTAGACTTTTGTGCTCTAAACCGACTTGTCATTGGAGGCAGCATCTTCCCACACAGAAGAATACACAAAGCAACTTGGGTCTCACCTGACCATACAACAGAGAACCAAATAGACCATATCTGCATTAGCAAGAAATTTAGAAGATCCCTTCAAGATGTTCGAGTGAGGAGGGGAGCAGATGTCGCCTCAGACCACCATCTGCTTACCTTAAGAATGAAGCTCAAGTTAAAGAAAAGCCGCACAGAGACAACAAGAAGACAGCGCTATAATGTAGGCCTTCTGAGAGAAACTGGAGTTAGAGAAGAGTTCAAACTGGTGCTGTCCAACCGGTTTCAAGCGCTACAGGAGCTAGTAAATGAAGAGGAGGCGGTCACCACAGAGCAGCAGTGGAAGGCAGTTAGAGAGGCGCTGAACTCAACCTGCAAAGACACTGTAGGGTTCAGGAAACACCACCACAAGGACTGGCTGTCGGCACAGACCTTGAAGAAGATAGAAGCGAGGAAGCAAAAGAAAGCAGCGGTCAACAACAGTCGCACGGGAGCAGCCAAAGTAAGGGCACAGGGGGAATACTCGGAAGCCAACCGCGAGGTGAAGAGGAGTATCAGGGCAGACAAGAGGGCCTACACAGACAGCCTGGCAGCAGAGGCAGAAAAGGCAGCAGGCAGCGGCAACATGAAACAGCTCTACGACATTACCAGAAGATTGTCGGGTAAGTATGGCCATACAGAAAGACCAGTAAAAGACAAAGAATCAAGCCTATTGCAGACAGAGCAGACCAACTCGACAGATGGGCCGAGTATTTTGAAGAGTTACTGAACAGACCTAGCCCACCCGACCCCCCCAACATCCAGCCGGCAGAGACCGACCTACCCATCAGCTGTGACAGACCCAGCCGGGAAGAGATCAGAAAAGCAGTGGCATTTTTGAAGAATGGCAAAGCAGCAGGGCCAGATGGCATCCCAGCGGAGTCTCTGAAAGCAGACCTAGAGACAACAATGGAGATGCTGTACCCACTGTTTGGAAAGATCTGGGAAGAGGAGGTGATGCCAGCTGACTGGAAGGAGGGGTACCTAATCAAGCTTCCCAAGAAAGGCGACCTCAGCAAGTGTTCCAACTACAGAGGAATCACCTTGCTGTCAGTACCAGGAAAGGTCTTCAACAGGATCATCCTAGAGAGAATGAAGAGCTCCGTTGACCCCCAGCTGAGAGACCAGCAAGCAGGATTCAGGAAGAACCGATCATGTACAGACCAGATCGCCACTCTCCGCATCATCGTGGAACAGTCTCTGGAGTGGAGCTCCCCGCTGTACGTCAACTTTGTGGATTATGAGAAAGCATTTGACAGCGTGGACCGAGAGACTCTGTGGAAACTCCTACGACACTACGGTGTACCCACAAAGCTCGTCCGCCTGATCAAGAGCAGCTATGATGGCATGACATGTCGCGTGATCCACGAAGGGCAGTTCACCAGAGAGCTCCAGGTCAGAATTGGTGTCAGGCAGGGGTGTCTGCTGTCTCCGTTCCTCTTCCTACTGGCCATAGACTGGGTCATGAAGATGACCACAGAGCACAGACGAAGTGGAATACAGTGGACACTGTGGACACAGCTTGACGACCTCGATTTTGCAGACGACTTGGCATTACTGTCCCACACTCATCAACAAATGCAGGACAAGACCACGAGGCTTGCTGACATCTCGTCCCAAGTGGGCCTCACCATTCACAAACAGAAAACAAAGACAATGAGGCTGAACGCAACCAGGGAAGAACCAGTCTTGCTTGCTGGCACCCCGTTGGAGGAGGTGGAGTCCTTCACCTATCTCGGAAGCATCATAGACAAAAAAGGCGGCACTGATGCAGATGTCAGAGCACGAATCGGTAAAGCCAGAGCAGCCTTTCTCCAGTTGAAAAAAGTGTGGAGTTCCAGAGAGCTGTCACAACACACCAAAGTCCGGATTTTCAACTCCAAGGTAAAAGCAGTTCTCCTATATGGAGCAGAGACATGGAGACTGACAAAAACCACAGTCAACAGAGTACAGACCTTCATGAACAGTTGCCTTAGAAGAATTTTGAAAATCCACTGGCCAGAGAAGATCAGCAACGTCAGACTCTGGGAGAGAACAGAGCAGATAACAGCAGAGAATGAAATTGGGCGAAGAAGATGGGGATGGATCGGTCACAGTCTGAGAAAGCCAGCTTCCAGTATCACTAGGCAGGCATTGTCATGGAACCCCCAGGGAAAGAGGAAAAGAGGTAGGCCGAGAAACTCCTGGCGTCGAGACCTCCAAGCAGACATCAAGAGACTGGGAACCACCTGGAGTAGAATCGAAGGAGAAGCACAGGACAGGAGTTGCTGGAGGTCTCTCGTCGACGGCCTATACCCGGGTAGGGGTGACAGGCATAAGTAAGTAAGTAACTAACTGAAATTAACTAAGTAAAGTACCGACAACACACAAATACACTCATTCATAAGTACAAATAAGTATAATATATATGCAGTGTCATATTTAGTACCTCAAATATTAAATGTTAACTTTAGTCTCAAACAATGCTTTGGCTAATGTATACATGTGTACTAATAATGACCGACAAAGTAATATTTGATAAATTCAGAAAAGATGGGCAAAAAATAGAGGTACTTATAGAAGTTGGGGATATGTAGTGAGAAGGTACTGTCACAGGCCTCACATGTGTATTTGCTTCCGGTGCATGTAGCAACAATTCTGTAAGTAGTTTAACAAATTTTCACTCTTTTTGCAATTGTTTTTGGGTGTAAAACTTAAATTTTTCCCTTCTTGAGTGGCAAGAGGCATGACAGTTGGTGTGAAAAAGAGCAAAATTTTGGTATTTTTTAGTCAACCTAGTGTGTTCATGGGAGCCTCATATGGGGCATGTGCACAGTTGTACGCAGGCTTGCAGACGAAAGTGCAGTCGTGGGGTACTTAGCGCA
Organism: Semisulcospira habei; assembly: GCA_036245525.1. Classification (NCBI taxonomy): domain Eukaryota; kingdom Metazoa; phylum Mollusca; class Gastropoda; family Semisulcospiridae; genus Semisulcospira; species Semisulcospira habei. Next base: position 120,758,863 of record BTPG01000001.1, on the reverse strand, counting down.
TTAGTGTAGCGGAAAAAAAAATTGCTGGAAATGTTGCTCCTGTGATAAGCCTCGCGTGTAATTTTTGTGTGGGAGGTTAAATCCTTCGTTCATAGCTTTGTGTTGCAAGAGGATAATAGAGAGGAGTGTGTGGAAAGTTGGGGGGAGGGGGGGGGGGGTAATCTCAATCGAGCTGTTCAGCCACATTATATATGTACGTAATTATGTATGTCAAACTTAATTAGGACGTTGATGCATGCACGTGTACAAGAAAACAAGTCAGAACAGTTTAGGACATAATTCAGAAACCTTCAGCATTCCAGACTGTAGCTTTGCCATTGACAAGATACAGATCAATCGGTTGTCTTTCGTCACAATCCGAAACATTTTCTTCGTTTGCATCATTTTGTGAGCACATGCCAGCCATGATGTCAACAAACAAGTCCACTTCCGGTCAAATATAACGAACTCAAAATTGATTATTTTAATATAAAATTAAATCATTAAATAATAACTAAACCAAATGATAATTAATTGTATAGAAGTGTATATAAGCAAGCAGGTGTATTTTTTACATTCAGTAATCTTACAATATCTGGACTTTTCAGAAAACAGCAAAGAGTGCATTATTACAACCGCGCAAAATGTCAGTCACGTGACAAGTTTCGCGGGAAAGTCTGTGCTTTGTGTAACCGTGCAGCTGGTGAAACTGAATTGTTCTGTGCTAAAACACAAGATTATGGCTGTCGAAGTCGATCAGCGCCTACGGGAGATCCAGAGGGAATACCTTGACTTTCTCGACGATGAGGTAATTTTGTCTGAAAACCTAATCGCTTGTCATTTGCCCCCGATTGCTCTCTTCCTATCTGCCAAAGGCATTGCAGTGTATAACAACAGAGACAATGCTTTGAACCTGACAAATGAATGCTCGGCGCTAGTCAAATGTTAGTCGATTTCCCGAGTAAACACTGGGCTATGTTTACCAGTCTGTCTTTTCGTGGCAGAAGTTTTGTTTGTGTCGTACGTGTTTGCAAGGTATAACTACAAGTACAACACAAGTGAGACTGTGTGTGTGTGCGTGCGTCTTGCGTCACTTGCTAGTTGCTTGACAGAAACTGAATGGCCGTCCGTGAAAGAGACACGGTGCTGTCTTGAGTAAGTTGCATGATGTACGTAAATATGTACTCATAGGTGTTTTAGACCAGGGGAGACCGTGAAACACACATACAGTGTGTGTACCCAAATGGCAATGCCCCCCTCCCTCCCCCTGCCCAATAACCACTCCCCCACCCCACTCAGCTACTTTCCGTGAAATGATACTACTAGTTATAATTGGTTCATTCTACTTCTAGCGTTTTCCTACTGCCAAATTTCCATGTGCAACCCACAAATGACTGTTTCTTCGGTATTTTTTAGTTGGTTACAGAAGATCAGATACACTTTGCCTTTGGACAGTCACGTCATCATTGCACATGTATCAATTCAATTCCGAGGGACATGTGAAAATGTATGTTTATGAACTTTTCAACGTTATTGGACTAATCAGCTTGCCAACTTTCATTGCACAGGAGGATCAGGGTATTTACCAGCAAAAGGTGCGGGACATGATAGCAGAAAACCAGGTTCGACTGGTTGTCAACATCAATGACCTGCGCCGTAAAAACCCCAAGCGATGCACTCTGTAAGTAATCTATAGTACTAAAAGTTATTTAATAGACATTCAGAAATTAGAAGTAATTCAAAACTGCACCTTAGGATAAAAACACTGGATTACACGTCCATTTAAAAACATAAACATGCCTTAGCACATGTTAGTAGGTAGTTGTTAGCTTGGTTTTTAATCCACATTGTGTAATTGCATCCAAAGATGCACAGTTGTTAGTAAAATGTAGTACAATCTGTGCAGTATGTATTCATTGAGGCTGGAGCATACTGGTTTTTAAACAAATGCAGCTTCTGCAAACAATATATGATCATATCGACAACGATTGTTAAAGGATTGTTAAACTAAAAAATGGGGCCAGAGTAACTTGACCGTTTTAGGTACCTTGCTTTTCTGGCTCTACCCTTCAATTATCAGGATCGATTGGTCTTTGAACTGTTAACCTGTTGACAGCTCCCAAGTTTTAGAATTTAGAATTTTACTTCAGGGCTCATAGTCATAGTTTTACTTGATAATTTTCCCAGTGACACACACACCCTCTCTGGTTTCTGTGAGGTGCCACCCTCTGTAACCTCTTTATCAGCTGGGTCCAGTCCAGCTTAGTCCTGCACCATGGTGCCACTAAGCAAGGTGCACTGCTATAGCGGCGCACCTTGCTTAGTGGCTGGTGCAGGACTAAACTCGCTCATGCAACTGGCCCAAGTGCCCATCTAAACAGTTCACACTTTGATGTTGCCATCACACTTTTTTTTCTTCAGATTGTTGGATACTTCCTTCGAAGAGTTGCTGTGCTTCAATCGTGCGTTGAAGGAGTTTGTGGCTTCAATAGATCCCGTCTTCAGCAAGCAGAATGAGGAGTTCTATGTGGGCTTTGAGGGAAGGTGAGGGAACAGTTTACTTTGGAAATTAGAATATGACTAAGTGCCAAAAGGTGAGCAAAAAGTGAGTGATCTCTTTTGCGTGAAACTAAAATCTGTTTAAAAAGACACGTGTTGACTTTAACAAGTGCAATGTGTGTGTGAATGATTGAAGATATACTGGCAATAATTTTTGCACCTAAGGTAAAGCCGTTTGGTGAGTATACTGTAAAACGCCAGAATTCACCAATAAAAATCGGCCCGGGAAAGCGGACAATGACATGCCGTCGGTCTGTTTTGATCTCGCGTGTAAAAGCAACAATAACAAACCTGGTGCCAACCATGCCCATATGTTCAGGGAAGATTGATCTTATAATCCGTGTATTTCCCAGATTTGAAAGCAAGCCATGCTTTTGTTTATTGCTCTTGAAAGTAGCCACTGTCAGACGTCAGATTTGTCGCAACAGCAGCATCTTAATTTCCGCAAACTTGTGCTAGCGAAAGGCACGCTGACCTAAACCGGAAATGGCGTCATTGCGTTGTTTCGCTTTCGTTGAATATTTTATATGCTTTAAATTTACTTTTCCGTCACAGTTTTCTAAGCTGGCAAAAAAATTGTGAGCGGCCAGTTTTTGTCGCAAGATCTGACGTTCAACTATTTGACAAGTTTAACAAAGTTGTTTTGGGTTTTTTTGGTCTACGATCGTCCGGTTATGATAGATGCATTATGGGCCACATTCCAGCGTGGTTGTTTTGAATGTCCGGTTTGTCAATGGAGAGCTACAACTTGTGACATTTTGTCGCAACTATTTTCATAAATCTGACGTTCGATCACTTCTGATGTTCGAGTGTAATCATAGACAAAATAAAGAGCCAAATGTTTATTGTAAGGGACCATTTTCAAGAGTTTGAATCGCCCGAGACTCCAGCACCGATTTTAGGCAGTAGGTTGGAGAATGAAGATGATTTCTTGTGATAACAAATTTTATGGCTGTAGCAACCTGACGTTCGATCGTGAACACGTGACCTCCAATCGATGCAAGTTGGTAAATGAGTTATTTGAATGAACACGGGTCACCGATGTATTTTTGTCGTTTGATGGAGACGTGCAGTTGTTGTGACGCAAACGTAAGATAATGAGATCAAGAAACAGGTGAATTTCATAACATAATAATGCAATGATAAAAAATGTATCGGACGTCAGGCTTGTGCCAACATTTGCTGCTGCAATCCTGACGTTCAACACATATGGATTGTAGAACTTTTGGGGGCAAAGGCACTGTTAAAATGAGCCATTTTGGACAACCAGTTGCATAGCCATTAGGACCTTCTAAATCTGAGGGTCAGAGTTAAAATAGTGCATCAGCCTATACACAGATAAAACTTATTTGAATATTTATTTTATTTTTTCGGGCGCAGACTGTTTAGCACGTCATGTTTCATCATGTATATTACATCAGAAAGCTGTATGCAGTTTGTTCTTCATATCTGTTTTGTTTGTTAAATATTGTAGCTTGAAACTGGGGGAAAGGCTTTGTGTTTGTGGCTTCTGATAACTATTCTGGGGATATCTGCTGCAATCCTGATGTTCGACATAAGTTACAAATTCTGGCCCTGACTGCCAATAAATATATTTGGGCAGCAAAGATAGACTCCCATTGTGCTCTAATGTGTGCATGTATTCCTGTGAGTGGTATATAACATGACAAAGTGTGTTTTTCTTGGTTGTAGGATGTTTTAAAAATGTTTTAAAAATTGAATATGGTCGGATGTCAGGTATTGCAACACAAATCATGTTCGGGGATTAGAACATTCTAAGCCAAAAAGCAGTAATTGTTTGGTTAGGTCAATTGTGACCACTACTTATTATTTTAACTGTTTAGAAACTGATTTGTGTTTTTTTATCCCACTAATTTAAAGGCACTATGTCGCAATACCTGATGTCCGACATATCCAGACTTACAAATCTTAACAGCCATTTTCTCAAAAACCATTTCAGATATTATCTTTTTCTTTTACAGACACATTGCCAATACAGTGTACATCACTTAATACATTTTCTGGTACTTTATGTCACACTTTGATTTTCAACCCAGTTGTCCTCTTTGTGAGAGCACCTTTTGGCACTTAGTCATATATATTGTTGCTTGCAGTGAGAATGCCTCATAGATCATCAGAGTAATTTATTAACCCTTTTAACCCCACAGCTGTATTTCCAACATTTTGGAAGTGTTGCCTAACATCTATGTACCAGTTGCTGGAAATGGATTGACCATGATAATTCAAGATAGTCAGATTAGCTTAGCGCATTCAAGTGCCAAGCTAATCTGCCACTACCCTTGAATTATGGTCACTCCACCTCCTGTAGGGTGTCGGGACTTAATGGGTTAACCCCCCCTTGTGTATGTAGCCAGGGTACTGTAGTAGTGTATCTGTACCATCTTGCAAAGTGTTTTTATTATAATTGTAGGTTTTCAACAGTGTGTCTGGTTTGTTATAACCACGGGAGGCGGTCTTCTGTTCTGGAGGCTGATTCCGCTTTGTTCAAAATCCCAGCAGGCTGAATTCTAGCTTATTGGTTCATCCCTTTAAACACATCCCTGCCAGCCTGTTACATCTGCAAGAAGCATACATTCTCATGAAACCCATTGTCTGCAGTGGCTCTTGTGAATTTATCTCTATTGTTGGCCTTGGATAATGGGGTATAGTTGGCCCATGGACCATTTTATAGTCATTTCAATGTTTCACACCATCACCCATGTGTAGGTATAATCACCTCTGCGCATAGTCTAAAACTTTAGACTTGTATTTCTTTTGTCTTTGCAGTTTTGGGAGTAAACATGTGACGCCACGATCTCTTACCAGCAAGTACCTGGGCAACCTCGTGTGTCTGGAAGGCATCGTGACGAAGTGTAAGTAACCTACTTTCACTTACAGAGCCAACCTGGTGAGCTAAACCTTCTCACTCTCAGGCCAATATTGGCCATAGTCGTCATACTCTGCCATGCTTCAGCCAACTAACCCTCTGAGAGTCGGCAGCAGTTTTAGTAGTGATGATTCCTGCAGGAATCTTTGGGACTAAAACCGCTTCCGACACCCTAAGACCTGAGGACCCTTTTCAAAACTTTACGTAAGCATTCAGTGACACAGTTCACACAATAAACACAAATAAAAGTTGTTTTCTGGTAAGTAAACTGGAAGAACAACTTCTGTCTGTGTTTATTGTGTCACTGAATGCAGTTTGTTTAAGAGTACATTTTTTACTTGCCTGCTGTGTTGAAACCAAACCTTGCTTCATGTCATTTATCTTCTCTGTCTACAGAGTTGAAAAAGTGTGAGTGTAACATCAACAGTAATCATTTTGTTAAGTAAACTTTTCATTGTTTATCTCTTAACGTCCCAAACCGCGCCATTCCGTTCGTGTCTCGTATTCCCGTACCGCTTGAGGCCACTTGGTTTTGTGACTAAAATAGAAAGTGATCTCACAGGAAGTAAGAGCTCTCCTGTGCATAGAGAGCTTATAAAGTCACTTCTGGAAAGGTGTAGGGTTGTTTTCTACCGCAGAACTTGACTCGTGGGTTGAATTGTGAAAGTTTTTGTGTGACTTTTTGGTGCCAGTTTTTGAAGCATCATGATGACCGTGCACGCCAATAGCGATGAGGAGTTTGGTGACTTATTTGATGAACTTATCCGTGACAGAGATCTAAGACTTGGTGAGGATGATCAAAGTGATGTTGAAGTGTCATAGCAGTGTGCACACGAGTGACCTGCCGGATCAAGAGCGTTGCATTTGACTTTTGTGTAAAAGGGATGAACTTCCGAATGATGAGTGGAGTGACACTGTGTTCAATTAATAAAATTTTATCTTCAGGCAGGTAAATCTGATTCAAAGTAAGTTCAGTGTGTACCCAGGGCTTCTGTTTTCACAACAGTTTAAAGGGTCTGTAGACCCCCAGGTATAAATTTTAGAGGGTACAAAGACCCCCATCTGAGCATTATAGAGGGTCCGCAGATTTATTTAAGAAAAACTGCATCATCTGTATGTTCCTTAAAATAAATTAATTCATTTCGCTCTCTCCTCTAAATGTGTTATGACTGTGTGTCCTTTCCATGATACTGATTCTTTAACTGGTGAGCTATCACGCAAAATCCTTTCTCCCTCGCTCCCTCTTCTCACACAGAAAAACATATCTATTTATTTATTTATATGATCGTTTGATAATGTATTGTAACGGAGAATATAGCGTTTTCTGCTGACTGCGGCAGATTGACAACCAAAATGTGACTTGTCTAAACTCTCTTTCTCTCTGTCACTGTGTGTGTGTGCGTGTGTGTGTAAACTGATGTACATAAAAGTTTATTTCAACCCATTTAATCACTCAGAAAGATGTGTTTCTCTAATTTTTGCCTAGTGTGAACTGTGTACCAGAAGATGGATCGACCACGATTTAAAAAAAAAAAACTGACAAATTTATTTCTGTTAAAATTTCTGGACTTGCTTCTTGAGTTTGCCTCAGTGCACATTGCGCATGCCATTCGTGTGCCGTCATGCTTTAGCCATGGAAATACACCTACCGCAGCCACGCGGAACTCTGAAAACTGCGTCGCAGCGGCGGTGCCACACACGGCCCAGGTGTATCATATGGTATATTCGATGGAGATGGCAGTGTCGAAGTGCAACTTTCTTCTTAGTGATTATCAAGATCAGATGGTGCTGGATTGAAGAATCTGAAACATTGCAGCTTCCTTTGCTTTTTCTCTGCCATTTACAACTTCGTTCAAGATCGAAAGTGAAAACGCACGATGCCGTATCCCATAATAGTATGTATGGTGACGTCACAGCAAGTAACGCGTTCAACATGTAGCGCGCACTTTGTAATAACATGCTGACACCACACATAAACTAACAGTTTGCCCGCCCAGTTACACTCACACGGACCCCGGAGTCAGGTCGATTCTAAACGCAGCCGCGACTGAGCAGGTGTGAGCGAGCGGCTTAAACGAACCAACTCATCACTTAAAATAGAACGCCCGTCACCGACCTCTGTTATGGTACGCACTGTGGCGCAAGGATAATGCGTCTCGGACGCAGATGCACTGAATTTCAGTGCATCTGACTACCCCTTAGTTACATTTTCAGTATGTGATTTTGAGTTTTAATGCGTCATAGACGCACAGACGCACTAAAACGGAAGCCCTGTGTACCTGTAAGTTTTCTCTTGATAACTGCCAAGTTTAGTCTCGGTCACATCAGTAGTTAAGTCACAAGGTCTGTTTTCACAAACTTGCCCAAAAACTACCTAAAATGTAAGAAATCTTCTGGGAATACAGAGTTGATATAGAGAAAACTGTATGGGAAGTCTAGAGTTATATTGTGCATTGCAGGCTCTCTCATTAACCCCAAGGTTGTACGCAGTGTCCATTACTGCCCAGCTACCAAGAAAACACTGGAAAGACGGTACACAGACATGACATCTCTGGATGCCAAGCCGTCTGGTGGAATTTATCCTACAAAGGTAAGGCTTTACATTTCTGTTGAAGACCACATCAGCTGTGGTATTATGCAGGTGTGTAAAGAAATCAGGTATAATGTAACATTTCTCTGGCTCCCATTTGAGCATGGTGAGCAAAATGTCCTTGGACGAACAGCAGCCTTAGTTGGCCTGAACTTCGGATCAGATAAGGCTGATGTTGGCCCAAGGACCTTCTACTTCCTTGCTGTTGTGAATTCAGCAACAATAATTCAAGAAGACTGCCATGTATTGGAATACAAGTACTAAAACGATCCCATGAATTTTTTTCTCAGTTCTGTATTTACCATGTACAGCAAAAACATTTTGGCCAGAGAATGGTGATTTTTGTTGTTTCTCAAAGAATTTCTTGCCTGAAAATTACCTGGAAGAGGTTGGTAGTTTCACAGATCATATTTTTAAAACAATTTAACTTTTTGAACAGAAAATACCATAAAATGATAGTTCCACAGATCCTATTTTTAAAACAATTGAACTTGTTGAACAGAAAATACCATAAAACAATCTCGCCTGTAGTTTCTGGTCTTTTAATTGTTTGATTGTTTTTTTCTTTTTCTTTTAATTACACGACCTTTGTGTTTATGCAGGACGATGATGGCAACCTGTTGGAGACGGAATTTGGTCTGTCTGTGTACAAAGATCATCAGACCTTCAGCATACAGGTACAATTTTCAATTTATTTTCAAAAGATGAATTTAGCAGGCACTTTTGATGCAAGACACTGCTTATTTCAATTTATTTTCAAAAGATGAATTTAGCAAGCACTTTTGATGCGAAACACTGCTTACATGTTGCAAAGCCTACAGAAAAGCGATTAATCACTTTATCCAATTTAGCCCTGACATGCTACAGCAAAAGATGGATTGGCCATGATAATTCAAGGGTAGTGCCAGATTAGCTTGGCACCAAATGGTGCCACGCTAATCTGGCACTGCCCTCAAATTATGGTGAATCTATCTCCTGACAGTGGTACATCGTTGTTAGGTGACCCTCTGTTACCACCCGGGTCTGCCCTGGGGGACTTGGGTGGGGTTAGGTATTTTTTAGTTCCCAGGGTCACCCTGATCAGCCCCACAGGGTGGGTTTTTCTCTCTATTCTGGGGCATGTGTTTCTGTCTACCCTTTGTCCATTCACCTGTATTTGCCTTTTTAAAACTCTCCTTACTGTCTGCACTGCCTGTAGCTCTTGATATTGGATGTGTGTTGCTAAATGGTCTTAGCTTTATTTAGGCCCCATGTTGTAGGTTTATTTAATGTATTTGACCGGCTGGCGACATACATTCAATTTTCGGTTTAGTTTGTTTTCACAAGCAGTGCAGGCACGTCCTGAGAAAGCCTTGTTGCTGTCAGGACGTTAAGCAATGTACAATCAATCTGATATTGGGGAATGCTGCCTTTGGGTTAAATGGGTTATGGTGTCGTGTGTGCGGTGCTAAGTTGGGTTTCACTTTATTTAACCCCTTGACGACTGCTGATACCTGTGAGGCAGAAAAGGCACAGTGAAGAGGCCAGTGCTGAATCAGTGTACATGTATTTTGTAGCTTGTACTCGCTGTATTGCTTGTTTGCAGGAAATGCCAGAGAAGGCCCCGCCAGGACAGCTCCCACGTTCGGTGGACATCGTCGCCGACGGAGATCTTGTTGACAGTTGCAAGGTAGGAGGCAACACTTTTTTTTAATCCTCTGCACAACATTGAAAACACCCTTTACATAATTTCTGTATGAAGTTGTCTGTCTTGCTCCTTTTGATGCAATTTCATTCTGTATTTCCTCTTTCTCTTTTTTATTTCAACAGCCGGGAGACAGGGTGCAAGTGATCGGTACCTACCGCTGTCTGCCTGGGAAGAAAAACAGTTTCACTTCATGCACGTTCAGGTAAGAGCATCTTTTGTAGTCTGTGCTTTATTAACTGATTGAGGCATAACTCAATTTCTCTAAATGTAGGAGGTTTCCTCTGAAAACTACATACCAGTTCATGAGGTGGAGCAGCCATGATATTTTGGCCCTGGGGTAGAATGTGTTGACTCTATTGTGCATGCAGCCACCAGTACCTTTCACACATTTACAGTAATGGTGGCTGCATGCACAATAGGGTTCTTGGTCAGGATCAGATAAGCTACACATCAAAGGTGTTTTTCCAGATTTTGCCTGGGACATTAGTGAGAATTTATTTATACGAGGTAAGAGAAATAAAAGTCGTTGAATACATGGGTTTGTGTGCTTGCAGGACTATTTTGATTGCAAACAACATTTCGCTGATGAGCAAAGAGATGGCGCCAGTGTTCTCAGTTGACGATGTGGCCAAGATCAGACAGTTTGGCAAGCAGAGGAAGGTATGATTTGACAAGGAAATGGACTCGCTATTTTGTAAAAGGTAGATTTGGATGATCAACATAACACCCTCGTGCAATCAGCAGCTGGTACTGTAAACAGTACTAGTGGCTGCATGCACAAGGAGATGTTAGAAAATATTTTTGTTTCTTCAAAATCCATTATCGATGGCATTACTGTATGGAATATACCCCTTAACTTGCCCGATTTCAGCCTAAGCACCCTTGTGTACACCTACCCAACAAGGGGCGTAAGAGAGGGAGAGTTGTAACCAAGTGACCGGGTAGTCTCCCCTCCCTCCATCCGGTCATGCGCCGTATATTCCCGCCAGTTGTACCCTTTGCTTCACTGTGGACGGTCACCGGCTTCAGCCTCTCTCGTTTTTGGGTTGGTTCTTTCTTTTCTGCCTCCCTTAGTGGCTTGTCGATGGCGAGATAAGGCCTCGGGTTATGCCTATGAGTAAACGGGCCGTTTACTTTCTCGTCAGCACCTCCCTTGGAATTTTTCGGTTCGTTTGTGGGCTTAGCCCTCGACCGGTCGTGAGTACTGTTCACGGGCCTTTGCGGGTAGCGGGCCCAGGTGTTGTTTCAAAATGGCATCTGCTTTGTGTTGCAATGTACAGCTTCGCACCTGCAAGCGTTGCAAGGGCTTTCAGTGGCCTACAGATGACCATAAGCTGTGTCTTCCTTACTCTGGCTGCTCCTCTGCCCTTTCCTATGCCGTTTGTGCGACATGGAAGGAGCGTAAGTGGTCACAGCTTTGGGAATTCTATCAGCGTCGCCGCCCCGGGGCTACGGAATCTACCACACCGATGGAGCAAGACAGGTCAGTGCATAGCATTGTTATTCCGGTAGCCCCAGCCCTCCTAGCCGGCAGGCGACTTCGGAGATTGTGGGGCCCTCTTTCGGGCGGTTGATGGACTTGGTCCCGTTTCGCCCTCTCACAGTGATGGCCGGTAGAGTCCAACCAGTCTCGCATGGCCCTTCGCAAGGGGTGGCCGAGAGACCTATGCCAGTCTCGCATGATCCTCCGCAAGGGGTGGCCGAGAGACAGGGCACGCGGGACTCCCTCCCGCCTTCGCTAGCTTCTCGTCGACGCCGTCCGTCAGCCTCTGCCCCCCCCCCCCCCCCACCCCCCCCTTGCAGGCTTCCGTCTTCAGACTGGCGCTCTTCCCCGCGCCACCTCGATAGGAGCCCGTCCCCGCGACGTCGGTCTCCTTCCCCCGGCGCTGTCAGGGCTCCCGGCTGTAGCCGGTCCCCTCGCGCCCCTCGGACTTTCGTTCGTCTCAGCCGCTCGCCCAGCCCTAGGAATAGGCCCTCGGCGCGTTGGCTTGATGCTTCCCCTTGGGCCTTGACTTCGGAGCTTCTTCCTTTACGCGTCTGCCGTACAGGAGCCCCAGTCAGCGCTACAGTAGTGTCCGGTTCTCGACAGCGCGCGCATTCTGCTAGTCTTTCGACTTCCTTTAGCTCGCCGCGGACCATGGTTCTCCACTTCGGGACACAGTTGCAGCGGGGACAATGACATTCTCAGCTTATTTCCAGAGGACTCCGCTTCCGCCATTTTCTCACTAGATCCTCGCCCTCGCAGTGCTTCGGACTTGGATGCACTGGGGGGACGTCGGCGTGACAGACACTTCCCGTGCTCTAGACGATGCAGCGCGGTTGATCGCGAAGATTCTTCCCTTTGAGAGAACTGCCCTCCGTCACCCCCACTCAAGAGGAAAGCCGCGGCTTCGGTGGACGTTCCTCTACAAGCGAAGCGTTTTAAGACTCTGCCTCAGCCACTGGGACTTAGGGATCTGATGGATGCGTTTAAGGGGAGACACGGTACCGCAAAAACGTCAATTTTGGTGTCCGAAGTGTTTTTGGGTTGACTGGATTTTTGGGTTGTTTGAACCCCCTAGAACCCGGCCACAACCATAAAATATCACAAAATACCTTTTATTTACTGTAAAAAAATAAATAAAGTGAAGCACCTGCTCAGTGTTTCAAGCATTTGCGACGTCTTTTGCTCGAAAACATCATGTTTGGACCTGACAACACGCTTTGCGAGCGACGAATGCCGCCATGTTTGGGTTCATTCGAACGGTTCCGTCTCTACTTTCCCCCCCACCGGGTCTGCCCTGGGGACTTGGGGGGTTAGTATTTTTAGTTCCAGGGTCACCTGGTCAGCCCACAGGGTGGGTTTTCTCTCTATTCTGGGGCATGTGTTTCTGTCTACCCTTGTCCATTCACTGTATTTGCCTTTTAAAACTCTCCTACTGTCTGCACTGCCTGTAGCTCTTGATATTGGATGTGTGTTGCTAATGGTCTTAGCTTTATTTAGGCCCATGTGTTAGGTTTATTTAACGTATTTGACCGGCTGGCGACATACATTCAATGTTCTGGTTTTTTTTGGTTTTTTTCACAAGCAGTGCAGGCACGTCCTGAGAAAGCCTTGTTGCTGTCGGGACGTTAAGCAATGTACAATCAATCTACTTTCCCATTCACCAACCAGCTAAATGTTACAAAGGCTCTATAAATAGCTATTGGCGCAAAACCGACGTCACGAACGACCGGAGATTTCCTTATACGAACGTTATGCTAATGAGATAATACTATTTTCGGAAACCGACCAATGAGCAGAGCGCGCCGAGTGTTCTGGATGACTTCGGGTTTTTCCGACCAGGCTCCGAACGGCTTCGGGTCTTTCCGACTGTCCCACAATGCACCATTACGCATGGCGTACAACTCGATCAAAATACGAGAATCGCTCATTCAGATCGCGCATTTTCAACGTGTGCATATATCCAAGACTGAGAAACCTTTTGCTTTTCATTTTCTCATGAGAAATATGTTTCTATATGTGGCTATTCAATTTTTTTGTTGTTTTTTTGTTTTGTTTTTTTATCCCATAGGTGTTTGTTATGGCACAGTACTCCGTTTTGCTTGTCCAATCTTTGGGGACCGTTTTCTCAAAATGTGATTTTTCGACCAAATAAAAGGTTGTATCTTTTGAATGGCTTGACCGATCCATTTCATATTTGGATATGATATTTGTAACACGTGTTGCAATATTTCTGTGCATGGAATATGAGTTTAGTGTATTAGTTTGTGTTTGGTGACCATGTGAATTGCTGTTTTCGGTCTCTTGATGACTGCAATTTATAATGATTATTTCTAGTGCTCATTATAAAATTACTGATGTACTGAATGCAATTTCCATGCACAGGTCTATTTAGCACATAAATAGATTTTAAAAACAAAAAGAAGTGAGAGAATATAAGCATTAGTTCAGACACAAGAACATTTTGAAATTAGCTAATTTTGCAAGGTTTTTCCCAGTTTTTGATGCATTAAAGTCACAAAAATATTTTTTTTGACATTTTTCAAAGTCTATATATAATCCAGCAGTTATTTTACATCATAAAATGACAACAAACAACCAACAGTTTCTGAAACAAAAAAAATCATTATTTGACTACCATGTCTCCCCTTAACAAACACCTCACCCTAGGCAAGCTCCGTGATAGAGGTTTTTTCGCCGACACACGGTGGCCTTCCGGCGTCGATATCAAGTTCTGGCAGGCGTGGTATGCGGGACATTCTCAAGCTTTCGCCTGCCCCCTTCCAGCGGTGGACCTGGAGGCTCAGTTGCAGGCCGGAGGCAAGGTTCCTGCCCCCTTCCAGCGGTGGACCCGGAGGCTCAGTTGCAGGCCGGAGGCAAGGTTCCTGCCCATCGTTTTTTTCCTCCTGGACTGGAGCACACTGCTACCCTGGTGCGTAACTCTCTGGCGTGTGCGGGTTTCCTGGACTTGGCAACTTAGGTGGTGGTGAGAGGTATAGAAGATTTTTGGGAGCGGCCGGATGAGTCTCGTCTTCGAAGCGTTCACTCCATCGCCATCACAGCAAATCGCGCAGTACACAACGTTGCGACTAATTCCTTGGCGGCCGCGGCGAATTGCGACCTCATGAGACTGGATGCCGTGCTGAAGGGCTGTCCGGGCATCCCTGCAACTTCCATGGCTCAGCTGCGCCGTGCCCCCCCTCTTCAGTCCCACTTGGCAAGAGGTTTGGGATTTGACTTAAGGTCCTTTGGCCCAGCACCCTTAGATCGGACCCCTCCTGGCTCCTGGCCCAGCGTGGGGACAGGCAATGTGCACTGTGGAGCTTCAGACCTTCCACCCGCCTGATTACCAGGTTTCCTCCCCGTTCTGGACCACGGGCTCCCTGTAGAAGAGCCCGTCCCTCCCAGGCAGCGGCCCCGGGCCTCCTGGAGGCCTGGGCGCGGGAGGGCCCAGTGACTTCCCTCTGACGCCACCCCCACCGACCCCTCCAGGGTCTCCAGTCAGCGGGAGGCTTTTGTTGCACAGTGACGCGTGGCGTTTGCTGTTGCCGGAGGACCCTTGATTCTTGCCATTGTCTCGGAGGGGCTTCAGATTTCGTTTGCGAGTCCCCCTCCATTGAGACGTTCGCCATTGTGGACAGACGTGCCATCCAATCGAGACCAGGTGGATGCGCTTCAAGCGGAGATCACGACCCTTCTTCGGAATTCAGCCACTAAGTGGTGGCTCGCCATGACTCACCGGCATTCTTCAGCCGGCTTTTTTGTCGTCCCGGGGGCAAGTGGCGCCCGATCATCGACCTCTCCGCCCTGAACAAATTCATCCTCGCGCCCTCCTTCAGGATGAAAACGGCAAGAGCCCTGCGGGCGTCAGTACAGCCGTTGGACTTTGCGGTCAGCCTCGACCTCTCTGACGCGTACCTACATGGTCCCATGCACCCCGCTTCACGTTGTTTTCGCCGGCATCGTCTACCAGTTTTGGGCTCTCCCCTTCGGTCTCAACCTCGGCCTGTGGGTTTTTACTCGGATTATGGACGCGGTCGTCGCAAAGGCCAGGCGGGATCCCTCGAACCCGACATCCAACTACCTCGACGATCTGCTCAAGAACCAGGACTTGGTCGCGCTGGCGGCAGACAGACACGCTTCTCGCTCTACTTCGACGTCTAGGATTCTTCCTCAACGCTGGCAAGTCGGACCTGGTCCCTTCGTGTCGCTTCATCCACTTGGGAATGGAATTCTTAAACGACCTCAACAGAGTTCGTCTCCCGGAGCCTTGAATTTTAAAACTTTCGGCCATGGTGCAGCTAGTTTACAATGCGGAGACGCTTCCGGCCCGGACTTGGCTCCCATCTTCTAGGCCTCATCAGCGCAGCGGCAGACTTGTTACCACTGGGCAGGCTTTACGCTCGACTGCTACAGCGTCATCTCCTGCTCCACTGGCGGCCATCTTCAGGAGATCTCTCAGCCCTGGTTCCGGTCTCGTTTCTGATCAGACCTCACCTACTCCATTGGTCGCCGTTCCTGGTTGGCGACGGGAGTCCCTCTCTCTACCCCTCCCCTGACGTTCTCCATTTGTGCGGATGTGAGCCGCCAGGGCTGGGGGGCCCATTTGCTGCCGGAATTAAGCACCGTTTCGGGCCTGTGGACGGTGGACCTTTGAGACCGACATATCAACTGGTTGGAGTTGAAAGCGGTGTGGTTAGCCCTCATCCATTGGGAAGCACGGCTTCGGGACCAGGAGGTCCTGACCTTGTCCGAAAACGCGATGGTCTTGGCCTACATCCAGAAGCAAGGTGGCACTCGGTCGCTGACCCTCTGCATGCTGCTCTACCAGATCTTCCTCTGGTGCAGGGATCGCGGCATGTCACTCCGAGCGCGTCACTTCCTGGGACACCTGAACGTTCTCACGGACTCCCTCTCGAGACTGGACAACTTCTCCACATCGAGTGGTCTCTGCAGCTGGACATCTTCCGCATGATCTGCACTCATTGGGAGACCCCCATGATCCACCCTTTCGCGACCAGATGGAACAAGCAGCTCCCACTCTTCGTCTCCCCCATTCCGGACCCTCTCGCCTGGCGGTGGATGGGTTGTCGATTTGCTGGGAGGGCCTCGTAGCCTACGCCTACCCTCCCTCAGTACTTGTACCCAAGATTCTACTCAAGCTTTGGGGATGCAACACGGTCCTACTGCCCGTCGCTCCGTTCAGTTGGAACAAGACGTGGACAACGGACCTTCTGAGTCTCACCACCGAACCACCTTCGGCCTCCCACGCCTCGGATGCACGGCAGTTTACCCTTGTCTGAATTGCTATGTTTAGTTGGGCTCTGTGCCAGCCGTGACCCACTTCACTGATAAGTGCGCGCGGGTCATAGCAGGCTCCAGCCTAGCTGCTGGCGGGAAGCGTTGCGCTCTTTGTTCCCTGTTGAAGTCTGTCAGACATGTGATAAGTTTAGCCTGTTTATAACTTATTATTACCATGGCTACAAAGTTGGAATCGTCAATATGATTATGTAACACTATGCTTGAAATTGTCCTCTTCAAGCTCATATAAGTTTGGTTTGAACACCTCTTCAAATTCTGTGCTTATTACTTGATTGACAACGTGTGTAGTTCGAGGAACTTTCCTTCCGCGCGCTGTAGACAGCAGTGCGGCTTGTGTGTAAAAAACTTGTTTTCTGTGTCGGATGTATCGCTCCAATGTGTGCCCTTATCTGATGCATATATGTAAAGTATAGCTTGTTAAGCCATGGAGAATGAACATTCCTTTCCAAGACATTTGGAAGCCGTGAATTCTTTGTGTAGACTTTGTGGTAGAAGGTCTAAGCGAGCAGTCAAAGACAAAAACAAACCCGTGTTTTTGTGTACTAAATACACCAGTGATATATTTTCGTGTTACAACATTGATGTGCTCAACGACCAGGAAGGGAAGCATTCTAAATCAATTTGTTGCATGTGTCATGCAAAGCTTTTCAAATTAAGAAAACAAGTGGAGCGCACAGGCTCTACAGACATTCACAAAACGTGTGATTTTTGGGTAACATTTGATGAAACTCTTTCTGTTGATGACTGTCAAACATGTAGTCATTTCAAGCAGCAATCAAAAGGTGGCCGACCGTATCAAGCCAAAAACAGAATAGCTGCACCCAAAAGAAAAGATCTTGATAATGTAGAGGATTATTTTCTCACTGACCTCTCTTTCTGTCCGTCTTCATCATGTTCGGCATCAACATCAACACCAGCAAAAGTCAGGAAGTGTGTAGATTCTTTACAACCTTCCACTGATCTTTCCTGTTTACCGTCAGCATCAACACCAACACCCTTTGTAGTGCAGGAAGCATTGCCAGTTATTCCCACACCCAGTGTTGTTAGTACTGCATCATCCCCATTCAAATCCAAGATTCTTAGGCCTATTTGCAAACTAGCAGCGCCACTATCAAAAACAGAGGAAGCGTACCTCACAAAACTTGTCAGAGTTAAACTGTCAGAATCAAGCGATAAGGTGACAGTTTTGTGCAAAACAGGTGGTCAGTCACTAATGCTGAAAAAGATAATAAAACCACGAAAAACATGTGCTGAGGCCAATACCTCACTGAGGAAGAAGAGAGCCCAGTATATGAAGCATGTGAGACTAAACGTGTCCGGGGGCACTGAAGAAGATGCACTGAAGCAACAGGGCACAGAACTTAGGACGACCTGTAAGGCCAAGAAAAAGATAGTCTTGGCAGAGGCTAAATGTGGACAGGTTAATGTATCCGCAGTTCAAGGTGCTGCTTGTAGAACCATGTTAGGCATGTCACTGACTAAGTACAGGACGCACAAACGATTCTTCAGAAGTTTAGGTGTTCACTTTGAAAGCGAACAGAAAGAGAGAAGGGAACAAGTCCGAGCACAGTGTGGAGAAGTACAAGTTCAGATGAGAAGTCTTGAAGTGTTCAGTGAAGTGGACCAGACACCGGAACTTGTACAAGCACCCGTGGCAAGCATCACAGACGTGCCAGCATTTGTCACCAAGCTGCTTCATGAGTATGACAAACAAGGTCTCTTGACATGGCATGACAGCTGCATTCCGGAAGATGAAGTATGGATCAAGATAGGTGGAGATCATGGTGGGGGGTCTTTCAAACTGATGCTGCAAGTTGCAAACCTCAAGAGGGCCAACTCAAAGCACAATACTTTCATCCTTGCTATGGCAGAATGTAAAGATAGCCCTGAAAATCTTAGGCGAATTTTGGGACCATACCAAGACCAGATTTCATCTCTGCAGACAATGAAATGGAAACGAAAAAATCTGCGACTGTTTTTGTTTGGGGACTATGAATTCTTGACAAAAATCTACGGACTTTCGGGGGCTCAGGCCATTCACCCGTGTCTTTTTTGTACAGCGTCACGTGTGCAAATTCATGCACCACCTGTATACAACAAAGGTAATATAAGTCAAAGGACTCTCACACAAATAAAACGCGACCATCAGAAATTCAGCCGTGCCGGTAAAAAGAAATCCAAAGCCAAGCTTTTCAATAATGTCATCAGAAAGCCACTTGTTCAGCTGGAATTGGATCAAGTAGCACCACCATATCTTCACATATTACTGGGGGTGGTGAAAAAACACCATGACATGTTGGAAAAGGAGTGTCATGCCCTTGATGAGCATTTAGCAAAGTCCCTTGCCAAACGAAAAGATGCCACACCAGAAGGTGTGTCTATCACATTTCAGAGCTACGTCCAGCAAATGAAAGAAATTGAAGACAGATTCAGGGCATTCAGTCTCGCCCACACCTCCAAGAATTTCAGAAAAGCAGGCAGGAGAAAATTAAAGAAATCAGAGCAGAAATTGTTATGCTAAAATCTGAAAAGTTGCCATTTCTGTCTGGTCCCATTACCGCCAACTTAGACCAAACTCTCAGCAACAACAAAATTCATGCACAGGCCTACCACGGCAGGGCACTGGTTGGTAACCACTGCAATAAGTATCTTAAACCACCAGTGTATGAAAACATATGTCAGAGTGTCATAGAAAAAACGCAAGAACTGACAGATGACACAAGCCTTCTTGCGAAAGCACGAACAATATGTCACAAGTTCGAACAGCTGAACGCACGCTACTCAAAAGTCCATCAGGGCATATCACATCAACAGCCAATAGATGACGAAAGTATTGCAGGGATACAAGATTCCATACAGAGATACATGTCATACTTTCGAGCACAATTTCCTGAAATCCGTGTGATCCCCAAACAACATTTGTTAGAGTATCATTGTGTGCCATTCATCAGGAGATGGGGTATGGGGCTGGCACTGTTGGGGGAACAGGGGGGCGAGGAAACTCATGCAACCGTGAATATCTTGAAAAGGAAGGCATGGGCACAGAGAGATCCTCAACAGAAGCTTAGAATCCTACTGACAGAGCATTTGGCTTTGGTTTCTCCACATTTTCATCAGGTATTCACAGACTGTCACTCGTCCAAAAAATGAAACTGATCGGCCTATCAAGTTTAGACACAGCATCATAGTGACCCTGTAGACACACTCGTTTTAAGCCATTTTAATGTGACACTAAACCGGAAATGAATCTCTTAACGCAAACAGTAAACCTCTGCTTTGTGTATTGTTTTTAATCTGTGTTAAAATTGTGAGATTGTTAAAACATTGACTGTATCGGTGAAATTCGCATACTTCATGTCGGCGTGCTCTGAATGGATTACCGTTTTCACTTGGCCCACCAAACCGGCTTTAGCAGGACTCAGGTAAGTGGTTGTTGAAGATTTTAGCATGGGATATGCCAGTTAAGACATCTGTTGACAGCACTGACTTTGTCTGAACTTTCCAAAAACTTCGGTTTTTGAACCGTGATGCTATGAAAAGTATGATAAACTAACGGAAGGCTGCATCTAATCCGTCTCCTAGTGATACTTTGAGCCAGTGCATGACAAACATCCACGCAGATTACCCCAGCATGTTTGGTGTCCAAAGATAGTACAATTTCTCCTCTTCAAGACGATGTATGTTCAAATAATCACTCACAACTGCAGGTTAATTAAATTCTGGTTTACAGACAACATCTGTAATTTACAGCTTATTCGCCGATGTATGCAGCAGAGGCTAAGAGCTAATCGGGGTCAAGCACAGTAGTACTGTAAACAAAGACGGCTGCTGCGCTATTCGTATCCCCAGCGGAAGCAAGACCGCATAGCTGGTTCCTTATCAGTGATGGTATTTAGCGCGCTGATAGTAAGGGGTAGGAGGCTGCCTCGCTATCTCAGTGCACTTGCGAAGCCGATCTCTAAGTGGGCTGGCGCGCGCCGGCGGGCATAGAGCTGAAAACTAAAGTGCATAGGCTAAACTGCCGTGGATGATGCTAAAGCAGCCCCGACAGAACCTCTTCCACCCCTGTCCGGAGAGACTGCTGCTTCACGCCTGGCGGTTGTCAGGCAGGTCCTTGCAACCTGAGGTTTCTTGGATGCTGCAGTGGAGGTGATCTCTTCAGCCCGCAGACAGTCCACCCTCCGCGTGTACGAAGGGAAATGGAGCGTCCTATGGGCCTTGTGTGAGCCCAGACATCTGGACCCCTCGGCACTGACTACTCTGCAGCTCGCTGAGTTCTTCTTGTGGCTGTTTCATGAACAGAACTTGGCGCCGATTACCATTCGCGGTTATCTCGCCATGGTGGCGGACACCTATCGTCACTTAAGCCATCCGGACCCTGGAGCGTGTAAAGATCTCTCAAACTTGAAGTCCCATTTTTCGACCTCCAACGGCCAGTCACTCGTTCCCTCGTTCTGCACTGGTACTTCCTTGGGTCCTAACATGGCTGAACTCCAGTCGCTTTGAGCCTCTGCGTCGTGCCAGCCTCGCGGGCGTGACTAAAAAGACTTGCTTCCTTCTGGCCCCCGCCACAGCTGCCAGAGTCGGCAAACTGTCTGTTGACCCAGCCTGCTTACCGTTCAGGACGGCGGGCGGTTTGGTTCAGCTTTTGACCAAGTCCTCTTTCTTGGCCAAGAACAGACTCCCCTTGGCCGCGCCCCAGGCGTGGAGTCTTCGGCCTCTTACAGGTTTTGACTGGTCCCAGACATCATGACTGCAGGACCCGGTCCCAGCACTAAAAGTCTACCTGCGCAGGGTGCAGCCCTGGAGAAGAGGTTGCTCCCGCCTCTTCCTGCCCTTGGCCCCAGGCCAGGCCGATATTTCCGCCCAGACGATCTCGTCTTGGTTGCGTTGCACTATTCATTCCGCTTACAATGATCTGTCCCCACAGGTGGCCAAGACTATGCGGATACGGGCTCACGAAGTTAGAGCGGTTGTCGCCAGTGTCGCGTTCCACTGCAACTGCGCAGTCAGAGACATTGTTGCGGCGGTCGGTTGGAGATCAGAGTCCATTTTCGCCCGCTTCTACCTTCGGGATCTCTCCGGCCAGCGGGACAACCTGGCCCTCATTGGAGATCTCTTGGCAGCGCAACACTCCCTCCATGCGCCGCTAGCGCCTTTGGTAACTTACTTACTTACTTACGCCTGTCACCCCTACCCGGGTATAGGCCGTCGACGAGAGACCTCCAGCAACTCCTGTCCTGTGCTTCTCCTTCGATTCTACTCCAGGTGGTTCCCAGTCTCTTGATGTCTGCTTGGAGGTCTCGACGCCAGGAGTTTCTCGGCCTACCTCTTTTCCTCTTTCCCTGAGGGTTCCATGACAATGCCTGCCTAGTGATACTGGAAGCTGGCTTTCTCAGACTGTGACCGATCCATCCCCATCTTCTTCGCCCAATTTCATTCTCTGCTGTTATCTGCTCTGTTCTCTCCCAGAGTCTGACGTTGCTGATCTTCTCTGGCCAGTGGATTTTCAGCCTTTGGTAACCCTTAGCTGAAATTGTCTGGAGGTTGCCCCTCGATGCTAAGTTTACAGCCGTGACGGTTCTGGGGGGCGGCACCTTCCTCCTTTTCACCATTCTTCCATAGAATGGGAATATACAGCGCATGACCGGATGGAGGAAGGGGAGACTACCCGGTCACTTGGTTACAACTCTCTCTCTCTCTCTTACGCCCCTTGTTGGGTAGGTGTACACAAGGGTGCTTAGGCTGAAATCGGGTACGTTAAGGGGTATATTCCATACAGTAATGCCATCAGTAAGTATTTTTCGGAAAAATACATTTTAAAGAAAAATACATGTTTTAAGGCCAGACACTACACCCCAAATATGAGCTTTTGTCTGTCTAGAATCTGTTTTAAACTGTTAATGTATTTTGATAGGGTTTGGTGAGCTGAGACCCAAAAAGTGGTTTTTGGATGTATACGACTCCCCGTTGCCCTGGAAACCAAGATGGCCGCCGTATACACATTTTAGTACAAATTCAAAGCAGTAGATCTCAAACACTACCAAACTTAGAAACAAAGTTCTTTTTTCTGGTGATTCTTTGTCAAAACAACTACATTTTGTCAGAATGATTTTATTCTGAAGCTCAGGGTTCGTACAGAGTCATGGAAGTCTGGAAAAGCTATGGAAAATACAAAAATCTTTTGCATGGCTGGAAAAACTATGGAAAGTTCATTTGTGTTAAGCTATGTATGGAAAAGTTTAGGAAAATTAAAAAAATATGCCAATCTTACACTGACATGCAATTTACTTTACAAGAGAAATCTGAAAGTTTGAAAATGTAACCTGAAGACTATATTTTAATTCATAAGTATGTCTGAAGCTGATCGTTCATCAAGCTAGTGCTAGAAGACTCCCCTTTTTTTCTTCCGCAGTGACTTCCCTTGCATAATAGCTGCACATGCGTAGTTAGAATCTTTCAACTTCCTTTGGTCCTGTGCATGGAAAGTCACACAGATTTTTGCTAAACACAGAAATGGGGAAGTGCATCTTTAGCCATTTATGGCTAGAGAAAAGTGAATTCAAAGCTTGGTTAGCGCCAGCGTCGGACGGAGAAAAGCACAAAGCTCGATGCATTGTGTGTGAGAAGGATATCGAAATCTGCAACATGGGTGAAGCTGCATTAAAAAGCCATGTAGTCGGCAAAAAACATTTACTGCTGTTGAAGTATAGCGAAAGCAAATCGAAGGGAAGGCCTGGAATGGCGATGACTGATTTTTTTTTTCAACGAGCTAAATCTTCTGCAAAGTAAGTTTACGTTTACTTTGTATGAATTCACTTGGAATTGGATGCTCTCTCTTACTCTCTTCTCTTCTTCTTTTTCTTCTAAAAGTTTATTCCTCTTAGAGTTAGAGGTTTAAAAACAAAATTTTTTTAAAAAAAAAGTTATAGTTTACGCTCTTAGCAAAGTCTAATGCACTCTGCAGATCTGCAAAAGAGAATTCTGAGGAAGCTTTAGCCATAGAGTCACAAATCGACCAAAAACTGCTTGAAATAAAAACTGCTTGAAATCAAATTAACAGCACATATGCATATATGTTACTACATTTAACTACAAACTGTTAAAGTTTTAAAAGAACAGTAGTAATAGTATTGCATTTTATTATTGCTCAGAAGGCAGTGATTTAAATTTTGTACACTATGTCAAATACTTGGAAGTTTATTATGAATTACTATTTTGTGACTATAATAAGCCGTGTAGTATTTTATATTACAAGTTTAAATTCTGTCACCTATTTCCGTGTGTCCTCACTCCTGGGTAAGTAAACATTAACATCCAAAAGAATTTGAATACCATATCTATGTTAGGTTTTTTTATTTCAACTTTTATGTGTGTTATCTTATTTCTGTATGTGTGACCGTTCAACTGTTAAAGAGAGGCACACATAGCCAGGGAGATTCCTCAGCATATCTCACATTTAAAAAAAAAATTTGTCCCGAAAAATAGGTGCCATGTTCCATTATCACACAATTTTGGCGTATATACTACTACTAGTGAGCTTTGAAAAACTGTTGTGTCAGTCTTGAAAAGGTCTTTAAAAAGTATGGAATTTTTTCCCACCAAACTTGTGGGAACCCTGGAAGCTGTTGGGGAAAAAGTTATTCATGATGAAATACGCTACATGAGCTTGAGCTGAAAGAGGGAAAATGTCGATTTTTGGGAATTGAATAGCCACAACTTTTTTTTTCCTTGTGCAATCACAAAATCCTTCTGACAAAATGCAGCAAAGTGAATAAGAATCATAACTGCAAAGTTTGAATGCTGTGCCTATTCAGGTTTATGAGATCTATTCAATAAAAGATGAAAAAAAGTGAAAATGAGAAAAACACAGAATAAGGTAAACATCAACCTTTACTTTGTCATAATTCAGCTTTATAGTCATCAATATGCGAATTATGCAGTATAAACATATTTCGCATGAGAAAATGAAAAGAAAAAGTTTTCTCAGTCTTGGATATAATTATGCACACTGATGAAGTTTCTGCAGGTAAAATGTCAAAGGAAACTATCAGGTGCACAAAGTGTCTGCTGTACTTTGCCATTTCAGATACACCTGAGCGATGTGTAAAACCATTTTTTTTTTAATCATTTACTGACCAATGCCGACGTCATGAGCATCTTTCATCAATTCAAGTTTCTTAGGCATTGACTTGTGGATTTCACCACCGTCCCATCTGCATTTACATTATGAGGCTTAGGAATGTTTTCGTTCTCTCTCTCTTCACTCAGGTTCGTCTGCTCGAACACATCTCTCTTCGTCTGTTCAACCTCGCAGCTGCTAGCTGAGCACCACGCAACTATCACTACTATTATCAATCTGTTCTTGAGCAAAAGCCTGTAAGGGATGCTGCTGTTAAGGCCAGACACGGTACCCCAAAAAGTCATTTTGGGTGTTCCTTAGTGTTTTTGGGTTGAGTGGATTTTTGGGTTGTTTGAACCCCTTAGAACCCGGCCACAACCATAAAATATCCAAAAATACCTTTTATTTGCTGTAAAAAAAATGAATAAAATGAAGCACCTGCTCAATTTTTCAAGCGTTCGCGACGTCTTTTGCTAAAAAAACATCAAATGTTTGGACCCTGACTACACCGCTTTGCGAGCGACGAACGCCGCCATGTTTGGGTCCATTCGAACCGGTTCCGTTTCTACTTTCCCATCCACAAACCAGTTGAAGGCTACAAAGGCTCAATAAATAGCTATTGGCGTGAAACTGACGTCACGAACGACCGGAGATTTCCTTGTACGGACGCTATGCTAATGAGATAATACTATTTTGCAAAACCGACCAATGAGCAGAGTGTGCCGAGTGTTCCGGGCGACTTCGGGTTTTTCCGGCCAGGCTCCTGGCGGCTTGGGTTTTCCGACCGTCCCACAATGCACCATTACGCATGGCGTACAACTCGATCAAAATACGAGAATCGCTAGTTCAGATCACGCATTTTCTACGTTTTACATCCCTTTAGCAGTTATTTCACAAAGTCCATCAGTTGTAATCGTTGGAAATGTCTCCAACGGCTTCAAAAAATTTGTTTTTCATTTGAATTTGTTCAATCTGTATGCCTTCATGTTCTTTGTTGCACTTACTGTTATGTCATCAAGTGAAAGATTTTCCTCCTTTCTCAAGTTTCTGTTAGAATTGTGTGGAATTTCATTGACCACATACCAGCCAGATACACTGTAAAACAACATGCCATTTTGCACATGATTTCAGGAGACTTCCTCCCCAACCACCACCACCACCCAATTTGCTGACACTGTAACCTACAAATTTTCCAGTTTTTCGTAAGCTGTGACGATTGATTGATTTTGAAGGATGTGTTTGAAGTACTTGCTAAGTCATGATTCATTGATTGATTTTGCACCATTGATTGATTTTGCAGGATGTGTTTGAAGTGCTGGCCAAGTCACTGGCCCCTTCGATCCATGGCCATGAATACATCAAGAAAGCTGTACTGTGTATGCTGCTTGGGGGTAATGAGAAGGTGCTGGCCAACGGAACAAGGCTCAGAGGGTAAAAAATATTTTAAATTTTAATGGCAATGAACCAGTTCTGACACAGTACAGCAAGTTGTGCATTGACCATGATAATTGAAGGATGGTGCCAAGTTACTCTGGCACTACCCGCGGATGTGCTGCCTGAAAATGTTGGCTGTTTTTGTATATGTGTAGCCCATGTAGGTAGACTGTGTGTGTGTGCGTTTGTGTGTTTGTGTGCGTTTCATGTTAGGAATGTGCCTACATGGAGCGAGCAGGTGTTCATTTAAAGAGCGAGTGCATGTTTATTTTGTTCTAATTTTTCTCCTTTTAAGATTATTTTTATGTGCTGTAAAGCACTCTGAGCTTGCTGTTTGTGGGGAAGGGCACTATATAATTATTATTATTATTATTGTTATGGTTGTTTGTTCCATCAACTGTGATACTGTCTTCAGATGATGATTTCAAAATTGACCCATTTTTGCCTTTGGGCTCATCATGTTAGCACTTCAGGTGCTGTGGACAAGGAGTTGTACTCTGAAGACATACCATTAATCCTTAGTTTTATTCCCATGGGTGCTTTTCCCAAATTTTGGAAGTGTTACTGAACAGCTATGTACCGGTTGCAGAAGGTGGATTGACCATGATAATTCAAGGGTAGTGCCAGATTAATCTGGCACTACCCTTGAATTATCATGGTCAATCAGTCTCCTGCTGTAGGGACTCGGGGCTAAATGGGTTAATGAAATTGAATTGAACATGATATTTTACTGGCTAGGCGCCAAGCTACTCTGCCACTATCCTTGAACTAACATGGTCAGTCAGCGTCACCTGCTATAGTGCAACAGGGCTGAGTGGGTTAGTGTTTTATGCAAGTTGTAATGCCCCCCCCCCCCCCCCCCCCACCCCCCTCCTCCTTGATAGGGGACGAAAGGTGTGTAGGAGTTGTCTTCTGTGTTTTTTAAAAGTTCTTTCTGTCCTAAATTGTTGCCACAAAAGAATCTGATTTACTGAAACGATCCTTTGATCTCGTCAAGGAAGTATATTGGAAGGGATGGTTGGAATGGAGAGGTGTGTCTGGAATGATCAATTGAATGCACATTCATTTTTATTTATTTATGTTCTTTTATAATTTGAGTTTGTTTCTCTGTTGCAGTGATATCAACATCCTTCTCATTGGAGACCCGTCAGTTGCCAAGTCCCAAATGCTAAGGTAAATCCACTAGTTATGCTTTGTTCTGAAAGTTTAACTCATTCAGCCCAACGGCCATATTTCCCAAATTTTGAAGGTGTCATCTAATGACTATGCACCAGTTGCAGGAGATGGATCGACCATAATAATTCAAGAGCAGAACCAGATTAGCTTGGCGCCGGTCGGCACCAAGTTAATCTGGCACTACCCTTGAATTGTCATGATCAACCCATCTCCTGCTATAGTGGGGTGGGGCTGAATGGGTTAAAATAGTTTTCAGTTTGTTACATCGTGTACGTCAATTATATTACGTTAAAGCTTCCTGTGGTGTGTCACATGCCTGTGAGATGCTTCTATTAGGTACTGGCAGCCAAAATTTGAGAATAAATGTAGTGTTTAAAAAGTATTACAGTATTGTAAAGCTCATCATTCTGAGCATAACAAAAAAAAAAATTAATGTCCTAGCTTGTCTAGTTTCTGAAATATTCACGTTTAAAGCCTAACCTTTTTTACGATGTGTGCAATTGTTAAAACAAACACGTTTTTGGAAGATTGTAGCACAAAACCAAATCAGCATATTCTTTTCATTTTCACACATGACAGACACAACTATCACAGAAATAAATTAGACAAGGTATAATGCCATAATCTCTTTTAATTAAGTTTCAGTAAGCTGTCAAAATGAGCAAAAAAGCCAATATGAAAGTGCGCAAATTGGCTATTTTGTCAATTTTGATAGTCTCCAGACTTAAACATAATTATCCAACATCAACTCTCTTATGACAAAAGTATTCTATAGTATGCACAGAGTAGCTCTATTTTTGTACAAGTAAACATAATCACAAAACTAGATGTTATGAGCCCTCAAAGTTGTCAAAATGTTCAAAATGTCTTGCAACGGACCAAGTTGGCGTCTGCTAAATTTGAAATGGACATAACTTTTGAACCGTTAGAGATATTGCCTTGCAATTTGGACACAATATTCATTGTTATATACAGAATCAAATACACTATTGATACTTAAACAAAAATTAAGATTAAGTGTTTTTCATTATATGCTATGTATTCCTAAACAAAGATGAAGACCTCAGGGCGACGCCCAATAAAGATAAAATGAGTGTAACTTTAAAACCACTTTAAATATCACTGCAAAAATGTATCATAATGCTTAAATAGTAACAGGAAACAATTCCTATTACTTAGAATATGTATCACACTTCACGCATTTCTTGGGTTGTCTACAGTATTTTTTGTCAAGTTGATTACTGCAGCTAACGCCTCAACAGAAAATGTTACTGGCAGCCAAAGTTTCCCACAAATAAGGGCAGGGTGGATGTCACTGAAATGACTCCACAATACAGCAAATTGTACTGATTATGCCTTTTAACATCTTTCACATCATTAATGAAGATTTTTGAAAACCTGTTCTTCCAGTTTAGTCCGAAGCCTATTTGTTTTCTTCAGATGCCCTTGTTTCTTGTAGTAATCAAGTCGACGTCTGAGGTTCTCTTCTTGCTGCTTCACTTCTGCTAGCCGCTTTGCCTTTTGGCTATCTTGGGTAACAAGATACTGCTGTAATGCCAGTTGCATTTTCTCTAAGGTCTGCTGCTGAAGTTTGAGTTGAGATAAACCAGCTGTCAGCTGGCCTTCTATAGTGTCAATCTTTGTCTTCAGTGCTTCATTCACAGCATGCAGTTCTTCCACTGTTCTTCTGGCAGAGGCCAGCTCCCTTCTCTTCGTTATTAACTGGACCCCACCCGGGTCTGCCCTGGGGGACTTGGGTGGGGTTAGGTACTTTTTAGTTCCCAGGGTCACCCTGGTCAGCCCCACAGGGTGAGTTTTTCTCTCTATTCTGGGGCATGTGTTTCTGTCTACCCGAGGTCCATTCATCTGTATTTGCCTTTTTAAAACTCTCCCTACTGTCTGCACTGCCTGTAGCTCTTGATATTGGATGTGTGTTGCTAAATGGTCTCAGCTTTATTTAGGCCCCATGTGTTAGGTTTATTTAATGTATTTGACCGGCTGGCGACATACATTCAATGTTCTGTTTAGTTGGGTTTTTTTCACAAGCAGTGCAGGCACGTCCTGAGAAAGCCTTGTTGCTGTCGGGACATTAAGCAATGTACAATCAATCAATCGTTATTAACTGGACATTTAGGCTGTGAATTTTTGTGACTGGGGATGGAGCAGCTTTTTCCTGACTTGGCACTGGAATGTTGGCAGTGTTAACGAGTGCTCTGCCACTGCTATCAAGAAGAGAAGACATGGGCTGACTCAGAAATATTTCCATGTCGGCCTTTGCAGTTTTATCTCTCTTTCTGTTTAATGCCATGACCATTTTCTTCATTTCAGACACCCCCACACTCTGTGCAGAAAGATTATAACACCATGTGCACATATCTTGAAATGTTCTGTTTTCCTGCCTCCGGAAATCATCCAAATCAAGGAACAGTCCTGCTGAGAGAAACTGCACTGTAGAATCACTTGAAGTTGAAAGCTGACAGTCTGCTTCTAGAATCCTCCGTCGAGTCAGCCCACAATCTCTCAGATGGAACCCCACACCACTGGTGTCGAACTCTTCCTTGAGGAACTTCTCTTGCTTCTCACTCAGTCTTTAAAACTTTCCCATCTCGTTCTTACGTGTGCAATCATGATTGTGACGAATCTTGTTAAAAGTCAAGTCTGGAAACAAGTGCTGCACAAAGGCCGCAGCTTTATAGTACGATTTCCCTCCATGTTCTCGCAGCAGGTAAATCTGCATGAGTAGGTTGTTTGTTGGTGTGACATCGTGAATGTTTGGCCTTCTATCCCTTCCCTCAGCCAGGAACACTTTCTTGAGATTATGGAACTGATCATCTCCTGGAAGTATAAAATAAATACCTTAAGTAAGATTGAATTTTTTCTTTTAGAGATAAGTGGGGGGGGGGGGGGGGGGGGGAGAGAGAGAGAGAGGGGGTTGCTGATAATGCTAGTGCTAATCCGCTATTGCCAGGTGGCTTTGCCTTAAAATGCAAATCTACTAGTTAGAAAAGAACAGCAGACTATCAAATAATTAGTAGATCATGATACAGATATACGCAAAGAGTACTTTACACGAACAACAGAGGCTGAAACATGTTAAAATTCCTAACGAGTTTCGTTTTCACAACCACCGGAAGCGATCTTATTAAAAAATTACCTCCCTTGCATAGACTAACTTCAAAGACCGACCCGAGAAAAATCGTTGATTACTCAATTGTTAACCACCATCTAACGCTAGAAAAAAATTGGCTTGTAGCAGAACGCTTATGTAAACTATCTCAATAGGATTGTAGTGGTTGTGAGCTGTTTTATATGACATATTTTACAGATTGGCGACCTGCCCGAACGTCAACAAAGAAACTCCTAGCTAGCTTGTAACCCGTCTTCTTTCCTGCAAATTGTATTGCTTAACGTAAAACAATAACCCATAATCTTTAGGCATATACTTCAAAATAAACATATTAACAAATTCAAAACAAGAAAGTTAATATTACTTACGCAATTTGACGCCAGTATCCTGGATAGAGCACGGCAAAGTGAAAGCACTGGAGGCGGCCATTTTGACTTGTATGCAAGCTCGGTCTCGCGAACGCACGTGGTGAAAATCATGTGATTGTGACGTCGACAGAGCACGCATACATTAACCTAATAGCGCATTTGAACGAGTGCGTTTTTTTTCTTTCATTTAAGCCCTAAAACTGGGTGTCTAAAATGTTTCCTTTGCGCAGAAAACATGAAAAAAACATCAAGTTTTTCATATTTGTATCAATATTTTCCATGATTGTTGATAAATCGACCGGGCCACGTGTAGAACTATTTCTTGACACAATTCCCTACATTTTGATACTAAAAATAGCCATGTACTGTGTGTGTCGACCTCGGAATCGCTCGCTGAAAATCGGACCAGAAAAGCGCTATACACGATTGCACTGCTGCCATTGGGGTCACCGCGCGCGATAACAAAAAAGTGACCAATAAGTTCGGCGATATTGCTCACTGCAGAAAACACTCACACGGACCAAAATAGGCTCATTTGAAAGAGGAAACTGTACTTCAGCTTCAGTGATATATTAATTTCTTTCAACAGATTGTATGCAAATCTTCATTAAAATCAAGGCAAAACTGCTCTTTCTTCTGCTTGATGGCAGTAATTAGGGCGCGCTGCCACTACCTACTTCTATTAAGCGGCTTTATCGCACCCTCTTGAATTGTAAAACTGTCAATGAGAAGAGAAGAACCCAATGGAGAAAGAAACGCGCTTAGAAAAGACAGTTACAACACAATTTATTAATATTTCAGGTAAATACCCTTCTTCAAAATGGGCAGACAAACAAGTAGTGATCAGTTGCTACTTACCGCAGAAGGAATGTGGCAGCTCTCATTCATGCCGCAATCCTTCTGCGATAAGATAAGTAGCGACTGATCACTACTTGTTTCTTTGTCTGTTTGAAGAAGGGTATTTACCCAAAATATTAATAAATTGAGTTGTACCTGTCTTTTTGAAGTGCGTTTTTTTGTCAGTTGGGTTCTTCTCTGCATTTTACACGCTTGGCAGTCACCTTTTTGGGTCTGGATTGTCTGTGAGAAGTTCATTTTGGTGAGCTTCAGGCTCGCATTTGTTTCCTCAAAACACATTACAGATGACATTAGTATTACTGTTAGGAATGGTGTCTTAGCTAGCATAATTTTACCCAAAAATCGGTTGTGTTATACCAAACATGACTATATTACGACTTACACATGTGTAGCAGGTTATGGTGAAAATAAAGAGATTGAGAATTTGTTGATGTACGATGTTGGTGTTTGTTGTGAAATTGACAAAGTTCCCACAGCTATAACACGAAGACGCCACTTTCCCCAACGAAACCCACTTGCATGCATAAGGGTCAGCATGCCTACAGTAAGTATCACTTACCGGATTTTGGTTCCATGGTGGGGACAGAAGCAGGAGGGTGGTTAATGAGGTCACTGACAAGTCGCGTGTTCTGGCATTTCTCGCCCGCAGTCTCGATAATCCACAGACTGCTATTGCCATTTTGAAATCCGATCAGTCCGTGACAGGTCACAATATTCAACAGTGTTTTTAAACACTAGACATAAGAACCGGATACTGAGTTTCTGTTCACAGATACACAAGACCGACGCCATCTATGCAATAATTTTTCGCATTGTCTCCTCGGACACACGTTTCAGTCGAGTCTATCCGTTTCATCCGACTATAGCAACTCCTACACATTGTTTTAGAGTGCATCAAGTCTTTGTCTTCCTGGATATTAATTCCATAACACTTGTGGATTAAGTGTTCATAATTGATACAAAGAAATGACTTTTTATCTGTGTATTTCTTTTGTGATCTCTCCCCACATATTCTGCACAATGCTTTTTTCTCTCAGTGCATGGAACACACCTGTGTGTACACAGAATGTATGTGTTTCATCAGACTCCATCGTGAGCAAAAGTTAAATCAGAAATACACGTACAAGATTGACTGTTAGTGTTACACTATTTCCCGAGAAGGAAACGTGACTATCTCCTCAATAGTATCTGTGTAACTAAGCCCTCACTGAACAGACACAGCCCACCCGACCCCCCAGACATCCAGCCAGCAGAGACCGACCTACCCATCAGCTGTGACAGACCCAGCCGGGGAGAGATCAGAAGAACAGTGGCATTTTTAAAGAAGGCAAAGCAGCAGGGCCAGATGGCATCCCAGCGGAGTCTCTGAAAGCAGACCTAGAGACAACAGTAGAGATGCTGTACCCACTGTTTATAAAGATCTGGGAAGAGGAGGTGATGCCGGCTGACTGGAAGGAGGGGTACCTAATCAAGCTTCCCAAGAAAGGCGACCTCAGCAAGTGTTCCAACTACAGAGGAATCACGTTGCTGTCAGTATCAGGAAAGGTCTTCAACAGGATCATCCTGGAGAGAATGAAGAGCTCCGTTGACCCCCAGCTGAGACACCAGCAAGCAGGATTCAGGAAAAACCGATCATGTACAGACCAGATCGCCACTCTCCGCATCCTCGTGGAACAGTCTCTGGAGTGGAGCTCCCCGCTGTACGTCAACTTTGTAGATTACGAGAAAGCATTTGACAGCGTGGACTGAGAGACTCTGTGGAAACTCCTACGACACTACGGTGTACCCACAAAGCTCGTCCGCCTGATCAAGAGCAGCTACGATGGCATGACATGTCGAGTGATCCACGAAGGGCAGTTCACCAGGGAGCTCCAGGTCAGAACCGGTGTCAGGCAGGGGTGTTTGCTGTCTTCGTTCCTCTTCTTACTGGCCATAGATTGGGTCATGAAGAGGACCACAGAGTACAGACGAAGTGGAATACTGTGGACATAGCTTGACGACCTCGATTTTGCAGACTTGGCTTTACTGTCCCACACTCATCAACAATTAATGCAGGACAAGACCACAAGGCTTGCTGACATCTCGTCCCAAGTGGGCCTCAACATCCACAAACAGAAAACAAAGACATTGAGGCTGAACGCAACCAGGGAAGAACCAGTCTTGCTTGCTGGCACCCCGTTGGAGGAGGTCCTTCACCTATCTCGGGAGCATCATAGACAAAAATGGTGGCACTGATGCAGATGTTGGAGCACGAATCGGTAAAGCCAGAGCAGCCTTTCTCCAGTTGAAAAAAGTGTGGAGTTCCAGAGAGCTGTCACAACACACCAAAGTCCGGATTTTCAACTCCAACGTAAAAGCAGTTCTCCTATATGGAGCAGAGACTTGGAGATTGACAAAATCCACAGTCAACAGAGTACAGATCTTCATAAACAGTTGCCTTAGAAGAATTTTGAAAATCCACTGGCCAGAGAAGATCAGCAACGTCAGACTCTGGGAGAGAACAGAGCAGATAACAGCAGAGAATGAAATTGGGCGAAGAAGATGGGGATGGATTGGTCACAGTCTGAGAAAGCCAGCTTCCAGTATCACTAGGCAGGCATTGTCATGGAACCCCCAGGGAAAGAGGAAAAGAGGCAGGCCGAGAAACACCTGGCGTCGAGACCCCCAAGCAGACATAAAGAGACTGGGAACCACCTGGATTAAAATCGAAGGAGAAGCACAGGACAGGAGTTGCTGGAGGTCTCCCGTCGACGGCCTATACCCAGGGAGGGGTGACAGGCGTAAGTAAGTAAGTAACTAAGCCCTCACTTTCCCCGATTCGGCTGGGAGTGTACTAAGGCAGGCGCCTGGTACTTGTCTGTCGATACTTGTCAGTGACCTCATTAACTGCCCTCCTGCTTCCATCCCCCACCATAGAACCAAAATCTGGTAAGTGATACTTACTGTAGGCATGCTGACCCTTATGCGTGCAAGTGTGTTTCGTTGGGAAAAGTGGCGTCTTTGTGTTATGGCTGTGGGAACTTTGTCAATTTCACAACAAACACCGACATCGTACATAAACAAATTCTCATTCTCTTTATTTTCACCATAACCTGCTACACAAGTGTAAGTCGTAATGTTGTCATGTTTGGTATCGGAGTGTAGGTGAGAATTTCAACTTTTGAACGATGTTGCTTCCACAACAGTCACGTTAGACAGAGATGTGTTGTGAATACAAACCAGTAGGTAGTTGTTATAATGGCAGAGCGCCGGTACGCCTTGTACTGCACAGTTGCAAATGGGATATAAATAGAATGAGCGCGCGAGTGTGGAATTTGACCTCGCTGTGCCTTGGCTCTCTGGCAGCTGGTAAGTGTCGTAAAGGTGTGTGCTACGTCCTCACCTTCTTCGCGGGGCGGATCCCAACGCACGCGCGATGGGACTTCCCCTCGGGCAGCGCCACAGTGGTCAACTACTTCAGGAGCAGGGCGGGACTCGGTTCCTCGCCTGTACTTCCTCTTCTGCCAGGGGTTCCCTTGGTGCAAAGATCGGGACTTCACTTCCGAGCAAGAGACTTCCAGGGGCTCCCGCAGGACCTGCCAACCCCATCGCGCGTCCTGGCCTGCTTCTCCGCACAGAGTGAACGTGCCGGCCGGACATCGTTTCGGGTGCCCTGCGCAGCGGAGAGTCCCCATGATCGCGCCTACGTGGAATTGACAGCTTCCCCACTTCATCACCTCTGGTCCAGTTCCGCTAGCTTCAGCGGTCGCCGCTCTCTACCTCTCCGGGGACGGCCTCGATGCCTCGCCGACCCACCTACGGTGCTAGGCCCAGCTCCTGCCCAAGCTCTAGGCGGCAACGCGCTCCAGGTCCAGGAGGCGGAACGCACTCATGGGCCTCCAGCCGCCCGAACCTCGCCATGAGCCCCCCTCGGCGCATCTCCACCCCACGCGCGTTGCTTGCAGCCAGAGAACTCTACCGCCACACTTGGACTTGGGGCGGCTTACCCTCGCCACTAGGGGCTCCTTGAGTGCAGCAGGGGGAGCTATTGCTACAGTCCGTGGACACTCGAACAGACGAGGTTACGTGGGCAGGCATCAGAACTGTCCGATTTTCGGCGATTTTCCGATTTTCCTGGCCCCTGTTTAATAACACTTTTGACTTGGAAATGGCTTTAAATAACTCTACAATTCTTCAAATCGCCGTTTTCCGATTTTTTTTGGGTGAACAGTTCTGATGCCTGGTGGGAAAGGAGCGAGTCCTGGGCGATGCTGGTAACGACGAGCGCCTCTTACCCCGTGCCGGACGGCCCTTAGGCGGCTGGAATTCTTCCTTGGCTCTTCGCCGACCTTGCCACCCTCCCCAGGGGCTTCCTGTCCACGATCACTGGCACGGGCCGACTTAGATCGGCCGACCCGGACACCGGTACAGACCTCACCGGCATCACGATGCTCCACGGTCTACACGTCTTGCCTTCGCCCGAGGTTGCCGACAAACCTTGCCTAGGGGCTACGGGGGCTCGTCTTGGACCTGCGTTCTGCTCCAGTCAGTGCGGACGACCGACGTGCCACGGAGGACAAACTCCCAACTGACCGTCGCCGCGGCTGCCAGCGTCAGCGAACTGCACGCTCCTCAGCGCGCCCCTCTTACGGGGAGTTGGATGGTTGGCGGGACGTTGGCTGCCCAATCTGACTTCCTAGTCACGACCCGGTTCCTTGGTGCGCCCAGTCGGTCACCCTTCGGCCCGGCGGGAATTCAGGCCCGGCCTGGGATGCAGACAGCACCATCTGGTGGGAGCCTTATGTGGACACCTGCGCCGGACCAAGCCGATACGCAGGGGACGCACCCGCCTTCCAGGAGGGGATGACTTCTCACCCCAGACTGTAGGCTAAGAATTGCGTTCTTCCCGCTGCCTCTACCCTAATGCAGCCAAAGGATTGATCATCAGGGCGCATGAGGTCAAAGCCACGGCCACGCTCTCGCATTCGACCGCTACAGAGCTGACAAGGACTTGCGGTGGCCGTGCGGGGGTGAGAGGAGTCTACTTCGCGCGATGCTACCCGAAGGACCACTCCGACAGCACAAGTGCCTCTCGCGTCCCCCCCCCCCCCCCCCCCCACCCCCAAGACCCGCGGGTAATGTACCGCGGGGGGAAGCATCCCCAGAGTGCAACACTCCCTCTCAGCACCCTCGGTGCCGTTGGCTATTTTTGCAAAAATTATCGGGAGGTTGCTCCTGGGGGGGGCAGGTCTAGTTGGCAGTTGAGGGTTAGGGGCGTTATAAACGGCACCCTCCTCCTCTTCGTAATTCTTCCTACCTAACAGTAATGTCATCGGTAATGTGTTTTGAGGAAACAAATGACTTTTTCTCTAAAATGTATTTTTTCGAAAAATATTTACCGATGACATTACTTGTATGACCCTCCCACCTGCCCTGCTTGCCGCTAGTCAGCTAAGTAAACAGACTGGTGAGTATCCGGTAGGCAGTGGCCCGGATGGGAATGGAGGGGAGGCTATTCGGGATACTGGCTAGGCTTATGGCACCCCTTGTTGCCTCCCCTGCCACATGTACACAACCGATTTTTTTTTGCTAAAATTATGCTAGCTAAGACACCATTCCTAACAGTAATGTCATCGGTAAGTATTTTGCGAAAATATTTTAGAGAAAAATTCATTCATTATAACTGTCTAGTGGGACCATTATCTGATAATTCATTACAGTACATGGCAGGCATACCATGCCCACCACGTGAGGCTAGAGAATGTTGCGTTTCTTAGCAAGAAAATTAACATGCATATCCCTGCAGCCAATGGTACCATAAACAGCACCGGTGGCTGCATGTACAAGGCGGTTGCTTAAAAGAGGTGTGCAGCAACCTTAATGTACCTTTTAAACTGTCAACAGATACGTGCTATACACTGCACCTCGTGCAATTCCCACCACTGGTCGCGGATCTTCTGGTGTTGGTCTCACAGCTGCTGTCACTACTGACCAAGAGTCCGGTGGGTTGAGGCTAAGCGTTTATCATCATTATAGTCATGTCCAATTTTAAAGCACACGGCTTTCATGTTTGCTAACACGTTTGTTGTGCAACGTCGGGCAATAGTAAACTCCCAGGTCAAGCGGTGTGATGGGGTAAAAAGTCTAGCAAATTGAGGACGAGATGAAAATTCACAGATTTAGGAGCTGTCCTCTAAAAGACTGGAGCACTTAGGCCATACCAGCGTTTGCCGGCCACTTAATTTTTGACAGTTCTGTTTACGCTCCCTGTCAACCAACCTGCCAGGCTCCGCTGAGTGACTACCCAGAACACAGCCATGGTTCTCGCCCCTGAAGTCAGGTCAAAAATCGCTTGATCTGTCCAGATTGCTTTTAGAGACATAATGATCAAGGTCGTTATGCAAAGGACATATATTGTCAGAAAGACCTTACCGCTGACTCTGCAAGTCGAAACTGGCACACTGGGAAAACTACGCATGTTTTTATTTGTTTTTTCCCAGCATACACGCGCAAAAAGTTTTGGGGTCCAAATCTCTGGAATTTGTATGCAGCATGCACCGCCAGGCGGTGGGGGAAGGGCTTGAGAAAAACCAGGTGCCCCACTGCGTGCTGCTTCCCACACCGCAAGTGCGATAATGAGGGTGCATACATGTATGGTGTGCCCATATGAAAGGGCCCTAAAGACTACACCACATTTCATTTGATGACAGATATTTCAAGGGTAGTGCCAGAACAGATTGGCGCCTATAGGTGCCAATCTGTTTCGTCACTACCCTTGAATTATCATTGTTGATCCATCTGCTTTTGCAGTATACTGGCACCGAATCGTTTAAGAGTATGCTTCCAGTCTGACAGTTCGATGACCAAAACGTTTTTATCATTTAATTCACCCAGGTGAGCGTCGATTGGAGGCCGGTGCTATGGTGCTGGCAGACAGAGGCATTGTGTGCAT
Organism: Semisulcospira habei; assembly: GCA_036245525.1. NCBI lineage: Eukaryota > Metazoa > Mollusca > Gastropoda > Semisulcospiridae > Semisulcospira > Semisulcospira habei. Next base: position 120,720,340 of record BTPG01000001.1, on the reverse strand, counting down.
TGATGAATTTGACAAGATGTCTGACATCGACCGTACAGCCATTCACGAGGTGATGGAGCAGGGGCGTGTCACCATTTCCAAGGCTGGGATCCATGCCAAACTAAATGCCAGATGCAGCGTTTTGGCAGCAGCTAATCCTGTCTATGGACGGGTGAGTAGCACTAGATAGGGCGTTCAGCTGCACTGTGCAGCTTTACTTGTTTGAAACGTACTGCATACACAGTGATTAGGTTGAGTTTTGCAGTCAATAAGTCATATGACCGGAGGAACATAAAATCAATATGTCATTTTGAAAATCCATAAGTCAACAAAAAAAAATCACGTTTTCAGCATTTTCGATTTTGAAATGTCAGCAGCAAAAAAACGGATGTTGTCGGCGTAGCAAAAGTAGTGTACAATGAACGAAGAGAATACACTTTCATAACGAACACCCTCTTTGAACGAACTAATTTCATCCTCCCACAGCCGCACGCTTGGTCACCCCTGTAGCCTGTTCAGTAGGCACAGAGGCTTTGCGAGCCACCACATACATAATCGAGAAAAGGTTGAAATTGATTGGGTGCTTGCAAAGCGAAGCGCAGCCGCTGCATCGACTGAACGAGCTACTGTCAAGTTATCAACTGCGATGTACAGTTCTACCTCAGTCACACGTGCCGTTTGTGGGCGTGGTCTTGTAGTCTGCTCAGTTGTCAAACTTGTCAACACATCTTGGTAACTTGGCCCGCAGACTCCGACTGTTTACTGCAGACTCTCACTGTTTACGTTTTTGCGGTGCTTGCCTGCCATTTGGTTACAGTCAAGGCTGTTTTCAGTTAGATTCAGTTTGAGAAACATGAGCATGAATGGCACCAGTCAGAGGCGTAGATTTTCATGAACCTGCGGGCAGAGGTGACTCATGAGGATCTGTGCCTCTTGCAGATGTTATTATAATCGTTACTTAGTCCGCATCTACTTCCTCAGTTTGAGTACATTATCAGATAAAATCTCAAGCAATATGCATAGATTCTCATAACGACCCTTAGGTGGTGAGGACTTTCGAATGTCTATGCCTCTTGCAGACTTCAGAAACTCACTCTTGCACTGGTTACATTCATCAGGCAGCCAACTATACGTGTTATACTTGGTGTGTAAATATCAAAGGCAAGTATATTTGGCAATTTTGGATTTTTATTTCTTTTTTGCTATTTTGCAATCTAATGTAATAAGATTTGTGTTCATGTACATGCAAGCACTGAATTATTGTACTACAGTGAAGAGCACAATGCTTTTCAGCAACAAGAACCAGTTTTCTGGCAGAACTGATTCAAGCTTTAGTGTCCAGGACACCAACCACAACACATTTTTGTCAAATTGTCATAGACATCCCCTCCCTCCACCCTCTCCTAGAAAACAAACAAAGCAAAAAACAGATTGTGGTTGTCAGTATACAAGTAATTACATGATGTGGACTTCAACTACAAGACGTGAACAAGCAAGATTGAGTTACTGATTGTGTAACCATGAAATGAGAACGAAGGTTATAAATATGTGTCAGTGAGCACGTGAGAACACTGGTAGTGGTACATCAATTACAACATCTTACAACATTTTGGACAACATTTTGGACATCATGTAAAAATACGCATATCTCTGCAAAAATTATTAACTGGCAGCACTGACAACAGTAAAGCCATTGCCTTTCCTCTATACACATCTATTATGAATACGTGATCTGCTGAACTTTGTGAAAAAAAAACTGGCTACAGACATCTAGACCCAGTCCGCTGCGGCACCCTCGTACCGACTCTGTGGATCAAAATCAGCGTCATTGAGACCAACAAGAGATTTAATAATGCAGCCTTGGGGACTGATGAGGATGTATGCCTCTTACAGGCGGAATGCGTTTTGCATCATGTTGGTCCGTGTACCTAGTCAGGGCCCATGCTTGCAGTATTGTTTACATTTGCTCGAGAGAGAGAGGGGGCAAGTGTCGCCCATCACTGTTGGCAGCTGGCCTCCCGCCTCCCTAATTTTTAGGATGCACTCTGTTCTAATTGAGGACTGACTTTTGGAGACCTACAGTGCACTAGAGCATCATGCTAGCTGGTTGGCCATATCTCTCTCTCTCTAGAACTCTCTCTCGTACAGGCCAACTAACTCGGCGCAGGTATCAGTGACTGTCTAAAAAATGAATAAGTCATATGACCGGCTCACTGACAGAGCAATGCGTCATTTCAAATTTGTATGTGTCGATGACCGATGAGCATCCTATACCCTGCATACAGATATGTGGCAAATAATGCATTTGCATTTGAGGCTTTTTGCAAACGCTAACTTTAACCCATATACTGAGTCTAAAAGCTTCAAATTTGTACACTGCCATATGCAAGCTACATTGTAGTACTTACAGATAAGGGATATAGACCAATGGCTTTAGTTCAAGGGTGGTGCCAGAATAGCTTGGCGCCTAGAGGCACCAAGCTATTTTGGCACTACCCTTGAACTATTTTAGTCAGACTTATTTCACACACTGGTCCGATTAACGCTGGAGGCTGAAGCCGACGCAACTTGTCTACCGGAAGCTAAGGTGAAAACTGGCGGGAACGTGCACTTCCGGATGGAAGGAGGGGAGACTATCCAGGTGCTTGGTTACGACTCTCTACTATTACGCTCCGTTTCGTGTAGTTAAACACGAACGGTTTGAGGCTGAATTCAGTAAGCTAAAGGTGTATTCCATACAGTAATGCCATCGGTAAGTATTTTTCGAAAAAATATCTTTTAGAGAAAAATACATTTTTATGGACTATTGGTCATATATTACAATGGAATCCAGTTTAAACGAACTCAAGTAACAAAAAATGTTGGTTAACAAGAACAGTGCTTGGTTTCAGTATAAACAATTTTCCTTCTCTTGGGAATGTTACAGGCAATATTACAACAAAATAATACATTGACTGCAACAAAAGAATGCACATGAATACACATTGGTGCAATATTTGTGTTCTTACCAGGACTGGACTGTACTCAAACTTTCATTATGCCCCAGTGCCAAAAATGTTTTGGAATATATCACGTTTTTTGCTGAGAAAAATTACTTGCTAGCTGATTTGGTTAATGGCAAATGGCACGTTCAGTTGTGAAACTGATATGGTTAATGGCAAATGGAACGTTCAGTTGTGAAAACTGATGATGATCATGTTTTTCATTTCTGTGACTTGTTTCAGTATGACCAATACAAGACGCCGATGGAAAACATTGGGCTACAGGACTCGCTGCTGTCTCGTTTTGATCTTCTCTTCATTGTGCTTGACAAGGTTTGACATCAGATTTCTGTGACCTTATAACGTTGGGACACTTACCTTGGATGGGTATCTCATACTGTGGATGTAAATGAGACCTCTTCATGTGTGCATGAGGCATAAATTCTGATGAGCCCCTGCAGCTGCAGGGGCTGATCAGAATTTATGTCTCTTGCAGGTGGGGCCTTTGGATGTAGATGTAGATGTAAATGAGGCAACTTCTGGCATGCAAGAGTCATAGATTCGTTCAGTCACTGTCTCACCATCCTAGTCCTAGTGCCGAGGAGTTTGATTCATGTTTACGCACTGTCTTAGACAATCATGCACCATCTTCAAAGCGTAAAAAGTCAGCTCATAGAATCAGCCCGTGGTATAGGTTTGTGAGCAAAGAGCTGCGTTCGGCTAAGCAGATGCGGCGCCAAGCTGAGAGAATGTGGTGCTCAACTAGGTTGACTGTTCACAAGCAGATATACACATGTTCTAAGAAGCATGTAAATGAGATTGTTCACGGAGCAAAATCTTTGTTTTACAACAGGAAGATCAGTGAGTGCACAACAAGCAAAGAGTTGTATAATGTGACCAATAAGCTTATGGTGAAGAAGACTCCATCACCTCTTCCCACTACATTTCCCCCGTGCCAGCTGCCTCAGCTTTTTGCAGATTACTTCATTGATAAGGTCCGCGAAATTCGTGATTCTCTGGATCTCATGCCCACTTCAGTTTTGTTCACCGAAAAACGCTTTAGTGGAGAACCTCTCTCAGCCTTCGAACCTGTGCTAGAGGATGAGGTCAGAAAAGTGATCACAAACACTGCCCAAAAAACTTGTGAGTTAGACCCCATACCCACTCCCTTGTTGTACGAGTGCCTGGATGAAGTGTTGCCTGCCATTACACAAGTCATCAACAACTCTCTCTCCACTGGTATTTTTCCTGAAAGCTTCAAGACTGCACTTTTGAAACCCCTATTGAAGAAACCATCTTTAGACCCAAATGTACTGAAAAACTATCGCCCAGTTTCCAATCTTACATTTCTATCAAAGATTCTTGAGAAAATTGTCCTTGTTCAAACTTTAAAGCATGTCAACTCTAATAGTCTGTTCAGTGTATTCCAGTCTGCATATCGTCCCCATCGTAGCACTGAAACAGCTTTGCTGAAGATATTCAATGTCCTGCTTTGTGCTTTGGACGAGCGTAAGATCACAGTCCTTGCTTTGCTGGACCTGTCCAGTGCGTTCGACACTATTGACCATGAAATTTTGCTGTGCCGTCTTCAATCTGTATTTGGCATTGAAGGCTCAGTCTTGGCATGGTTTAGTTCATACCTGACTGAACGATCCCAGATTGTTTCTGTCGACGGCTGTCGTTCTGAGCCATCACCTCTTCGGTTTGGTGTACCCCAGGGCTCGGTCCTAGGACCTGTATTGTTCTTACTGTATGTTCAGCCCCTGTCCGACCTGATTTGTAGTCGCTCCATTTCCCATCATGCATTTGCAGATGATACGCAGATGTACAAAAGTGATACTGTCGAGCGAGCTGTGAATGCCGTCCAAAGTATAAGCCAGTGCATTGACCATGTCAAATCATGGATGACCACCAACAAACTGATGTTAAATGATGGCAAAACTGAAGCAATGTTGGTAGCTAATCCAAGATTATCTTCGTCCCTGCCTTTACCATCATCGTTGTCTGTGGATGGAACACTCATTGGCTTCTCTGCGAGTGTGAGAAACCTGGGTGTTACACTTGACAGCGAGTTATCTATGTCACAGCATGTCAGTGCAGTGTGTAGATCCACTTATCTGGAACTTCGTCGTATTAGTTCAGTTCGTCACCTGCTGACCGTGGAAGCCACTAAAACACTAGTTTGTGCATTTGTGCTGTCCAAGCTAGATTATTGTAACTCTTTGCTTTGTGGCTGCCCTCAGTATCTCATTGATCGCCTCCAAAAAATTCAGAACAATGCAGCCCGGCTTGTTGTGAGAGTCCGTAAGACTGAGCATGTCACACCCATCTTGAAGTCCCTTCACTGGCTACCTGTGTCCTCACGTATTCAATACAAAGTTATGTCAATCTGTTTTAACTGCCTTTCAGGCACCAGCCCAGAATACTTGTCCTCTTTGCTGCATGTGTATACACCCTCTCGTGAGCTCCGCTCCTCTTCTGATAAACGGAAGCTGTGTGTACCTTCTGTCAAAACTAAAACATTTGGTCAGCGCACTTTTGTTTATCAAGCCCCAGTGTTATGGAATACACTTCCTCTTGAGGTCAGAAACAGTGAGTCTGTCTCTGACTTCAGGAGGTCGTTGAAAACTCACCTCTTCAAGCTTTACTTTGAATGACTGCCAGTGTTTGATGCCTTAGTTGTAGTTCTGCAATCCTCCTTGTTTAGACTGAATGTTAATTAGAATATAAATTATTATGTATGTATTGTTGTTTAGTTTATTGTAAAAGTGGTGTGTTCGGGCATTGTGCTTTGTTTGTTATGTGCATATGTCATTGTATTTTATTTTTGTGTACAGATTGTAAAGCGCTTAGAGCTTTTGAGTAAGATTAAGCGCTATATAAGTACCCATTATTATTATTATTATTATAGATTCTCATGAGCCGCTGCAACTGCAGGGGCTCATGAGAATTTTTGCCTCTTGTAGATGGAGCCTTGCCTGTTTTAACTCCACCAGTTTTCTGACTTCCTGCTGATTTTGGGATAACCTCTGTTCTTTAAGATGGATCCTGACCACGATCGGCAGATCTCTGATCACGTGCTGCGCATGCATCGCTACCGAGGTGCAGGGGAACAGGATGGGGATGGTGAGTACACTTTGGGGAAGATGAATGTGACGACAGCAGAACCTGTTTTGAGCTAACTCTTTTATGCAGTGCTGTCTAAAAAGAAGTCTTGCGGGGCAAAAGGTGTCGCCTGTCATGAAAGAACATCATTCATGTGGCTGCAGCCACCTGAATGATGTTTTTTAACCCTTTTCATCCTGATACACCTATTGATTGAAAAAATACACCCATTGCTTGAAAAAAAAACTTGACTGATAGTTTAAGGGTGGTGCCAGAATAGCTTGGCGCCTGAGGCGCCAAGCTATTCTGGCACCATCCTTGAACTAAAATGGTTCATCCTGATCGGTAATGTTGCCTTTATAGGAAAAGATGCAAATTTTACAAAATCAGCCTCAGGATGTAATGGGTTAATGACAGGTAATCTCCGATCGAAGCAGTTGCTCTGAACAGGCTCTGCTGTTTTTCAAGAAAAACTTTGCCTGTCAAAGTTTTGGACTGGCCACCTTTAATAAATTCCATAAATGAGGAGCATGTAATGCTCCTATCTGTTGTGAATTTTGTCATCCAAGAATTGTATGATGTACATAGAGATGTATTTTGCATCATTGCTGGTTCTAGTGCTGCCAATGGGGAGTGATTCTAGTGTGTTGGCCACTCAGGACCCAGACACGGAGGATCGTGAACAGATGGAGACGCCCATCTATGAGAAATACGACCATTTGCTACATGGAGGATCACGCAAAAAGAGGTAGGCAGTGATTTTCCACGTATGGATGGTCCTGCCCTTATGCAGTAGGTCCTCAGATTGACGTTGGTTTGTTCTACCTAAACAGCTGTACATAAAGGCCGACGTCAGCCAGAGGACCTTTTATGTAGTAGGTTGTTTTCTGCAGAAGCCTGTTTAAGTTCACCACATCAGCCAACCTATCCAGTTGACAGAGGCATAGATCCTCATGAGCTGATGGAGTTACAGGGGCTTATGAGGATTTCTTGGCCTTGCTGGCAGTGACCAGCTGCATTTAACCCTTTTCATCCTGATGCACCCATTTCTTGAAATAGATTTGACTGACAGTTCGAAGATGGTGCCAGAATAGCTTGGCGCCTGAGGCGCCAAGCTATTCTGGCATCACCTTTGAACTAAAATGGTTGATCTGTCTCCTAATCTGTAATGTAGCCTTCATAGGACAATAAGCAAATTTGACAAAATCACCCTCGGGATGTAATGGGTTAAGTCCGTTTCTGTTCTTGCGGAAGATATCCTCGCAGTTAGCCTGTGGGTAAATGTGTGTTATTTTTTTTTTTTTGCAGCGACAAGATTGTGAGCATGCAGTTCATGCGGAAATACATCCACGTGGCAAAGGCATTGAGTCCCATGCTGACCCTGCCTGCGTCGGAACTTATCGCCGAGGAGTACGCCAAACTGAGAAGTCAAGACTCTCTGCAACAGGACAACCTTGCGAGGGTATATTGACCCATTCATCTCTGACATGCTATGACAAGATACTGATTGACCATGATAGTTCAAGGGTGGTGCCAGATTAGCTTGGCGCCTCAGGGTGCCAAGCTGTTCTGGCACCACCCTTGAACTATCATGGTTTATCCTCTCACCAGAACCGTTATTTACTCTTCTTCGGACTATTTAAAAATTTTCTTCTGTTTTGAATCAAAATCACCCCATAGACATGCACATAAGTGCTTTGAAGAGTGTGAAAGTAGGAAAGAATTTCAGACTGTTATAGTGTTTCATCAGCTCAGTTAGACTCGTTAACTGACACGACAGTCGAATGTTGTAGTGTTGTTGGGGCTTTCGCCCGTAGCACTTCAAACATTCCTTGTATCCTTTATGATGGATGCTACTTGTTGAAAGGATAAACTAGATGAAGATTTGGACTATTTTGACTGGCTTTTGCCTGTTTAGTGGGAGATGGAAAGAAAAAAAGAAACTGATTGCTTTTTGCTTTTTTTCCCAGACACAACCTGTGACAGCCCGGTCACTTGAGACAATGATTCGATTGGCCACGGCCCATGCCAAATGTCGACTGTCGAAAACAGTGGACCGTGAGGACGCAGAGTGCGCCGTGGAGCTGGTGCAGTTTGCGTACTTTAAGAAGGTGAATTTTTCTAACATGTTCATCCTTAAAATGCTACAGCTCTAGGGTAGTGCCAGATTAGCTTGGCAGTGCCAAGCTAATCTGGCACTACCCTTGAACTATGGCTTACATCTTTTCATATCAGCTTTTTGTCATCTTTTTTACATTGCGTTCTCCAGGATGGTCTTTGAGTGTTAACACCAGGACCCTGCAGCAGGAGATGGATTGATGATTCAAGGCGCCAAGCTCATCTGGAACTACCCTTGAATTATCATGATCAATCCATCTCCTACAACAGGTACATGGTCGTTGGGCAACACCTCCGATATTTGAGAAATGGGACCTCAGGGCAAAAGTTTAAAAATTTTCCGATAAAACTGTTT
>BTPG01000001.1:120665076-120711782 GCA_036245525.1 Semisulcospira habei | reverse complement strand
GGTCTGCATGAAATACAGAAGTTGGGTTAGTCCTTTTGTTCAACATTTTAAAAAAAAAACGTGCCAAGAATATTTATTAACATGACATTGCGATTTATGAACCATTTATTGTCTGAAGTAGAGATTTTGGATTTATGCATGAATGCTTTGTTGTATCTATGTATAAGTACTGGTGGGTGCGAGATAGACATTACACTGAAATATTACGGACTTGCTCGTGAATTCCTTGTGTTATCATTCTCAGGTGCTGATGAAGGAGAGGCGACGAAAGAGGAAGAGTGATGAGAGTGGTGATGAAAGTAGTGATGATGATGATGATGGTGACAAAGGGCAGACACAAGAAGGCGATGAGTCCCAGCCACCTCGCAAACGACAGTGAGTGTTTGCAGTAATCCTTCACTGCGGAGGGAAAATTGAACACCATCAGACTGTAAGAGGTATAGATCCTCATGAGCCTTCACAGTTGCGGGGGCTCATCAGGATCTATGCCTCTTGCTGAAACCACTTTGTGTCCACGTTCCTTTGATAGCTGGGCGGGCATCTTTGAAGTTGAATTTACAATGATTTTCAAAAACACACTCACTCTGTGTCCATTGACAGTGAAGGGGTTAAATTTGGAATGGGACGTGAGTGCTGGGGGGGGGGGGGGGGGGGTATTTATGGTTAGCTTGAAATGTTGGTGCCACCTTTTTGTACCATTTCACGATGAAGGGAAGAGTGCAAAGTAATCATCACTGGCTGTATTAACTCGTTCAGCCCGACGCACATATTTCCCAAATTTTGGAGGCGTCATCTAACGACTGTTGCAGGAGATGGAATGACCATGATAATTCAAGGGTAGTGCCAGATTAGCGCCAACAGGTGCCAAGCTAATCTGGCACTACCCTTGAATTATCATGGTCGACCCATCTCCTGCTGTAGTGCCTCAGGGCTGAATAAGTCAAGATGACATCTAGACAATGAGTGTGTATTTATAATAATGATAAAGGATAATTATTTCTCCAGTTGTAGACGTTGAAATGGGTAGGTTTCAGATTTCATACATGGCATGCAGATAGTGTCCGTTTTACCGTTGTCTTTTGTTACAAAACTCCATAATTTCCGATGCAGTTGCATAACCCCTTTATTTTCAAAATTTATGTTTTTGCAACTATAAGGGCAAAACAATCTCATCTATCGAAGGAAGATGGATATGAATTGGGTCAGCATAAGCAAAGAACCTCATAAGCCCCCCCCGGCATTGGCGGGGGCTCTTGAGGTTCTATGCCTCTCACTCTTGGGTGGAGTTCGCTTTTTTCCAGAGGTGAAGGGGTTAATTGGTTGAAGTTTGTTTACCAAAGGTGTCAGTTGTACCATTATCTTGGCGTTCAGAAATTCCAGAACAATATGAAGGTGGCTGCTATACTCCTTGTCACACTTTCAATCCTGATAAACTGCAAAAGTTTTAGAAAGGACTGAGATAGTTTTTTGGTGGTGCCGGAAGAGGTCAGTGCTTTTACCATGGTAGTTCAACTTCAAGGGAGGTTATAGAATATGTTGGTGCTTTTACCATGCTCGTTCAAGCGTGGTGCCAGAATAGGTTACTATAATGCTTTTGCTATGACAGTGCGAGAGAGGTGCTAGAATAGATTAGTGCTTTTATAACGTGAGTGGGACCAGAACAACAGGATGCATACCTGGGTGGGACCTGTCTTATTACCCTACCGTTCAAGGGTGGTGATAAAAATTAGAATAGGTCGGTGTTCTTGGCTTAAGTGTGTGAATCAAAAGTGAGTATGTTTTGGGCCAGTGGTCAAAAATACGCAATCAAGATCAAAAAGGTGACTGCCAAAGCATGTAAAATGCAAAGAAGTACCCAACGGAGAAAGAAACATGCTTAAAAAAGACAGTTGCAACACAATTTATTAATATTTTGGGTAAATACCCTTGTCAAATTAGACAAACAAATAGAGAGATCAGTCGCTACTTAACTTCATTTATCGCAGAAGGATAAATGAAGACAAGTAGCGACATCTCTCTATTTGTCTATTTTGAAAAAGGGTATTTATCCGAAATATTAATAAATTGTGTTGTAACAGTCTTTTCTACGTGTGTTTCTTTCTCTGTTGGGTACTTCTTGGGTCAGTGGTCGTCCATGGTAAACTTTAACGTTGGCATTTCTCGGAAAACTTTTCAATCAAATTTGACATCAAGGTTGCTGATGGCAAGACATTTCTATGCATACCAATTTAGTGAACCCATCGCAAATCAGATGTGTGAAAAATGCTTACATTTTGAGAAAACGTGCATTTCGCTGGTGTAGAAGCCAGCCCTTTACTTACGGTCACAAAGATCACACATGTGGATCGGTCATACTAGTACACGTGAGCCATAAGGGCTTTTTAATGTCAGTTGTGGTGCCTTGAGGTGCCACGCTACATGTATTTTGACACCCCACCCCCCACCCCCCTCGACCCCTTTACTATCATTGGATGCAGGTTGCAATTCTCAAATCTTCGTTAACCCATTTAGCTCTGAGTCCCCTACATCAGGGGATGGACTGACCGTGATAATTCAAGGGTAGTGCCAGATTAGCTTGGCACCTATTGGCGCCAAGCTAATCTGGCACTACCCTTAAATTATCATAGTCAGTCCATCCCCCTGCAACTAGAACATAGTCATTAGGCAACACCTCCGAAATTTGAGAAATTGGACCTTGGGACTAAAAGGGTTAATACAATACTGAGTCCCAGCCATTCAAGGAAAATAGATACAAGGTGATGTCGTCACCAAGAGGCATAGATATTCATGAGCCCCCTTCAACTGTGGGGGCTGGTGAAGATCTGTGTCTCTTGTAGTTAGATGGTGCTGACTTATTTCTCGGCATTGAAGCAGTTATAATGTCATGAATGATGTCTCGTCTGGAATGTCGTCTCTCGAATTTGGGGATTTTCGTCTTGTGGCTTTCATTTAGTTTTATTTTGAGCATGTAGGTTTTTATCTCATTTGTTGCTGTTGTTGAAGTTGTTTTGGTTGTGTGGGGTTTTTTTTTTGTCATGAAAGATGAAACGGGTTGCACGATAGCTACATGATTTTGAGTTTTTCCTTGGAGTTTTTCCTTGGAGTTTTTCCTTGGAGTTTTCTGTAACCCCTTCACTGCCAAGACAACAATGACCACCACCAAACTGTGAGAGGTATAGATCCGCAAGAGCCGCCGCAGATGCGAGGGCTTAAGAGGCTACACGACTGTTGTTGAAACCACTTTGTATCCATGTTCCTTTGACCACTGGGGATATCTGTTGAATTTACAATGATTTAAAAACATTCACTGATTCAGCATCCACTGTCGGTGAAGGGGTTAATTATTTTACCCGGATTTTTGTGATAATTCTTTTCAGTAAAAACTATTTTAGAATTAGATAGCATCAGTTGTAGTAGAAAGTGGTATCAGGCTAATTTGGCACTATCCTTGAATTGTTTGTTCTATCCATCTCCTCGAAGTGGTACATAGTCTGTAGGTGACACCTGGAATTTGGGAAATGCGGCAGTGGATTTAAATTGGTGAACTCAATAACTGCTAAAAGCCAGATGATCCACAATCGACCAGCACATTTTTGTTTGTTTTGTTGTTTTGTTGGTGGCACTGGGTGAAATTTGCACTTGATTTTACTCTGCAGGCGCCGTGAGAAGTCGAAAAAGAAACCCAGAGCAGAGGGAAAAGGGGATGACCCGTATGACTTTGCCCGGTCTGAAACTGAAGGAGAAGAAGGTGAGATGAGATGTTATTCACTTCTTGTCTTATGTTGTTTTTCATTTTATTTTATTTTTGTGTTTACTGGTCTGCAATTTTAGACTGTGCCGCATAATGCTGTCAGGTTCAAAATCACGGACTGGCACACAGTTTGTATTGTTTTTGCTTCTTTTCATGTTGTTGGTCAATATAAGTTATTGGTAGCACTAGCAGGGCTTTGATACATGGACGCTTGTAAGCGTGAGGGAGGTCAAGGGAACCATTGTACCCGAAGGCCTGAGCGGTACAATGGTTCGTTTGACCTCCCAAAGACCTACAAGGGTCTGTGCAGCAAGCCCCTGCAACCAATAACGTATTTGTTTTCATTTCTCCACTATTTTCGTAACTAAATCAAGAAGACATCTTCCTACCTGGATCACGCCGGACATGACTGGCGTCAAAGGAATATTGCAAACCTCGCCATGTCAAGGCATAGGTCCCCATGTTCCCGGAAGGCTCATGATGATCTATGCCTCTTGGAGATGTGTGGAATGTTGTCTATCCTTATGGTACATGCTTGTTATGCGTCGTGATTCTCGTTCGTTGCTGGGAGTCGTTCGTTGCAATTGCAAAAAAAAACTTACTTGTGACACTCTAGTTTGTGGGGTGTGGGATGCACTGACCAGAACACAATTAGCTGTACAGTCTGGTTCACTCAGCGAATCTAACTGGTTTTCTTCCTCTTGGTCTGAACAGTCTTGTTTTCTTACTTTCCTCTTCTTAGCTTTCTGAAACACTTGACAGGCCCTTTGCAGAACATCCTCCTCTTTGAAGTTTTTCTCTCGAGCCTCATAGGCAATGATCAGCTTTGTGTTGACTGACTTTGTACAAAGTGAGCTTCTTCCTTGGGTGTGGATTCTGTTTTGGCCAGAAAATCTGCGTTCACAACTCACTGAGACAGGAATTGTGACAGATATATTTGCCAGAACATAGAAATCAGGGTAGTTGTCTTTGTGGTTGTTGATAAGAAGTTTTGACATCATTTTGAGGTTTCTTTTTCTCCTGTGCCTACTCGAGTAGTTCTTGAACTGCCCATACTGCCGACATGCACGATCTGCATCAAGCCTGACATTTCCTGCCGCAAGTCCATCATATTTCTGAAGCAGACGTTCCAGCTCCTCCTCACCTTATATATGCAACCCATGAACACCAACAGGAAGCTTATCTGGATCCAGCACCGCTGACAAGTCTTTCTGAGTCTGCATGTCTGTGTCCGGAAACCTTTTCTGCACCTCCGAAGCATTCCAGATTCTTTCGCTTTTTCTCCGCCATTTTCTTTCCAGATTGAAAGTAAAATGCACGATGCTGTATCCCATAATGAATGGTGACGTCACAGCAAAGTAACGCATTTAACATGTTGCACGCACATTGTATAACATGCTGGCACCAAACATAAACTAACAGGTTGCCCGTCCAGTTACACTCGTACGACCCCGGAGTTGGGTTGATTCTGAACGCAGCCGCGACTAAGCGAGCGAGCGGTTGAACGAACCAACTCGTCACTAAAAATAGAACACCTGTCGCCGACATCTGTTAGGGTATGCACGGTGGCGCAAGGATAATACGTCTCGGACGCAGATGCACTTAATTTTAGTGTGTCTGACGACCCCTTACATTTTCAGTACGTGATTTAGAGTTTTAATGCGTCATAGACGGACTAAAACGGAAGCCCTGATTTACCCTTCCCAAAATTATGACCAGGTTTCCAAGTGGAAAAGAAGAAATTGGAATACTTTTTCTTTGTGCCCCCCCCCCCCCACCCACCCACCCACCCACCACCAACACCTCTGCCCAAATCATGCGGCTACTAGCCCAAATCATGCGGCTGCTAGGCGACTTTGTTGCCGTGTTTTTGTTTATCTTTAGATTTTGACTGACATGCTGGTATTTCTGAGGTTTTGCTTATGAGCTCATATGATGCTTGTTGAAAATAAGACAACAGCCTTTCGAAGATGCACACATATGCACACACCATATCCATCAAACAACGAAAAGAACCCTAACAACTTTTGTTTATTTCTAAATTAAATATATCCGTTTCAGAGCCGGAGAGTCTGGAAACAAGTCGCAGAAAACGGCGCCAGTCTGAGGGATCATCGGCTCCTGGCACCCCTGCCCCTGCCACGCCTGCTACCTCACAGCCATCTGCTGCACTGTCTCAGGACAGGTAAGTCGTGAGAATTTCTCTTTTGCATTGCCCTTATAATTATGGTAACCTTTCGAAATAATATAGTAACACTCTGAAATTCCAAATTGCTCTTCTAGACCAAAACCGTAATGACCAATTCTGCTTTTAGTTCTCTCAGTCAGTATAGCTTGGCACCTCAGCTGCATTGTCTTGACAAATTGGGATATGTTCAGTCAATTAGCCCAGATGTTTGACCCATCTGTCATTTCGCACACACAACATGAAATAGGTGACATTTGACAGATGCGAAGCCTTATCCGAAGCATAGATTGTTGTGAGCCTCCCAATATATTGGGGTTCATGAACATCTATGCCTCTTGCTGGCCTCATTCATAATCATACCCATGTGCCTGGCAAAAGTTATGTCCAATTTTTTTTAGAAAAGCAAGTTTTCCATTGTATAACATTAACAATGAAAAACTTGCTTTTCTCAAAAATGGAATTACTAGCTTCAGCCATATAATAAATGATACCAGATTGTTTTTAACTCGTTCCCCTATATTTCTGTGTGTAATGGTATATGACCCATAACATCCTGATGTTGAATTTTTTCAAATTTGCCCATTGTTCTATGAAGGCTACATTAGAGACTGGAAGATAGATCAACCATTTTAGTTTAAGTGTGGTGCCAGTATAGCTTGGCACCTCAGCTGCAGGGGATCTAACTGTTTGTCTGTCCAGCACTGAGTAATTTCCCTTGGTTTGTGTACAATTGGGGGCAGGGGATCTAACTGTTTGTCTGTCCAGCGCTGAGGAATTCCCCTTGGTTTGTGTACAATTCTGCCAGCGCTAGCCTCACCTATCTGGTTTGTGAGTGTTCTGGCACCACCTTTGAACTATCATAATCAAATTTATTTCAAGGAAAAGTGTATCTGGATGAAAAGGGTTGAGGACTACTTTTCATTAGATTGGTTGTTTATCTCATTTCGATCACTTATCTACTTTTTTTCAGGCTGAAGTCTTTCCGAGCGTCACTGTACAAACTGTTCCAGAAGGAGCGTGCTCAGTCGGTTCAGCTGGAACAGGTTGGAGAATTCATGAGCAAGGAACACTCTGCGGAACCTTTCAGTGATGACGAAATTCTGGCTGCAATTTCTGCCATGATGGACGAAAACCAAGTCATGCTGTCTGACAAGATTATTTTCCTCATTTAAAGGCAAATTTTCTGCCTACTTGATGAACGAAAACGAAAGATTTCAGTGTGATCTGCGCTTTCCTCATGGGTGATTGAGAACTAACTTATGTTGAATGACATTTCCTCACTTAACCCCGTTTGCACTTACAGTCACTGGAACTGTGGGGCAAGGGGTTGTTGACCCATTTAACCCCACAACCACAATTCCTAAATTTGGGTGGTGTCCCCTGAAGAGATAAATCGACCATGATAATTCAAGGGTAATGCCAGATTAGCTTGGCGCCTGAGGGCGCCAAGCTAATCTGGCACTACCCTTGAATTATCATGGCCGATCCATCTCCTGCTTTAGTTCGTCAGGGCTAAATGGGTTACTTATACGTCATGCACAAGGGAAAGTGTTCACAGCTGCAAAGGAATTTGTTTCTTTAATTTTGTCAGATGACAGTGTTTTATGCTTGTCGGAAAAAGAAAAAGTTTTTTATCTCTGGTTTGAGCAATCGTCTCTATGATGGATCATCTGTTATTAAGATCATCACATAGGTGGCTATAGCCACCTAAATGATAGTCTGTAATTACAGTTGACATTTTTTGCCATTCAAGACTTCCGTTGAGAGAGCACCTGGCGTTTGACCCATTCAGCCCTGACGCATTACAGCAGGAGATGGGTCGACCATGATAATTCAAGGGTAGTGCCCGATTAGCTTGACACTGACAGGCGCCAAGCTAATCTGGCACTGCCCTTGAATTATCATGGTCGATCCATCTCCTGCAACGGGTGCATAGTCATTATATGACACCTCCAAAATTTTGGAAATATTGCCGTCAGGCTGAACGAGTTGAAGAAGAAATTTGTGGGTGATAAAGTATTATCCAATTTGGTGGGAGGGGGGGCGGGGGGGGTCATTGGGGAGTAGATCAATGAATTTTTTTTGTTTGTTGTCATTGTACAGAATCTACTATTAACTTTCACTCATTTGATTTGAGAAGTTTTGTATCAGTATGTAGCGCTTTGCCAATGTAAAACTTGGGACATTTTGACTTTCAGTGCCTTTGTAAATAGACATAGTGCTGACAGAAAAGTGTGTGATACAGGAACATTGCATACTGTTCCATCGTTTGCAGGCCGTAAGCATGGGGGAGGCATATATTCTTGTAAACGTTCGCAGCCATAGGGCCTGGTAAATCAATGTTTCTTGCTGGCAAAAATAGTTCCTTGTTTACAGTCTGGGGATGTTGGCTGTTAGGTTTAACCCTTTAGCTGTCTCTCACTGTCAGTAGCACTTTTTGGCAAGGTGATTCCTGCACGAATCACCTTGCCAAAAGTGCTGACAACCAAATGCTTGGTCATTATCTTCATTAGTAAACATAGCACAGGGATGTTGACTGTTAACCCTTTTGGCTTTAGGTAGCAATTTTTGTCACGATGATTCCTTCTGGATATATCGTACCACAAAAGCTGCTCCCCGACATACCCTCTGGCTGTCAGTAGCACTTTTGTGGATGTGATTTCTGCAAGGATCACCTCAGCAACAAGGGCTTTCAACATCCAGAGGGTTAATTCCACATTTAAGGCCTGTTTGTATGTTTCTGTATTTGCATACACATTTACATGCTTACATTTGTTTAACAATTGAGTATGTAATGTAAAAGATGGTTCTGGGTAATTTTGTTTTGCAATGCAAATTAAAGAAAAATAAAAGTGATTTTGTTTACTTGCTTCTCTTCCATTGTGCATCTGTGTTTGTATATATATATATGTATGTGTGAAAGTGTGTTATGTTGATCTGTACACAAGAATACAGCAAGTTTAAGAAAACTGAAATGTTTTCAAAATGTATTCTTTACCCGCTTGTGCAGGTCTTAGGCTGGTTAACCTATTACATCCTGAGGCTGATTTTGTAAAATTTACTTGTCCTATGAAGGCTACATTACAGATTAGGAGATAGATCATAGTTCAAGGGTGGTGCCAGAATAGCTTGAACTGTCCGTCAAATTTATTTCAAGCAATGGGTTTATCAGGATGATAGGGGTTGAGGAAAAGGCCAACCCAGCAGAACCTGTTTGAGCGACCACCCTTACGAGAGGTAGCCTGTCATTAAAATCCATTTAGGTAGCTGTAGACATGGGTACAATGATTCCTTTGACCTCTCTCACGCCTACAAGGGTAAGTGCAGCAAACCCCTGCTACCAATAACATTTGTTTTCATTCCTCCAGCATTTTCGTAAAAGAAATTGAGCTGAA
Source organism: Semisulcospira habei (assembly GCA_036245525.1). NCBI lineage: Eukaryota > Metazoa > Mollusca > Gastropoda > Semisulcospiridae > Semisulcospira > Semisulcospira habei. Next base: position 120,702,448 of record BTPG01000001.1, on the reverse strand, counting down.
ATCATCGGGCACATGACCGACGTCAAAAGAATACACACAATAGACTTGTGACGTAATTTAAGATCTTTCATGATTTGCCGTCTGTGTGACCAGCAGCATTGTCTACAAATTGTCAATGGAAGAGGTGCGTGACTGTTTGCCTAAAAAAAATGTAAAATTCTTCAATAAAATATTACATAGGATGCTCATGTGCTTCCGATTCCGCAAAGATTCTTTCTATATCTTTCTGTTACACACTATTGCTACAGATGTGTGCTACAAACAACTTCAGTAGTGTGCCTGCTGTTTCGAATAACACTAAGTAACTTTTTACATTAGAACGTTTTGGTGATCTATTATAGAACAAAAATCGCAACCAAGATGCGTCACAAAGAGGGCTACAAGAAGTCTCCCATTTGTCGCTACCAGTGTTTTTGTAGCTCGGTCATGTGGTACAGTTTGCGCTAAAGGGATTGGTCGTGTGACGTTGGGATGAAAACCCGGCCAAAGCTTATTAGTCCTGTGTTCTCTATGCCTGTTTTTCTTTGGTCACATCAGTTTCATCTCTGTTCATCACGCGTATGTTGGTCAGTGTGCACGGAGTGGTTTCACACGCTAGTTCGTGATCACTGCCAGGCGGCAAAGGATTAACTCATTAGAGGCGTGCCGTAAACGGATACGCGACGAATCGCCGCGTATTCGTATACGGCGCGTCTCCACTGAGTTAATGTATAGTACACCTGACGCCTCCACAGCGTCAAGACAGTTCAAGGTAAGCATGTCTTCAGAGTTCTGTAATGATGAAAAAAGTAATCCCTTCTCTGCCGTGCGCTGATCCAACACCAATGATCCTCGGTGAGCCTTCCAGGGAACATAAACACAAAGTAGTCTCAGCAAGTGCGGGGGCGCATGCGGATCTGTGCCTCTCGCATGCGGGTATCGCTCGTGTTAGGCAGTGAAGAAATAAAAGGGATTTAAAGCGACGTACATCAGGCAGCAGATTGCAATATCTCATTATAATGTTTATAGTATGCTGGGGAAATGGGCCAATGTTACGTCGTAGTCGTAGTATGACGCAATCACACCAGACGCACGCACGTAGGGTTCTTGTAAAGAAACTTCACTCGGCTGCAACTCGTCACACGTGGCATCAAGGTTGTAGACCACAATGGAGTAACAGTTCAAACAATATTTTATTGCAGCGATGCGATCTCCACACAATGCATTCACAAATGCACCAACACTTATATGATACACTGTCTCTACAATGCATCAACACTTTTGACACACTGCGTCTCTCATACAATGTACACACATATTTCCTAACGCCGTCTTTTATACTATTACAGATTTCCAAAATAATCCAGCAAATTCGCATAACACAAACAATCAGAAAAGAAAATTTCGTAACCAAAACTCATTAATATTCATGAAAAAGAATACACTATGTTACGTGGTGGAGTTGTAGTCGTAGTATGATAAACACACCAGACGCACGCACGTAAGGTTCTTTAAAATAAACCTCGTTCAGCTGCAATCCGTCACACGTGGCTTAAGGATGTAGACAATACTGGAGTAACAGTTCCAACAATATTTAATTCAGCGATGCGATATCCACACAGTAATGCACTTTCAAATGCACAAACTACTGATACAAAGTCTCTTCTGCAATGTCCACACTGCGACACAAAGTTTCTCATACACAGCGTCTCTCCCAAACTACTAAACTGCATGTCTCTACAACTGACAAAGCAAGATAATGTACGAACACGCTTTCCCAGCGCCCTCCTTATATATACTACCAAATTCTAGAATCATCTACGGAAATAATACAATGCAAACAATCGGAACGAAATACGCAACTGAAACTCATAAATAAGAATCTTCTGGAATCGCTAAAATAGGCTACAAAAACTCGGCTGTTCACTTCAGCTCTAAATCCTAATGTATAATGAAGACACATAAAAGTATGGTAGCCCTATCACCACGTTCTATGATAGCTATAGAAAGTACGAGAACATTCCCAAAACAAAATAAAGGCTGCTCAATTCACGCGCACTGAAAAACAAAATGTAGCGAAAAGTAGAACGTTCTGGACTAAACTTAACAAAACGAAATCGGCTCTACTCACGAAAAGAAAATCTTACTAAAAAGGGAAACGTAACCATGATAGCTCAAATAAATATAATAATAATAATAATAATGAGTACTTGTATAGCGCCTAACCTCAGATTAGAGCTCTAGGCGCTTAACAAAAACTAATGTACAAAAAATAACTAATTACAAAAATGGAATTAACAAAAAGTACAAAAACAAAATACAACGCACTCTGTAAACAAGCTATGAAGTCACCATTCAAAAGTGCTACGCTCATGGACTCATACTGGCATTCACACACACACCCACACACACACTACTTCTATAAATAGATAGAGATGACTTTAACATGACAGATCGTTTCCTACGATAAACACATGCACGCTCTCACAGGATAACACAACCACAATCGTAACACACTAGAATGTACAAAATTCCTCTATCTAAGCGTCTTTGATACAAAGTTACAAAATGTAGCCGCGCCGACATTTTGACGTCATATCTGAGGTCACTAGAACGATCGCGACCCTGTTCGAACCTTCCATTCTAATGTAGGCGAAACTACGCGGCGTCACAACAAAAATCGATCGCAATTCTCCGTGCAAAAGAAAATGAATCCTACTAAAAAGGTACGTAATTTTTTTATCCAAAATAACTCAAATGAATATCGGATCTTTCTTATGATTAATACACACATGCTCTCAAAGAATAACACAACCACAAACGTAACAGCCAACTTAAAGCGCTCTGCTCCATGGCGGGCTTTGCTAAAATTCGCTGATACAACTGTTTATATAGGTTGTCTTTCCTCAGCTAAGACTTTTCTATCCTTATTTTCGCAGTCCATGTCAGTGCCGGAGTTGGCACACGTAGGCCTACCAGACATTTTCCACTGCCTTTTGAGCGTAAAGGAAGAAACTCTCCTGCATACACAGGAGAAGAAGGGCAGAAAAGTCTTTCATTTTACTAGATTAAGACTTCGTAATTTAAGTTAGCTCTTTTGTCCAGCACTATCGCAAGACATACTAAAATAAGAACATTTATAAAGGACATATTTGCCATCTACTAACCCTTTACTGTCTGGAGTAGGTCGCTTTAAATCAAGTTATGACGTAAAACATGCAATACAGGTTATTTGTTCGTAATACATATTTTTAATGAATATATCCTGTATAAATGTTGTGGGTATGTTCGCGATAATGTACGCACGCAATGAAATTATGAAGATTAAAAGTCGTCTTCTGTTCAGTCTGGGTTAGGTCTTTTTTAACGTCCACGGCTACGTAGTGATAATGGACGGCACTATCGGGGGCAACTATTGCCTATGGAGCACTACCTGAACACTGATCAATTCATGCGCACTGCAGCTGCGCCACTTATGATTATTTTACCATGACCTTTCAAAGGACATCCAATGGAAGAAGTGTCTTTTCGTCAGGACCACGGTTCTTCTCATAAAAGCTTCTATACTGACGAGCAAAACGAACGCGATATTATCGGTAAAATCGGAAACACTAAAGTGCTTCGGATGTTTCCGACAATGTCGCATTTCTTTTGCTCAGTCGTACTCTTATCACCGAACTGCGATTGCACACATAAACTGAGGCGGCTACCCATAAACAGGAATCCGACTGAAATCGATCCGAATCCGAAGCGGGTCCGAAACAGAAAAAAAATCGTTCAAGTCAGTGCTTTTCATGTTTGTGTGTTTCCATATGTCCGATGCGATAAACGATTTCGCATCCGGCTTCAAACGAAAATGACGCAATTTTTGAAGGAAACTGAATTGCATCATCGCGGTATCGGGTTCAGATCGTACTCGTATCGGATTCGTGCTTATCTCATTCTACCCCAACACCCAAATCCTTAAACTTGCCGTTGTCCTCTGAAGACTGCATTGCAGTGCAGGACACATATCGACCATGATAGTTCAAGGGTGATGCCAGAATACCTTGGCTCCCTTAGGCGCCAAGCTATTCTGACATCACCCTTGAACTATCATGGTCGATCCTTATCTTTCTGCGTGGTGTGTCTGGAGTAGAGTCCATGGAAACGTAGCCAGTTTAGAGCAAAGAACAGCCCACTTGGCGCGTTGTTTTCGCACGGAGGATAACCGTGCGGTACGATGTATTCTGCAGTGATAGAACACATATTTCAGAATAATCGTACTGTTGACGCTTGGACACTTCGTACGACAAGCTTGAACATGTACGACATGCACGATTTTTAACGGCTGATTTCGCTAACTAAAACTATGTTTCCTAAAGCTACGGTTCCGTAAGCACGATACGAATACGTTCCGAAACCGATGCCGTGATGCAATGATTCCGGTCTTAAAAAATTGCGTCATTTTCGCTCAAACCCGGATGCGAATTCGTGTACCGGACAATCAGTGTTGGTGTAGACTAATCTGATGTCTTCAGAAAGACGCACAACTTTTTATACGTTTCTGTCCTTGTTTCAGATAGGACGGACTTGACCTCACACTCCGTAGACGGATATTCGCCTGCTGTTATGAGGGAGCAAGTGCACTGTCTTACACCTACATCGCCACAAACGGACGCATATATTTTCCGCTATAAAGCCTCTTCGTCTTGTTGACCTACGCTAGCATCTATTCTTTAAGCAGACGACACATATTCGCTGTAACATTTTGCAGAGATTAAGTAATGAATGTATGGCTCCGCTATGGAGACATATATGGACCAAAGTCTCGCTCTTACATCATGGCTAACATCTCTTATACAACTACATCTCTGTTTTCGCAGACGAAGGAAGTCAACAAGGAGCACTTTTAGATCACCTTTGTCTTGCTATCGTAAATACTCGAGCAAAGAAACATAAGGAACTGAAACTGTAATAATAATAATAATAATAATAATAATAATAATAATAATGATAACAACAACAATGTGTAATAATAATAATAATAATAATAAGACGATGATGAAGAATTATCATCATCATCGTTATTATTATTATTATTAATATTATTATTATTATTATTATCACGAATTACGTTTATTAAATCTCTTCACGCTACATTATCATTTCTGATGAGAGGTTCAACAGAAATGGGAAGTAAAAACTGCGCGCTTTTGACGCAAACAGCGGATCAAAGCCCTAATAAACACGCGATATTGCATGTTTGTCCTGGCTTTTAATCCACTGACAGTTTGCGTAAAAAAAAAACGCGCAGTTTTTTTTTTTTTTTTTTTTTTTTTATCTCAGTACTTCTGATTTCAACCACCTGGAGTAGAATCGAAGGAGAAGCACAGGACAGGAGTTGCTGGAGGTCTCTCGTCGACGGCCTATACCCGGGTAGGGGTGACAGGCGTAAGTAAGTAAGTAAGTACTTCTGATTTCCGGAAATCGTCCTTTTTGGGTGTTGTCTTTTGTTGAATACACAAATAAACAGGTCGACCCACGCTTGTTGTCTTCCTCGATTCGCTGCGCAGCGAATGCTGCGCAGCGAGTCGAGGGAGACAACAAGCGTGAGGTCGACAATGAGGGCAGTTCAAGCCGGTTGGTGGCAGACCCGCCATGACAGTTCAAGCCGGCTGGTGGCAGCCAATAGGGCTCTGGACGGAAGTTCCCCGCGTTGCGGCTAGGGAGCATCGGCTGCCGCGCCACCGTTTTGAGAGGACACGCTAGCCTGGCGATAGACTTTAAGATAGTCAATAGCGAAGTAGTGTTTTAACGCGTTTTTCTTCATGTTTCTTCCTCTTTGGAAACAAACAAAATCTGATTCTGGTTAGCGGTTTCCTACGGTGATGGCAAGACTTGCTGTTATTGCCTGCAGCACGTCAGAACTTTCCTTAAATTGTCCTGACAGCGCGGATTTCCCGATGAGGGATTGAGTCGGCGTACCCTCTGAAGATGGCCGCCAAGACTAGCGTGATGACGTCAGCTTCCCGAGCCTTACGAAACGCTACACTCAGGTCTATATATGGTTCATTTAAACACAGTTATCGAAAGTATAGGCGCCTTAAAACGTAAAAATATACATTATTATTATTATTATTATTATTATTATTATTATTATTATTATTATTATTATTATTATTATTACTGACGAGCAAAAGAAATGCGACATTTCCTTTGCTCGTCAGAAAAATACTGATACCACACCGTAGGGCAGTATAGTTTTGACAAGGTTTCTTTCAGTATTGTCTACATAAAAAAAAAAGAATTACGTCTGTGCCAGACTGCAGTCCTTGCAGACCTAGTAAGCAAAAGGACTTCGGGGAATACCTATACTGACGAGCAAAAGAAATGCGACAATTTTGCAGTCATCTGCCCAAAAAAAAAAAAAAAAAAAAAAAAATGTCGAATTTCTTTAGCTCGTCAGTATAATTTTGAGTCTGAGCACGTAACGAGAACCAGGAGGTGGTCAGCCCTTGGTCAACTTGGAACTCTCAGATATGTACACCGCCATACGTACGTCCGGAAGGCTTTATTGAGGGCATAAAAAAAGCCTTGTTCCTATGGCAATTGTTCAGTGCCGCTGTCCAGCCAGCAAAATGCCATCGGGCCGGTGCAGACCACGGCTGGCTGTGCGCGGGTCAACTACAGCCGATGTCAGCCCTAGGATTGAAAGCCGATGTTACTGAATAGCAGCGATGCACAGAATGCACGAGTAGTCGCGGCTACTAAAAACGGCACTCGGTCTGTCCACAGGCTCAGGAAACCAACACTAATTAGGTCACTTATCCAGCTAATAACAGCCACTGTCAAGGGACACAACTCGTGTGTGCGCCTTGATCATGTTGGTGGGGGTGCGAGGAGGGGGCGGGGGGAGGAAGGGTGGGAGGAGAAAACACACACGTGGACACGCAGACAAATTCGCTTTTTGTCTCGCATGCAATAACACGGCAAACCTGCATGTATACATACACATAGATGACTTCGATTAAGCTATCGGTAACAGATTCGAGAAACATCTGCAGCATCAGCGCGAACTCTACCACAACTTCATTGATTTCAGGAAAGCATTTGATCGCGTCTGGCACGACGGACTCTGGCAAGTCATGAGATCGTTCAACATAGAGGAGGGACTGATCCAAATGATAGAAGCGCTTTACAAGAACGCCTGCAGCGCGGTTCTACTTAACAATCAGTCAGGCGAGTTCTTCAGGACGACGATCGGTGTCAGTCAAGGATGCCTGCTCTCTCCTGTCCTTTTCAACATATTCCTGGAGAAGATCATGCAGGAAACCCTCCACGACCACCATACTTCAATCTCTATTGGTGGCAGATCCCTGTGCAATCTTCGATTCGCAGACGACATTGACCTCATGGCAGGCAGCAATAGTGAGCTCCAAAACCTGACAGACAAACTTTCAAGTAGCGCAGGGTCTTATGGCATGGAGATCAGTACGGATAAAAGCAAAGTGATGATCAACACCACAAGCGACAGCAGCAGCAACATTCACATGAACGGCCAGAAGCTAGAAGAGGTCAATAGCTTCAAGTACTTGGGAGCCACCCTGTCCAAAGACGGTAGTTGCATAGCAGAGATCCGTATCAGGATAGGTACAGCAACATCCGCAATGGCCAGGCTGAGGATATGGCGAAGTAACTCCATCAGCTTCACCATCAAGTACAGGCTTTACAAGTCCCTCGTAGTGTCTATTCTACTCTACGGCTGTGAGACTTGGACACTGCTTGCAGACTCAGAAAAGAAAATCCAGGCCTTTGAGAACAAGTGCCTGAGGAAGTTGCTCCGCATCTCGTACCGCGAGCACAAGACCAACGAATATGTACGGAGCATCGTCACTTCCCTGGTGGGCCCACATGAACCCCTTCTGGCAACCGTGAAACGGCGCAAGCTTGCTTGGTTTGGCCACGTGACCCGACACAACACCTTGTCCAAGACTATCCTCCAAGGCACTCTCGAAGGAAGTCGTCGGCGAGGTCGTCAGAGAAAGAGTTGGGTCGCAAACATAAAAGAATGGACCGAACTCGAGATGCCAGACTTGCTTGCCACCGCCCAAAATAGAACTCAGTGGAGAGCACTGTCTGTTGCTGCTGCCTTTCAGTCCCCCCAACGCCCAGTTCGGGCAAGGGACTGATGATGATGATGATGATGAACAGATTTTGTTGCGATGATTCCGGCACAGAAACCGTTACCGACAGCAAAAAGTTAAAAGACGGTCGTGTATAACAAAACTCGACATAACAAAGTTCTCGACAGATCCAGCTCCGTACCCAAAGCGCAAAAGGTCATCGGGCCGACGTCTACGAATAAAATTACTACAGTTCATATAATAAACTTTGTGATACAGTGTGAACAATTTCAGCCTATGCTGTTTTGTTATATTCGAAGTGTTATGTATAGTGAGCCACATGTAGTATGTCCGTCGGTCCGTTCGTGATGCGTCCGGCTTCCGTTTGTATATCGTAAACTTTAATTTCAATTAAGACGACACAGTTGACTACCAAACGTGTAAAATGCAAATGCAATTTCCAACACGCTTAGAAAGAGTGATTATTTCCTTGTTGTAATTTGGTTGAATATCGGCGTTATGAAAGTATACTTATAATTCAATACCTGGAGTTCCAGTCTCAAATCCATTCAGTACATATCATTCAAAAAGGCATGCATCTTCCATAAAATGTGTGATGATTTGTGACTTTGGCAAGCTGTAAGTGCCAAAATCACACACACACACACACACACACACACACACACACACACACACACACACACACACACACACACACACACACACGCACACACACACACATACACCACAAACCAAAACCTAAATGAAACAGTCAAACCCCCCCCCCCCCCCAAAAAAAAAAAAAAAAAAAAAAAAAAAAAAACAGCAACAACAACAGCCCCCCCCCCCCCCCCATCTCCCCCTAGCCCCCCCCCCCCCCAAAAAAAAAAAAAAAAAAAAAAACCACAAAAACACATAAAAACAACAACAAAAGCCAAACCAAACCAAACAAAAACAACAAACACAAAACCACAAACAACAACAACAAAAAAAACCAAAAAAAAAAAACCCCAAAAACTTCAAATAACAACAATAGACAAACACCAACCATAGCCCAGGAAACAAAGCATGTACAACGTAGTGTCCGTTTGTTTAGACACTCGGTGATACACACACTATCACCACTATTACATGCGCTAATTAGTGTACATGTCTGACTTCTTGTGTCAGCTGGTTGTTTTTTTTGCTCTCCTCCCCGAAACAAGACAGACTATGAATGCATCCTGCTTTATAAGTCACAGGCTACCAACCAAGAAGAACTGCTTCGACGCTTAACCGCCTGAGTGCTATTTTGGACCCGTAATAAGACGGTGTGTGTTGCTCTTGTTTTCCCCACCTGCTTACTGACATGACATCATGGCTAAGTAGGTCCGACAGAGATATGCTGTCACTTATACGTACAGCGTTACATCGGCGACGTCACGTGATGAAGCTGTGTAGTGTATAATTTATGTCTGTGCACCCGCAGAGAAGCAGTTCTTCTTGGTTGCCGTGGACGTTTAAACCCCGAACTAACCAACCAACCAACGCAGTAAGGTCCAAAATCACAGACCGGCCGGCACGCACTGACTTCTTCAAAACAGTGCCGTATAATAAGGAAGGGGCATAGATTGTCATTCTCACGCGAAGCTCCATTGGCCGGTTGGGGATTCATACCTCCTGGTAACCCATCTTTCTAGAATCTTTTACTTCTTCCTCCCTCCAGTGCCGAGTAGAACGATATTCAGCTTAACCCTTTCGCTACCGAGAAGAAAGTGAACACGATCCAACTCAGCAAGAGACGTAGATCCTCATCAGCCACCGCGACTGCCGGGGCTCGTGAGGATCCGTATTCCTCTTGCTGAGACCTGTTTGTATCCATGCGGGCTGTGTTGAAATTTTGGTCGTTGAATGAACCCAGATTTCAGAAACACGAGTGTACATACAGTGGCAGATAATGGGTTAACCCATTCAGCCCTGATGCACTACAGCAGGCGATGGATCGACCATGATAATTCAAGGGTAGCGCCAGATTATCGCCTGAAATTGTTGCATAATCGTTTGATGACGCCTCCGAAATTTGGGAAATACTGGCGTGGTAAAGCGACCTGCTCCAAGCAATAAAGTGCTCATAGGTCTCCTTCATAAATAATAAATGTATGTTATGCAATCTAGTAATGCTGGGGGGAAAACAACACACACACAAAAAAAATAATAAAAAATAAAAACCCTGACTTAAAGTACCATTACGCATAAATCCGAAGACACGTTTCTGCCACTATTTGTGTTTGTTATGTCTTGTCGACACACCTAATGAACTTTAACAGCAGATAGGCAGCAACAGGATGTGCCGCACATGCGTAATCGCAATTATTTATTCTTTACAGCCGTTAGCGTTTCAAACTATTTCTAGCCTGTTTGTCGTACTGATAGCACTGTATTTATAGAAAGGATTGGAGTCATTGTCAGGTTACTTGAGATTAAGACGACGTGTGCTGAACTGGATTCTCCTGTGTCCAAATGAACTATAACTAAACCTGTGGGTAGCGTTTCGTAACCGTTTGTTACAGAAGTGTATCTTTGAACAGTTACGGCGGTAGCCGTGGGCCTTTAACTTAAATTTAGCTTCGATGTCGCAAAATGAACTTGAAAGACGTTTCTGCTTTGTACGAAGGAGAGTTCCACTGGGCACTAACTCACATCAGTGAGTAGAAAACATAATTTACTTGCGCCTTCTCACATGGCCTCCGATTGTGAAAAGAAGAGTAGAGTAGTCTTAGTGAAGGTAAGACAATTTCGAGAATCGGTTGCATCGGCACATTTAAGCAATCCAGGCCATGGAGCAGATCGCTGTAATCCACTTAGCCTGCCATCGGTTTTAGCGAAATCGACCCACCTGCAAGAGGCAAAAAGCCTGCGGACGAGCCCCTCCCCCTCCCACTCCCCCTACTCGCCCCCCACCCCCTCCCCCCTCCCCGCCCACACACCCCCTCCACTAGCCTGACCTAGGTACAACTACACTCACGTTTGAATAACTTGGGACATAAATAAAAATAAACAGCACCCAACACCATACTGGTTGGTTAGGTAGATCATTGGATGTACTAGCAATTCTTTTGCCAGTGGAATAGTCATTGCTACACTCTTTTTTTTTTCTCTATCCCCCCCCCCACCCCCCTCCCTCGAAACATTTACACTCATGCTCCTCATACGGAGTTTAGCCTAAAGGTATTTCAGCCTAGGACAGCGCGATGACCGAAAAGATCACCACTGAGCCGCATAATCTACGCACAAAGCGCTTTGACAGAGTGTCTGTTTTTACTAGACCACATGTTTATATATACCCAGTGAGCGAAAGGCCCGAAGGCGTTCTGCTCACCGGGCTTTGGTTACTTAGCGTCGGGCTGTACGTTTCTTGTCATTTACTGGGTTACATTCACGCAGTGGTTTATGTTTACAACCGCACGAGAGGGAGGACGGAAGGGTCAGTACACTTTCCAGCTCGCTGTGCTGATGGTATGGTAAGTTGATACTAGTAGTTACTCATTATTCAAAACAAAATAGACCATAATTTATGGATTACTGCACTGATGCGTTTATTTCGGAATCGTCGTTGTCACAATCGTTCTCGTCGCTATCGTCACCCTCATCACCGTCCTCGTTAACCTGATTTGTCAAGCCGTCGTCGTCACTGTCCTCCTCCTCATCATCATCACCATCAGCAGCAGCAGCAGCAACAACAGCTGCAACAGAAGTGACGTTCATTCTCATTATATAGTTTGCCACTACACATTGTGTGTCGTCAGTAACTCCGTCACTGGCAAGTGGACGTACTTATTTAAATTATTTTTTAAAAATAAATATAGAAATCATGGTCAGTCAATTCAACGTCAAAGATCCCCAGCCGTTTAAAGGAGCGTTGATACACAGTGGTTTCAGCAAGAGGTATAGAGCCTCATGAGCCCCCGCGACTGCGGGGGCTCATGAGGATCTATACCTCTTGCAGTTGTTAGTATCTTTTTTTCTCTTAAGGATGGGTTAACCTTGCTAATGTAATTATAGTTTGATTAATTTGTTTTGGCAGAATCGATGACTTGGTTTTGTTGTTGTTTGTTAATGTTTGTTTGCTTGTTTGCCTTTTGGTTACATCTCGGGCCTCTGCCTTCTTTTTCAGAGAGAACAAAAATTAATTGGAAAATGAGACGATCGTATTGTAAGTCTCTTTTATTTATAGAAGAGACTTTTACTGGGATGGGTCGCGGTGGAGCGAATTCAATACCATGCCCGTGACGTCGTAGGCGGGCAGGCCTCAACCTATAAGACAGCTGAAGTAACGAGATAAACATTATGTCATTTCTAGTTACAACTTTCAAGTTAATATAACAACAATTGCAGACTCAAAATGGGTCAACCGACTTTCTATAAGCGGTAATTGAATTTTTCCAATGAAAGATACATTTTCAATATGCTCAGAGGCTCTCTTAGACACCCCGTGTTTGCTTGTTTGCTTGCTTGCTTGCTTGTTTTCTTGTCTTGTGTTTGTCTTATGCTTGTTTGTTTTGTTGTTGTGCGTGTTTGTTGCGTGTCTTACAATAAGAGTATGGCTATGCATGGACATTTTTTCTGGGATTTAACTTATTTGAATTTTTAAATCACAAAACCGCTAACAGAACGCGAGCACGCAGGGCAGTAAGTCTACGGCACAGAGAGTTAAAACAGTAACTCATTCGAGACGAGCGACATCCGGATACGCGGCGTAGTAAGCCGCGTATCCGGATGTCGTTAGTCTCGAATGAGTTGATCCTAATAGTCACTGGCGTATTGGATGTCTATTATTGTTTCTCCGTTTGTTTCGTATGTAGAGAGAAAATATATGACCGCGCTATCTGACACGAGAACGTAAAATAATGACAGAGGGGCGTACCATTTTGCTCGAAACCCTTTATTATCTAAACGAGCTCGGACGCTGACACCCAATTAACCCCGTCACTGCCCGGGAAACGACTGACTGAGCCCAAATGCAAGAGGCATATAGACCCTCATGAGCCCCCGCAGTCGCGGGGGCTCATGAGGATCTATATGCCTCTTGCTGGTATCATTTGTGATAATAAATGTGGGTTTTTCAATGATATTTGCATTTGTGCTGGTTTGTGTTACGCGCGGGGAGCTGGGTGGCTCGGTGGTAGATCGTTCGACTCTCGACTAAAAGGTCGTGGGTTCGAACCCAGCTGGGGTCAACATTTGTACTCTTTTCGGTGTCCCGTCTCTCTGAAATCACCTTCGTGGTGGACAAAAGACGTTAAGCTCTAAACGTGGGTTTTTTTTTTTTTTTATTGTGTGTGTTACTGTGGACAGTGACACAAATAACAGGCGCACATAATTATAGTGTGAGTGTGAGTTAGTTAGTTATTGGGATTTAACGCCAAGCAGGCGGCTAAGTCCATCTCACTGAAGGTGGTCGTGGTGGTGGTGGTGGTGGTGGTGGTGTGTGTGTGTGTGTGTGTGTGTGTGTGTGTGTGTGTGTGTGTGTGTGTGTGTGTTCGTGCTTGCGTGCGTACATGGGGGCGTGCGTGCGTGCGCACGTGTTTGTGCATGTGTGCGCGCGCGTGTTCGTGCATCTGCGCGCATGTTTGCGTGCACATGTGAGCGTGCATGTGTGTGTGCGTTCATGCACGCGTGCGTCCTTGTCAGTGAATGAGTGTCTATGTGTGCGTTCAGAGCGCGCACGTGTGTACGTGTGTGCGTGCGTGGGTACTGACACGCGCCCATGAATAGATGTGTGTTCGTGCGTGCGTGCGTCTTCGTTTTTGGGGACGGCAATCATTAATTCTGTCTCAGCCATTCAGCCTTTAGACCACACACCCGTAAACCATTCAGCCCTGACGCACTACAGCAGGAGATGGGTCGAACATGATAATTCAAGGGTAGGGCCAGATTAGCTTGGCGCCTGTCGGCGCCAAGCTAATCTGGCACTGCCCTTGAATTATCATGGTCGATCCATCTCTTGCAACAGGTGTATAATCGTTATACGACGCCTCCAAAATTTGGGAAATACGTGCGCCGGGCTGAATGAGTTAAGTCAATTATCCTGTTGGCACGATAATCAGGTAAAGTATTGGAGACGCAGTAAACTAAGGTCCTCGGGCACACGACGGTCGCACGGCTGTGCGCGGGCCCCCTGCGGCCGTCGTGGGCCCGAAGACCTTTTGCTACTGGTGTGCATTTGCATGCGGCAGCGTTCTTTTATTCATAATTATATATACAGTGCGACCTGTTTTAAGCAACCGCTCGTTGCAAGAAAAAAAAAAGAGGCATTAACACCTTAACTGCCGGGGGCAAGGCGAACGCTGCCTACCCGCTGCAAGTGCAAGAGACATAAAACCCTCATGAGCCCCTAAGGCAGTCTTCTCGGGGGCTGAGACCACTGTGTATGCACCTTCCCTTGACGTATGATAATCTTTGATGTTGAGTGTGCAAAATCCTGACCAACAGGGTGACTGCAAAGCGTGTGAACTTCGGAGAAGAAACCTACATAATTCGTTGATATTTCAAAATAACTTTATCAAAATACTTTTTTTTTTTTTGGGTGGGTGGGTGGGTGGGGTGGGGGGTTGCTCCCTTTTTAAAAAGAAAAATTTATTTTCATCCGAAATATTAATAAATTAATAATAATAATAATAATAATAATAATAATAATAATAATAATAATAATTACGGTATTTATAATGCGCGTATCTTATAATAGTTATACCTCTAAGCGCGCACTCACAACTCGAGCACGCATGCGCACGCTTCAGACAATGACTCACGTACCACAAATACATTACGACAATCAGTTTGGGGTGGGGAGTGTGGTGGTGTAGTGCTAGAACTGTGGAAAGAGGTGAGTTTTGGGGGCGGACTGGAAGGAGGTGAGAGAGTGTTTCTGACGGAGAGAGAGTGGGAGGGTGTTCCAGGTGGATGGACCGTAGACGGAGAAGGAGCGGGGGCCGAAAGTGCTGAGTTTGGTGCGGGGGATGTGGAGGCGGAGAGGGTCGGAGGCGGAACGGAGGGAGCGGGAAGGAGTGTAGGGGTGAAGTAAGTTGGAGAGATAGGTAGGAGCGTAGTTGTTCAGGGATTTGTAGCAGAGAGACAGAATCTTGTATTGGATGCGTTGGGGGATGGGGAGCCATTGAAGGAGTTTGAGCAGGAGAGTGATGTGGTCGGATTTTTTCTTTCCGAGGACAAGGCGGGCAGCATTGTTCTGGACACGCTGGAGAGTGAAAGTGGTGGAGTGAGGGAGGCCGGACATTGTGTTGTAACTGTCATTTCTAAGAGTGTTTCAGTCTCGGGTGGGTTCTTCTCTTTGTTGACTTTACAGACATACCAAGAAGACAAGCATTAACTGGTTTGAGACGTGATGCATCCGAAATGCGGCACGTCTCGAATGTGGCACGTCTCGAATGTGTTAAATGGGTTACTCGAAAAAAACAGAGCGGTTTTATTTCAAAGAAGCCGGAACAGTTCTAAAAAAAGTAATAAATATAATATTCTGGGCCCCGAAATAAATAAATAAATAAATAAATAAATAAATAAAAATAGAAAATACATTTGGTAGCAGATGGCACTAAAATGTGGATCTAAGCCTTAGCCTGCACAAATCTGCACGCAATTACGTCTATGAGCGTGTGTGTGTGGCTGTGGGCCCGGTGGAAGAACACCACACGATACTTCTTTCGACGAAAAAAATTATATGTAGTCGGTCAGTCTCATTCAAAAATAGCGTAACTAACCCGTTGCTAATTGCTGTAATATTGAAAGGACCCGGAACAGCATCGTAGTAAAAAGTGACACACTTAACCAACCGTATAAACAATGTCACACGCACAGGTGAGTTGGAGAAGCAAGACAGATGTATGGTAAGCAGAATGTGATAAAAAGAAAAAAAAATAGTATTAAAAAAAATCTTTCCGTGTATTTTGTGTCATTTCTGTGTATTAAATGCGTCTTCTCAAACACACACACACACACACACACACACACACACACACACACACACACACACACACACACACACACACAAACACATAAAATACAAGAGAAAACAAAGAAAATTACGTTTTATAATAAAAACGTTCATGCGTTTAACCGTAAAAGTAAACATAAAAGCGTTTGATTAATAATTAGACGTAGGTGTGTTTAAAACTCAACCTGTTTAATTTAATTAATAAGCATTTAATTCTTCAAACCAGGGAACATAATCATTCATTTCCTACTTCAATGTTAATTTAACCCTCCTAACCCCAAGGCCCCATTTCTCAAATTTTACAGTTGTCACCTGACAACTATGTATCAGTTGCAGGAGATGGATGGACCGTGATAATTCAAGGGTAGTGCCAAATTAGCTTGGCGCCTGAAGGCGCCAAGCTAATCTGGCACTACCCTTGAATTATCACAGTCCCTCCTGCGGTAGGGTCTTGGGGCTAAATGGGTTAACGATTTGAAGGAACTTTTGTGACTTTGGAATACCCTCACGCTGTTTGTCTCTCTCAATTTCCCGAGCCAATGTCCATTAAATTTTGTTGTTTGTAACTGTTGTGTGAGTTTGGGTGATTGCGAGTTGCACCTGAGCTGGCAAAACAAATTTTCCTGTACGTGGCAACATGTATTCGGAAGAATAAAGTTTATTGATTGATTGATTGTCTACACTGTTCTGCTATGTCAAGTCACATCCATTTGCTGGCCTTTCTTGTGGTAATGAATGCTTCAATAAAGGTAGCCTATAAATGAGATTTATTTCTGAAGTCAGCACACTAATTCCACAGCGTCGAAATTCACTTCTTGCCAATCTAATCGAACACTACTTTTGAACTGTCGCGGGCGATCCACCTCCCGAAAATGTATTTATAGTTTGATATTGGTTCAGCTGCCTGAAATGTTGCGAGTGTTTTATAAGAGAGAATGTTAGCCAGGGGGGCTGAATACATTACTGGTGTGCCAGAAACCGCCAACCATCCAGTAATACATGTAGTTTAAAGCACCTCACTTTCACAGTGCGTTTACCCCTGACCACCGCTAGGTGGGCTTCTGTTTTCTATGGCGGGAAAACAAACCATCGTGACGGGCCATGGCCTGAAATACAAACCGCTTGATCGTCGCCCCACAGCAAACCACGCCGAAACTTTATCATGCAAGAGGCATAGACCCTCATGATCCCCCGCAACTGCGGGGGCTTATGAGGGTCTATGCTTCTTGCTGTTACAAAAATATCTGCGTTCCTGAACTTTCAGGCGTGGGTTTGGAAGACATTATTTTCTAGGCGCATGCCACGTAATTGATAGCGTAATTAATAGTAGACTAAGTTTGGTGGCACGCGTAGAGTTTCATAGTTATGTCAAGCGTGGAGAATTTAGGATTTGAAATCTGATTTTTTGGCAGTTCCGCGGGGTGAAGTAGAATGCGTGGGGGTGGGTGGGGTGGGCGGGGCTGGAAAGGGCCCGGGATAGAGAGAGAGAGAGAGAGAGAGAGAGAGAGAGAGAGAGAGAGAGAGAGAGAGAGAGAGAGAGACAGCAAGGCCATTGACTCCCTATAATGTGGTAAAGCTCCAGGCAATGACAGTATTCCCCCAGAGGTTTACACACACACACACACACACACACACACACACACACACACACACACACACACACACACACACATACACACACACTCTCTCTCTCTCTTTCTCTCTCTCTCACACACACACACACACACACACACACACACACACACACACACACAGAGAGAGAGAGAGAAAGAGAGAGAGAACATGCTACATGTACGTTGTATTTCCTGTTGCATAAGATGTATGTGTAATCTGATATTGGGTCAGCTCCCCTGCTGCCTGAAATATTGTGATTGTCCCAGAAAGTAAGAAAAAAGGAGCGGGAGGGGGGAGGGGGACGTGAGGGAGTCGGAGGGGGAGGGGAACCGGGGGGGGGGGGGGCGGGCCGGTTGGGGGGGGTGTCGACTCGGGACGGTGGCGGAGGCGAGGATGGACGGGGGGAGGGGCAGGATAGATGAGTGGGGTCTGAAAACAGTAACTGGACTTAGTGTCATCTGAAGCTTTATATAGGAGAAAACTAAACTACAGACAGGAAAATGTTAAGAGCCGGCAAATTTCATCTATAATGACCCACAACCGGATCGACCCGGGGTCTTCTTGGTCTACGAAAAACACGCATGGTCACTTTGACGTACGCCAAATTAGCCCGGGGTCGCTTTGACGTGGTGCTCTTTTGTGGGGGACGTAACACACTAAAATAATTAACTCTTACGCCAGATAAACTCGGGTTCACTGAATATGCCTTTGGCGTGCGCTAGAGTGAAAACTGACGCCCAAATGCAAGAGGCATAGACCCTCATGAGCCCCCGCAACTGCGGGGGATCCTGAGGGTCTATGCGGCTGTCGTGAGAGCAATTTTGGTGTGTTATGCTAGCCCCTTCTCCCCCTCCCGCCACACACACACACACACACACACACACACATACACACACACACACACACACACCGGCACACACACACACACACACACACACACACACACCGGCACACATACACACACACCGGCACACACACACACACACACACACACACACACACACACACACACACACACACACACACACACACTTCCACTCTAGATCCGTCCGCGCACGGGACATTCAAATTCTTCTAGCACTAGTTACACAAAACAGAGCTTGTTTTATGGCAAGTATCTCTGCCTCGACTTGTCGGATATTTCGTTTCCCTTCCACTAAATGACTGGACATGATAACCCTTCGGATTAAATCGCCTGTGAAATAGGCTCCACTAGGGCACATTCCCCCAACCTGGTGCTTCTCAGGGAAAAATATGAAACGCTTAGGGCTTAATGTCTTTTGTCCACCAGAAAGGTGATTTCAAAGACGAGGCACCGGAAATGGTCTGGGAAACGGTACTGAAGCAAGTCGTTTTAAGTCATATGTTGATACATGTTTTAACGGTCGTATGTTAGGCGAGTTCCCCGGCCAAAAAAACGTAGTACATAAGTATGGCGAAATTTCTCTGAGTGTCCGTTGAGCATTCTGTGCTTAGGACTCTTCATCTTTTCTACCGTCCCGCGACCACATAAATGTGCGAAGCATATCTGAAGGACATTCCACTTTACCAGCGATGACAGCAGCTTTCCCAATGACCACAATCTCCTTAAGGCCCTAAGCCTGCTTTGCGGGCACCCCTGGAACATTCTCACCATTGCATTCAACTGACCAATAGCAACACCTAATATGTATATAAAATGTGTTATCATGCCTGATCAGTAACGAGTGGCTACGGTTGTTATTTCGTTTATAACTGCGTGATTACTAAGTGTCCGTTTTACCGCTGAAGCGTATGCGCCGCTCAACTCCACCAAGCGTCAGAGCCGAGGTTAAAGCTATTCATAGCTCCAAACTCCCGGTCCTCGAGCAAAGCATAAAGTAGCTGGCGATCTGATGTAACGGTTATATCACAGTCAGGTGTCTTAATTAATCTGTCCTTGAGGGAAACATGCAGTTATGCCCGGAAATCAATGTATCAGGTTTGTACGGTCACCGCGGACACATAGTTCGTCTAACCCTTTTAGCCCAAGGTCCCATTTCTCAAATTTTGGAGGTGTCGCATAATGAATATGTACCAGCTGCGGGAGATGGCTTGACCATGACAATTCAAGGGTAGTGCCAGATTAGCTTGGTGCCTTGAGGAGCAAGGCCCAAAATCACAGAACAGCACACAGTTCTCTCAAGCCCGCAATCGTGGGGGCGGTCCGTGGCGCAGTGGTTAAGGCGCCTGCCACTGACCAATGCCAAAGGTGCGAGGTTCGAAAACGGGTTCTGGCGTCGGACTTTTTCTCCTCTGGTAAGTGTCGCCGTTAATTCGGGCGGACCGTCGGGGGTTCTTTCTCCGGGTACTCCGGTTCTTCCACCCCCCCCCCCCCCACCCATCCCCCCACCCCCAACACTTTGGTACCGGTTTCAGGCCACTTTACAAATTTCAAATACAAGCGATCAAAAATCTCTGTAACTTTAGTAGCTGAAATAGCCCTTCGTCTGTCTTGTACTGTGTTTGTTTTAAATGGCGTAAATCCGTGTCTGTTACGTGAGTGTGCGTTTTGGGTTTCAGTTCGCGGCGCTTTGAGTCGATTTGCCCCAAAAATTGAGAAAAAGCGCCTATATAATAACGGTATTATTATTATTATTATAATCGTTTCCAACGCTTCGAGTCTGTTTATATAAGAGGCGTTTCACTTGCATATTGTATACATATCATTTAATATAAGCCTTTGTGCGTTGTTTCCTCGAAAACCAAGAGGGAATCGCCTCAACGAAAAGCGTTACCTACAGCCTAAGGGTTCATTACTCTGTCCACCTGATCGCTGTGACACTCTCAGGTAATGTCTCAACGGTCACTGACCCATAGTATCCAGGTCTGGATTTGTGCTGTGGGAGGAAAGCGCACTTGGTCAGTTCACACCAGTCAACAGTAACCCCTTTGAGCACAGTCTGAATGCAAGAGGCACAGATCCTCATGGTCCCCCCGCAGTTGCGGGGGCTCATGAGGATCTATGCCTCTTGCGGAGACCATTTTGTTTCCATGTTCCCTGGACGGCTTGACGTTGAGTTAACAAAGATTTCTCAAATACAATCTGTGCTGACGGACTGGGAGCGAAGGGGAAATCGCTTCTTTGCCGGGACTCAACAGACAATAACTAAAGAGGCATAGATCCTCATGAGCCCCGCCACTTCGGGGACTAATGAAAATCCTTGCCGCTTGCTGGCCATTTTAATGCTGTTGTGCTGGATCAGTGAATCAGTGATGGTTCGGGTACTGTGTACAATGTGTCAATTCTAGCTGGCAGCACAGGTAAGATCCATCCAGGCAAACGTGATTATATGCATGGGCATCTGAAGCTGAGAGAAGCCGTAAAATTAAATTTTTTGAGACGATTGAAAAGCTAGTATTCCGTGAGTGCATAGAAGAGATGTAGAATCATTCATTCATTCATTCATTCATTCATTCGGCATTCATTCATTCATTCATTCATCTATTTATTTGTTTATTTATTTATGTATCTTTTACTTTTTCACGCTTAAGCGCTGTACTAATAAGGAAATGTTTATGTTGATTTGAACTGAACTGAACTGAACTGAACTTGAATGTACGGAACTGAAGTGAACTGAATCGAATTGAACTAAATTTAAATGTACTGTACTGTACTCAACTGAAATGAAGTGATTGAATTGAAATATTTTGAACTGAATTGAATTGAGCTAAACTGAATTGAACTGAACTGAACTGAATTTGTGACGGTACCGCTCGGGGAAAAAAGAAGCGTGGACACTCTTTGGGGACTCACGAAACTCTGCCCACCTGATCGCTTGACACACTCAAGTAATGTCTCAACGGTCACTGGCCCATAGTATCACAGGTCTGGATTTGTGCTGTGGGAGGAAAGCGCACTTGGTCAGTTCACACCAGTCAACAGCAACCCCTTTGAGCACAGTCTGAATGCAAGAGGCGACATAGATCCTCATGAGCCCCCGCATTTGCGGGGGCTCATGAGGATCTATGCCTCTTGCTGACACCACGCGTCTTTTCAGTAACAATCGAGAGGTCGAACGAATCACATAGTAACAGACTCATGTACATACATACGTGCACGTATATAACTTCTCTGAATTTCAGACTATGTTCAGCATCTCATCCGTCCGCAACATGTTTCTGTTGCTGCTATCACTGTTGTTGCCTGCGCCGCTGACATCCTCGGACTCAGGCGAGGCTGAGCGACAGCGACTACATCAGCTGGAGAGATCTGTGGAGCTGCTGTCGCGGCAACTGATGATGGTGCAGCTGATGCAGGAGGAGGCGTGGAGAAGCGACGGTGATTCTGGAATCAAGCAGGTAAAATACACTGAATTCACGTCCCAGAAAAAAACCCCAAACAAACAAACAAACAAACAAACAAAAAAAACTACTAAGAAAGTAGGTAAACTGAGCGGCACTGTCAGGGGAGAGAACTTTGCCTTATTAACCAGTGATCATAGCCGATTTCGTTGGTCAAAGCACAAAACACGTTCACTGGATTCTCAGCCCCTTGATGCATGCGAATTCAGATCTGGGTCGTCATAGTCACCCTTTGTGGTTTCGATTATTACAAGTCTAGCCCTCTTTTCACCGTCTCTTCCCAGTTTGAAACTGACGTGACTGAATGCTATTAGCGGTTTAAATTCGCGATCCGTGAATCGCAAAAAGTTTGATAAATCGTCGTGAATCTGTGACGGTACCCCCTCCAAATCCCCCCTCATGGCGGGAGAGGGGGGGAGGCATGATGCATAACTTCAAAGCCTACTAACACATTAAAGTACCCGAGGCCGGACCGAAATCCCCAACTTCAAAGTTTCCATCTGAAGGACTGTCTTACAGATCTAGAGACAGATCGAACATGCCGTTCAAGGGTGGGGCCAGAATAGCTTGGCGCCGCCTATGGGCGCCAAGCCGCTATTCTGGCACCACCCTTGAACTATCATGTCTGAGCCATGTCTTGCTATGTGTGTCCGGGCTGAATGAGTTAAGCCGGTCGGATTCTTTGACGTAACTTTTACTGTGTTCTGGCCTTTATTTGACAATTAGCGAACATGCGGCATCTCATGGCTGTGTGCTTCTTTTTTTACAGGTCAGATTGAATCGAGATGGGACCAAAGCCTACCATAGTTCCACACATACGGGCACCAGCGTTGCCGCCATCCACGAGCATGCAAATATGCCGCGCACGTGCGGGATGGGCGAGGTCGAGGCTGTGCTGAATGGCGTCCACTTCAGGACACGTCACAACGACTACCCACTGCGCATGCCCACCGATACGGGGGAGTACGAAGGAACGGCGGAGATCCCTTTCCCTGCAGGCTAGTGAGAGACCACAAAATATGTTGTGGGGACTAAACATGTCAGCTAAACTCATTCAAGACGCGCCGCATACGGATTCGCGGGAAATGCCGCGTATCCGTATGTGGCGCGTCTAGAATGCGTATAGCTGACATATTTGCCGCGTACCCGTATGCGGCCCTTTTTAAAAATGAGTTTAACTGACATTTTTAGTCCCCGAATGCGGAATTTCGCGAAACAATGCCGCAAAAAATTAAAACCTTAAAAGTTCCCCAGGATCAAGCATCTCAACACAGTAAAAAAACCTGCCTGCAACAGATCAGTCTCTTGGCTTGACTTCGCGAACGAAGATTCTATAGGGCTTGCCCACGTCGTCTGCAGGCATTTTCGTGGCTGCGGAGGCCAATCCGGGACAGGCAGATTCGACCGCAGTGGCTGCAGGGGAAGGTCTGGTCAGGGTTCTGAGTTACGGCAACTCGGTTTTTTCTCCTGAGCCGTTTGTCCTTAAGGTTAGCTCTGCGAGAGTCCTCAAAGGAGACGGCTGCCTTGTAGATGGTGGAGCGCCAGGTGTCACGGTCCGCAGCAAGCGAAGACCACTGGCGGTGGTCGATTTGGCAGGCACTAAGTGACTTCTTGAGACCGTCTTTGTATCTCTTCTTTGGTGCCCCTCTGTCACGGTGTCCAGAAGCAAGCTCGCCGAACAGAGTGATCTTGGGTAGGCGATGATCCTCCATCCTGGAGACGTGCCCCGCCCAGCGAAGCTGTGTCCGCAGCAACAAAGCCTCGATGCTCATAGTTTCTGCCTGTTCAAGGACCTCGACGTTGGTGACATAGTCACTCCAGTGAATGCCCAGGATGGTACGCAGGCAGCGCTGGTGAAAGCGTTCGAGGAATCGTAGTTGGTTGTGGTAGAGGGCCCAGGACTCGGAACCGTACAGCAGGGTGGTGAGGACGACAGCTCTGTACACACTGATCTTGGTGCCCGTTTTCAGCTGTTGATTGTGCCACACCGCTTGAAAAGTCGCCCAAAAGCGCTGTTCGCTTTTGCCAGCCTGCTGTCAAGCTCCTTGTCCAGCTTGGCATCTGACGTGATGATGCAGCCAAGGTAGGTAAACTGGTGTACTGACTTCAGTTCAGACTCGCCGATGGTGATGTGGGGAGGGCGATGCTCTACCTTGGGTGCCGGCTGATGAAGTACCTCTGTCTTTTTCAGACTGACCTCGAGTCCAAAGAGCTGGGCAGCATCTGCAAAGCAGGATGTGATGCGCTGCAAGGCTCTCTCTGTGTGTGCAACAAGGGCAGCGTCATCAGCAAAGAGCAGCTCACGAATCAGTTGGTCTAGGGTTTTGGTGTGGGCCTGCAGTCGTCTGAGGTTGAACAGGCTGCCATCGAGACGATACCTGATGTACACTGCATCGTCATCGTCGAGGTCTACTGTGGCCTGCTTCAACATCATGCTAAAGAAGATGGTGAAGAGGGTTGGTGCCAGCACGCAGCCCTGTTTCACGCCGTTGATAATGGGGAATGGTTCTGAGAGGTTACTGTTGAGTCTAACCTGGCCTTGCTGGTCCTCGTGGAGCTGGACGATCATGCTTAGGAACTTTGGGGGACAGCCAAGTCGCTCCAGGATCTGCCACATGCCTTGCCTGCTCACAGTGTCGAACGCTTTTGTTAGGTCGACAAACGTTACGTACAGCCCTTTGTTCTGCTCGCGGCACTTCTCTTGAAGCTGTCTCAGCACAAAGACCATGTCGGTGGTACTCCTGTTGGCTCTGAAGCCACACTGGCCCTCTGGGAGGTGGTCTTCAGCGATGGTAGGTACCAGCCGATTCAGGAGCAGCCTTGCGAGAATTTTCCCGGCAATGGACAGCAGGGTAATTCTACGATAATTAGAGCAGGCAGATTTCTCTCCTTTGTTCTTGTATAGGGTGACGATGACTGCATCACGGAGATCCTTTGGTAGTGTTCCTTTCTCCCAGCAGCAGAGAAAGAGGTCATGGAGCTTGTTGTGCAGTGCTGGGCCTCCATGTTTCCAGATCTCTGGCGGGATTCCGTCAATGCCTGCTGCTTTGCCACTCTTGAGCTGGTGGATGGCTGTGAGGGTCTCTTCGGCGGTGGGCGGTTCGTCCAATTCAACCTTTAGTGGGAGCTGTGGGATTTGGAGGATGTCTGTTTCTTGAACAGTGCGCTCAGCGCCGAAGAGGTCCTGAAAGTATTCTGACCAGCGGTTCAAGATGGAGGTATTATCTGTGAGGAGTGCCTGTCCATCGGCGCTTCGCAGGGGACTTTGTACCAGGTGCCTAGGGCCATACACTGCTTTCAGTGCTTCATAGAAGCCCCTGTAGTCACCGTTGTCAGCGCAAGGCTGGGTCCTCTGTGTCAGTCTCGACCACCACTCGTTCTGGAGCTCTCTAAGCTTGAGCTGGAGACTGCTGCAGATGAGGCGAAAGGCAGATTTCTTCACAGGGCAGGAAGGCTGGGCTAGGTGGGCCTGGTGGGCGGCTCTTTTGTTTGCTAGAAGTTCCTGGATCTCCACGTCGTTTTCGTCAAACCAGTCTTTGTTCCTCTTTCTAACAAAGCCCAAGACTTCCACAGAAGATTTTACAATAGCAGTTTTCAGTTGCTCCCAGAGTGTTTCAGGGGAGGAGTCTGCTGGATCAACTAACTGTGTCTTTGAGCATGCGCTCTAAATCTGTCTGAAGGGCAGCTTTCTTGTCATCACGCTGAAGGCTGGCGACATCAAGCTTTTTCTTGAGGGGGCCTCTTTTCTTGGGTTTTAGCTTGAGGTGGAGCCTGAGTTTGCAGCGGACAGGGCGGTGGTCAGTGTGGCACTCTGCACTGGGCATCACTCTGGTGAGGAGGACGTCACTGCGGTCCCTCTGACGCACAAGGACATAGTCGATAAGGTGCCAGTGCTTGGAGCGAGGATGCATCCAGGTGGTCTTTCGACTGTCCTTTTGCTGGAAAGTAGTGTTGGTGATGACAAGTTGCTGTTCTGCACAGAACTCCAACAGCAGGCGACCATTGTCATTGCAGTTCCCAACGCCATGCTTGCCGAGGACTCCTTTCCAGGCTTCAGAGTCTTGGCCCACTCTGGCGTTGAAGCCGCCAAGGATGATGACTTTGTCGTCTGCGGGGGTGCTCTGCAGGAGGCTGCGCAGGTCAGAGTAGAACTTGTCTTTTTCTGCAGGCTCTGCCAGGAGGGTTGGGGAGTACACACTGAGAAGGGTGACGTATTGCTGGTGTCTCAGTGGGAGGCGCATGGACATGATGCGGTCGGAGTGACCCATTGGTAGGTTTTCCAACTTAGTCGCAATGGGGGTCTTGACCATGAAGCCCACGCCTGAGAGCCGTCTTTCTGATGCAGGCCTGCCTGACCAGTAGAGGGTGTAGCCAGCGCCAAGTTCTTGGAGGCTGCCTTCGTCCGGGAGGCGTACTTCGCTGAGCGCGGCGATGTCGATGTTTAACCTCCGCAATTCATGGGCAATAAGGGCGGAGCGACGTTCAGGGCGTCCGCTGTCTGCTGTGTCGAGCATGGTTCGGATGTTCCAGCATGCTACGTTGAGTCCGGTCGTGGTCGTCATGAAAGTGGATCCATTGTTTTTTCTTGTTTTCTGACCGCAGGAGAAGATGCCCGTTGACCGCGGCTAGCCAACTGGGGTTACGAGGGGATGAGCTTTGGTTAGGCCACCTTTTCTAGGCCCCTCTCCGTGTGGAGCAAGCAGTGCTGTCCCTAGAGAAGGCTGCTTGGTCGTTCAGGGTGTGCCGAGTGACGTTGTCATCCCCAGGTCAACATCAGGCGACCAATATCCTGAACCGCCTGCATGCAGGTTTGAGACTGCGGCTTCCAGTGACATCTTTCACCTGCCGTTTCGCCCCTTGCCCATCGCTACAGGACTTGGAAAGGTCGTTGTCATGGTCCGTGGGCGTTTCCTAAAGCCTGCGCTGTGGAGCTTTTTGGTGGAGTGCAGTGTGCGCAGTACTGGCCCCACCCTTTAAACCCTTGGTTCGTCTGCCATGGCCTAGCACGCTAGGACGGTGGCATCGAGGTCCTCGGTCGTAGGTTTTATATCAGACTGTCCTTGTCCTAGTCTCTGGCTCAAAAGCCTTCCCCGGAGACACGGGGGCTTTGATGTCAGGGTTTTCCTCCCTTAGCCTTTCCGCAGCCAAGCGGCCAGTCCTGCAAGGCAGCAGGGGACTCGTGGAGGGCGGGGTCGTCTATGTCCCGTGCAGATGTGAACATCTGCCCACTGCCCACAGATCAGTACTGCTGACAGTATGTGTATGGGTCCTTTGTGCTCTAACATAGAGCTTTATGATGTAAGTACAACGCCAAATGTCGAAATTCATTGTCTTTGTTTTTGTACCCGAGTCGCGGATTTATCGTCTGCATCGGCCTTGTTTTGAATTAATATGCATATTTATGAGACTACGTCACAAGGCAGAACCCGGACGACTGTGTATCGCAATACTGCAGGTCACGAGGTCATCGGTGTGGTGTGCCGTGTCAGTGTACATTGACGTGTACTGATGTTCTCCGGCATCCCTTTGACGTAATTTCAGTTGCACGCGAAAGTAGAATAAAGGCATTCCACTGATACTCGCTATGCTGTCAAAATCACAATGCGAGCTCCGCTCGACCTGCTAATAGTATTGTACTAGTAACGATCGCGCGTATACTGACTAGTAGTGCACAACCGTGGGCTTGCGTGTTTGCGATCGCAAACTGCGAGCGTGAGCCGTCCTTCAGCGTTTGATCCTTTACTGACCCCTCGGAAACAGGCACAGTCTTCCATAATTGAAACAGAACATTGGTATTTATACCCAGTTTCTGCACTGCAGTCAATTTCACAACACAAATAATTTTAAAATCTTGCGAAATCAGTAAGAGATAAATTTTACTGATCATGACTTCTGAAAATCACTAGCGCTCACCGCGGAATTATAGGAAGATCGACAAAGACCGTATATTACTCACCGCTGATTCAGCAGGAAAGGGACAAATTCTAGGTGGGCGGCAACGCGTTGCCACACGTCCATATTCCCTTGTCAGTCGGAGGGGTATCTTGTCTCTCTTCCTCTATCTTCTCTTTAATTACCAGTCTGTCATTTTCGGCGCGGCGAGTCGATGATACTTTTCTTCGCTGGTTCATCCGCCATCTTGTCTCTGATTGGTTATAATTATGCAGATGACCTAAGGTCGTATAGAATAGTTATGACGTCAGCTACCGTCGCCTATCAGAAGCAATCTTTTCATGGCGTTCAGTCACAAGATTCCGGTGGGCCTCTTTTGCTTTGAACGGACGAAAGAAAGCATTTGGTAGGACCGAAGGTGGTCACTGTCTAAGTGGGTATGTATACTGAATCTCTGTAAAAGCTTTTTGCGAACTGAAGCATTAAAAAAGGTCAGGCGTGCCCCTTTAAATGACTATAATTTTTTTTCTCCTGTTTTTTTTTTTTTTTTTTTTTTTTTTTTTTTTTTTTTTTTTTTTTGCGCGGCAGCCATGCCACCATATATTTGGTGACGTAATAAGCAAGGTATTTGTGACGTACTGCCCAATCATTGGGCTGACGAGGCAAAAATCGAATAATGTGATCGAGTTGATGTCAGGTTTAAGCAGATACTAAAGACACATTCACCATTAAAAAAATAATAATGCTGTATAATAAATAAATAAATAACCCGGGGCGGTCCGTGGCGCAGTCGTAAAGGCGCCTGCCACCAATGTTAAATGTGCGAGGTTCGATACCGGGTTCTCCTTTTCTCCTCTAGTAATTAAGTGTCACTGTTTATTCGGGCGGACCGTCGGGGTTTCTTTGTCCGGATATTCCGGTTCTTCCTCTCCCTCCACTTTGGTACAGGTTTCAGGCTACTTTATACATTTCAAATACAAGCGATCAAAATTTCCGAAACCTCAAAAGATGAACTGGCCCTTCGCACCACGTGAATGTCATGTGTTTGTCTTGTACTGTGTTTGCCGCCTACAGAGTGAATGCGTGTGTGTCACGTGAGCGTGCGTGTTGGATTCTGTTCGCGGCGCTTTGAGCCGATTTGCAGAATTGGGTAAAGCGCCTATATTATAACCGGTATTATTATTATTATTATTATTATTATTATTATTATTATTATTAAGGAATGAATGAATGAATGAATGATATAAATTGTTTGGCTCAGCATATTGTCTCCAAATGAGACTGGTTGAGACACAATAATGTGGCCATGATATTTTATGTATGTGTAACATCCTACGAAGCCTGTAGCCCAACATGCGTCATCTTTGTATTGCAGTGCCTCCTGCTGTGCTGCGGAAGAGGACTGTGGAGGATCAGGCGAAAGAAATGAAGGAATGGTTCCGAGCGTGGAGGGACGGGAACAGCAAACATCGCAACTACAAACCTTACTTCAAGTGAGTAGGATTATTGCTTTAACCTTTTTTATCCTGATACACAATTGCTTTACAAGTAAAATAAATTTGACTATGATAATTCGAGCTTGGCGCCTTCTGGCACCACCCTTAAACTAAAATGGGGGAATCTGTCTCCTAACCTGTAATAGAGCCTTCATGAAACATTAAGCAAATTTTAAAAATTCAGCCTCAGGAGAAAATGGGTTAAAGAGGGTGGATGCTATTGCTGATAGTCCAGGATAAGGGAGAGAATTGTGCATCATAGAGCTTCACTAGTGCTTTTTTTTCTCACACTCCTGTTATCTTCGCCTCTCTTCTCCCTCCCCCCCCCCCCCTCCCCACTAACCAACCCCCCCCCCCCAACCCCTCACACGCACACAAACACCACCATCCAGAGCTTTTCGTTTTTTTTTGGCCAGTGGAAAGCAAGCTCTCCGGGCCTCTGGGCGCCTTTTGTCTCAGGTTGTGTCCCAAACAAAACGTTGGACCTCCCCTTTCCCTTACCCCCCCCCCCCCCCTCAAAAAAGGAAAAAAAAAAAAAAAAAAAAGAAGCACACACACAACCCTCCGGGAGGTAACTAACCCGCCCCTGAAGTGAGTTGCTCGGGCTTTATCTTCGTTTCAGAGATCAGGGTAGATCAGCTTTAGCACGTGGGGTCAAAATTGGTTCAGATTCCTTTCAGTGCTCCGTCTATGAAATCCCTTTCATATCCGCAAAAAAGGGACAAAGCCCAAATGTTTTCACTCAGTGAAGGGAACAATTTGAACTTGTTTTAGTAAATAATTAGCATAATCAAAAATCTATAATTACTGCATGTAATATGAATGCGAAGTGCGTCATCCTATCAATGTTGTAACCTAGGGCAGTGCTGTGCTACATGGAAGGTGCGTGGACCACCGACCTGTCTATGCATGAACCTTTCCACAGCGACCGCCACAAGCTGGACGCGCATGACTGGGCAGACTTACAGGTAAGATCCAAAAACACCTGTTGCAAAAAGGCGAGTTTTGGAAACATCGGAAACACGTTAGTGCTTCTAATGATTCCGAAAATATCGCAGTTCTTTTGCTCTTCAGTATATCTTTTAACTCATTCTACCCCAAGACCGAAATCCCCAAGTGTTGCCGTCGTCCTCTGAAGACTGCATTGCAGTGCAGGACACAGATCGACCATGATAGTTCAAGGGTGATGCCAGAATAGCTTGGCGCTATTCTGGCATCACCCTTGAACTATCATGGTTGATCCTTATCTTTCTGTGGTGTGTCTGGGGTAGAATGAGTTAATTTATTAACTCATTCCAGACTCATCTTGCGTATCCGGAGGCGGCACGTCTTGAATGAATTAACAATGTTACAGTGTGTATACCACGGAGGGCGCGTGTGTGTATGACGGCACGCGGGGGGTCCGGGGGGGGGGGTGGTGGGGGGGGGGGTCGGGAGGAAAAGGGGGGGGGGGTGGCATGACCCACCACCTCTGACACACAGTAGAACCTGCTTATAACAGATCACCTGTCATTTTAAAGACATTCATTTAGGTGGCTGTGGCCACCGAAATGATGGCCTGTAATGACTGGTAACGCTTTCTGGCCTTCAAGACTTCTCTTCAGAATGCACTTGTCTTATAAAAAAAACACTTTTTGCAACAACAACAACAACAACAACAAAGCTGGTTGCTCAAAATTCTTCTGAAAGATCACCTTTTTGTTTAAAAGACCCTCGCTTAGGTGGCTGTATCAACTACATGGTGGTCTTCGATGATAGGTGACACTGTTTGCTCTTCAAGACTTCTCTTGAGAGGGCACCTATCTTTTAAGACCACTTAAGACTACTTCTTACAAACAGTCATTGCTGATGGACCACCTGTCATCAAAGGCCATCACTTAGTTAGCTTAATCACTTAAATGATGGCCTTTGTTGACATGTGACGTGTTTTGGCCTTTAAGACCTCTCTTGAGAAAGCACATCTTTTTTTTTTTATATTGCAAAAATTGATGGTTGCTCAGAACAGGTTCTACAGTACTATGTTTTATATATATATATATATATATATATATATATATATATATATATATATATATATATATATATATATATATATATATATATATATATATATATATATATATATATATATATATAAAAGGCGTACTGTAGCATATATACTGTCCGTGGATACGCTAACAATAGTGTCTGCAGCATGCGATATATATTATCTACATTTTTCGTCGCAGTGTATGACGGATCTTCTGGTCAACTAAACAGCCGTCGTAGGCCTGGCCCCAGTAGCAAAAGGTCTTCGGGCACACGACGGCCGAAGTGGACCCGCGCACAGCCGTGCGCGGGTCCACTGCGGCCGTCGTGTGCCCGAGGACCTTTGCTTACTGTGGAGGACTTTTCTGCAACAGCAAAAAGCACTGTAGGTATAAGAGTAAGATATTTCTGATTTGTTTTTCTTTCAGGAGAAGATACGATTCACTTCCTACACGGGGGACAAAAACTTGGAAGAGAACTTTGCTTTCCTGCCCACCATGATTCTCAACGTCACAGACGGGGTGCCCTCGCTGGCGCAGTGGAACTACCGGATCCTGTGCCACCCCCTTAAAAACGAGGTCCGCCTGCGTGACCTGAAGCCGGTGGATGACCTCTCCGCTCGCCTAGCGCGCAAGGATTCATTGGAGGATTACGTCAACTCGCGTGCCGCCAGGTTCACACTGAACCCGTTTTCCAGCGAGAATAGCTTCCGGTGGACGGAGATGGATAAAATAATGAAGCAGATACCAGGTGATGATTAGATTAGAAATTAGAGAGGGAAATGCATGTACATTCAAGCACAGAAGTGGAGTGTTCGTAGAACACAAGGTGATTATTAATCAAACAGCTGCGCAGTTCCCTCAGTGTCAGTTAAGCATCTCATTTGAATAGAAGTGTATATGTGCCGAGTGTGTCTTTCTGGAGAGTACTTCTGCAAGCGGCAAGGGATTCTATCACAGTCGTTCGTTCGTTCGTCCGTCCGTCCGTCCGTCCATCCATTCATTCATCCATCCATTCATCATTCCATTCATCCCGATTCATTTATCCATTCATTTATCCATTCATTTATCCATTTATCCAATTTATGTATGTAAAGGTCCTCATGCATGAATGCATGCATGCATACATGCATTTATTTATTTATTATTTATTTATTTATTTAGGCAAAGACAACTACGGGGGCAGAATAACGGACAAGGCGCTAGGAGGGGTCAAGCTTCACTCTTACAACAACCAACCATTGAACACGGCCTTCTATCACCGCTGGTACAAGACCTCCAGAGCTGGGGCAATGGGGGAGCAGATCTCCCACAGAGGGTTCGCTGATCGATACCTTTTTGTGGCAGAAACCACTCAGCCCAGAGTGGCCCCCATGGCCTTTAAAACGTGCAAAACCTTCACGAAAGGGAGACAATCGTGTGTGAGTCACACCAAGCGCGTGTCGTACGCCATTCCCTTGGAGGTCGTATTTCTCACGCCGCTAAACGCGTGGAACCCGTATGATCTGGAATACAAGGGAGAGAACCTGTCGGAGCTGGGTAGAACCGTGACGGCTGACGGCAGAAAGGGGGAGACGACTGAAGAGAGCGCGTTTAACGGAACAAACGATCGGCATTTCTACCAAACACCCTCTAGTTTCTTCTCAGGGGGTGAGGTGAATTCTGATCCTGCCGATACCGTCAAAGGCGTTGTGGGTGTCCTAGACCAGAAGGGGAAGGTGCGGCCTGTAGTGGCTTCCGGTTTGCGCATCTTCTTACCGGAAATCAAGGACGTGGGTGTGCTGCGCACGCGCTATCCCATTATGCCCATATACGCGGAAGGAAACGTGATCTGGAAAGAACTGGAAGCTTTGAGAGACATCGTGCTGGACATGCAGCAACATACTGAGTATTTCTACAAAGCACCGCATTTCCAGGACGCAGACTTACAACTCACAGAAAAAAGGACGAAACAAAACGAAAATAAGGAGACCGACACTGATGAAACTAAGAATATCAGCAACGACAAAAATACAGACATCAGTTTAGGTGCAAACAAAAACACTAACAACGATGACAACAAAAGTACAGACAAAGACAAAACCCAGAAAACTAACACAGATGAAAACATGACGGACATGAGTGTAAGCAGGAAAATCGTCACCGATCAGGAAACCAACGAATTCGAAAACGCTGCCGACTTGGACATAACTGCCGGTGTGGGCACAGATGTCAACGAGAAATCTGACAAAGACCAAAGGAAGAAGCTCAACAAGGATGAGAATGACCCAGTTTTGGACGACCTGGCAAGCAACGCGTCAAACGGTGTGACTGAGACAGTCCAAATCAGGCGAAAGTCAAAGGCCAAGGACGCCAGAAAACTAAAACCAACGGCAGTGAAACCCAGCTCATTCGACGATTCTCTTTTATCTCACGACCGTAGCTCCTCTTCCCTCAACGCATTCGCTACAAATATCCTTACAAACACAATGTTTGGATATCACAATCATGACACTTACTTGCCCTCCAATCATCTCACACTGGTGACGTCACCATCCACGCGCACGTACGTCACCATGCACGTGCACACGGTACAGCTGAATCGGGCGCAGGTACGAGCGCTCACGAAGAAAGGCAAGAAAGTCGTGTTGAGAACTACACTGGACGGCGGACACTCGCATCTGGTGACCATAGGTTTTGACAGCGACACGCAGTATTTCTACATTCAGCATTGCGACGGGAGGGCCAAGTGTTGGGACGGGCATCCGAGAAACTTGGAAACGATCAGCAGCAGTTTAATGTCGTCTGGTCTCCGCGGGTTTGGCTGATGACTTCAGTGTCTGCTGACTGAAGCGAACTGACCACCACAGAAACATTTTCCGATCACAAGTCAGCCGAAAACTTTTGGAGGGCATTTTTATGGAATATTAATTCATTCAGCCCGACGGCCGTATTTCCAAAATTTTGGAGGCGTCATCTAATGACTATGCACCAGTTGCAGGAGATGGATCGACCATGATAATTCAAGGGCAGTGCCAGATTAGCTTGGCGCCGACAGGCGCCAAGATAATCTGGCACTACCCGTGAATTATCATGGTCGACCCATCTCCTGCTGTTGTGCGTCACGGGCTGAATGTGTTAAACCCATCACTGCCTATGGACGCAGGTTGTGTTTTGGAAATCATTTTAATTCAAACGTCAAAGATTTGATGACGCAGATTGTGTTTTCGAAATCATTGTAGATTGAAGAACACACTTTTGATGACGCAGGTTTTTAAAAAAAAATCGTTGTAGATTCAAGGACACATTAAATGACGCATTCTGTGTTTTTAAAATCATTGTAGATTCAAGAACAAATATGTGATGGCGCATATTGTGTTTTTTTAAAAATCATTGAACGTCTCCAGCCTTCAGAGGAACATGGATACAAATTTGGAGGCATAGATCCTCATGAGCCCCCGCAAATGCGAGGGTTTATGAGGACCTATATTTCTTAAAGTTGAGTGGTGTCATGTTTTTCTGGACAGTGAAGATGTCAACAAATTGAGCCTTGTACGTTTTCCGCGAACGTGATCACGCGTCAAGCTGAGGAACATAAAATTCTGGAGGCCATTTTATGGAATATTTTAGAAGTGACGCTGTTTAAGAAGTGCCTTTGGATCAGGGTTAGCTTGCGGTATACTTATCTGCTCACATGTGTTCATCTGAAAGGGTCATCACCGTGGTATCCCGGCTCCGCCATCATGAGTGAGCTCAGTCCCGCGTCAGCCACGAATCAAGGTGCTCCGCTATAGCGGAGCGCCTTGATTGGTGGCTGGCGCAGGAGGAAGTTCACTCATGCAACTGGCCCCTGGTTTGAACTTAGCACACGTATTCTTATTTAATTATGATGAACATGCCAGCCACTGTGGATTCTGTAAACTACAGTGTAAGTCTATAATCTATAAGAGTCTGATGGTTAAGGATAATGGACTTATGCCTACGGCCATTATTTTAACGCAGCCATTAACTCATTTGAGACGTGCCGCCTCCGGATACGCGGCTTATGCCGCGTATCCGGAGGCGGCACGTCTCGAATGAGTAAATGGGCGATTTTCTTAAGTCAGAGGTAGGCCAGAAATGTTGCGTGTTTTGACACATGCAGTGGATTAAAAGCCCGGGCAAACTTTCGATATCGCATGTTTGTCCGAGCTTTTAATCCACTGTTTACGTCAAACACGTGCCAGTTTTGACCTACTTCCGGTTTCCCAAACAACGTCTATTTTTAGCATAATATATGCGTTTAATTATGTTTCGTGTGTGTATGCGGTCTGAGCTTTGGAAGAGCGTGTGTTTATTCGATGATTTGTAGTGGAGTGCAGCAAAGGCAGTTTCGAAAAATGATTGGTACACTAAATAACGTCACCCGTCACTGTTTTTTTTTCTTCATAAAACATAACACGTCATTACTCGTTTCCAAAATTTGAGGATTACAATGTACAATTTAGTTTTGAGTCTTATCTATTAACTCAATCAAGGAACCCTTCGCCAAAAGACGTCAAAGTGTCCTATACCGTTGCCACCGGCAACGCTATACGACACTTTGATGTCTTTTGGCGAAGGGCTCCTTGAATGAGTTTATGGATAAGACTACACGACACTTCCGCAGCTATAGATGCGGGGCGCCTTTTGAATGAGTCAATCGTATGTTCTTGCATTTAAATCGATCCAACCAGTCATAATGTTAGTCAGACCTTGAATAAAGATTGCGCATTCGCGCCTAAAATCACACATTGGAATCCATATATGATCGTCGTATGATTGATTATACCGTGTATAGGTATATGTTGGTACCGGTTTCAGGACACTATAAATTTCAAGCACAAACAATTGAAATGAGAAACTTCAATAGTTGAACTTACCGTGTGTTTGTCTTGTACTTTGTTTGTCCTGTCCTGTGTTTGTCTTGTACTGTTGTCTTCAGACAGAATGTGAATGTGTCACTTGAGCGTGCGCGTTGGGTTCATTTCGCGGCGCTTCGAGCCAATTTATAGAACTGGGTAAAGCGCCTATGGCATGAGCGGACCCGGTAGTAGTAGTAGTACGGTAGTAGTAGTAGTACGGTAGTAGTAGTAGTAGTAGTAGTAGTAGTAGCAGTAGTAGGGTGTGGGGGGCTCTGGATGGAGGTGGTACCTTTGCTGTTCGGCAGCTGCGTCCTACATAGGACGGACGGGCATCACTGGTCCTCATCCATCTCCTTAATCCCTCACGTGCTGGCTCCAAGCCGGCGCCACACCCCGGCAAACTACCTCAGCTGGTGGTTTAAACCACGTGAGGGGGTGGTGTTTACACTGCACCACTAGGCGGATGAGCCGCTGTTTCTGACAGCCAACGGCTCGGGACGGAGTAGATTAGGTTTGATCCAACAGCCAAATGTGCGGGAGAAACCCCTTCAAATCAGGAGTGGAGCCACGAAGGCAGACCGCCAGCTGCCTGTACTATTCACTGACGCACTGTTCTGGCAGCTCCTGCAGCCGCCAAACTGACTGGTGCCAAACGTACTGCTTTGCATTTCTTTGGACTACATCAACGAGGCCGAGAGGGGGATCTTGACGACAGTGCATCCCAGGATCTCCTTACACTTCGCCCAGGCTTGGCGAGAGGTCACACGGACTGACCCAGCAAGCGCCATATACTCCATTGTCTTCCGAGACAGAAGGATGTCAACAAGTAGTAGCAGCAGCAGCCCGGCGCAGCAGTAGTTGTAGTCAGTAGTAGTATTTTCATCATTTTCATTATTGTCATCACATTATTATTCTATCAGCATCGTTATATTATTATTATTGTTATAATTATTATTATTTTCATTATTATTATTATTATTATTACACGTGTATGCGTGCGCGGGCATGTGTGTGTGTGTGCGCGGTGTGTGTGTGTGTGTGTATGTGTGTGTGTCAGTGTGCACATACACTACACATTTTGTTTTTCATG
>BTPG01000001.1:120354364-120637152 GCA_036245525.1 Semisulcospira habei | reverse complement strand
GGGGGGGGGGGGGGGGGGGGGGGGGGGGGGGGGGGGGGGGGGGGGGGGGGGGGGGGGGGGTGGGGGGGGGGGGGGGGGGGGGGGGGGGGGGGGGGGGGGGGGGTGGGGGGGGGGGGGGGGGGGGGGGGGGGGGGGGGGTGGGGGGGGGGGGGGTGGGGGGGGGGGGGGGGGGGGGGGGGGGGGGGGGGGGGGGGGGGGGGGGGGGGGGGGGGGGGGGGGGGGGGGGGGGGGGGGGGGGGGGGGGGGGGGGGGGGGGTGGGGGGGGGGGGGGGGGGTGGGGGGGGGGGGGGGGGGGGGGGGGGGGGGGGGGGGGGGGGGGGGGGTGGGGGGGGGGGGGGGGGGGGGGGGGGGGGGGGGGGGGGGGGGGGGGGGGGGGGGGGGGGGGGGGGGGGGGGGTGGGGGGGGGGGGGGGGGGGGGGGGGGGGGGGGGGGGGGGGGGGGGGGGTGGGGGGGGGGGGGGGGGGGGGGGGGGGGGGGGGGGGGGGGGGGGGGGGGGGTGGGGGGGGGGGGGGGGGGGGGGGGGGGGGGGGGGTGGGGGGGGGGGGGGGGGGGGGGGGGGGGGGGGGGGGGGGGGGGGGGGGGGGGGGGGGGGGGGGGGGGGGGGGGGGGGGGGGGGGGGGGGGGGGGGGGGGTGGGGGGGGGGGGGGGGGGGGGGGGGGGGGGGGGGGGGGTGGGGGGGGGGGGGGGGGGGGGGGTGGGGGGGGGGGGGGGGGGGGGGGGGGGGGGGGGGGGGGGGGGGGGGGGGGGGGGGGGGGGGGGGGGGGGGGGGGGGGGGGGGGGGGGGGGGGTGGGGGGGGGGGGGGGGGGGGGGGGGGGGGGGGGGGGGGGGGGGGGGGGGGGGGGGGGGGGTGGGGGGGGGGGGGGGGGGGGGGGGGGGGGGGGGGGGGGGGGGGGGGGTGGGGGGGGGGGGGGGGGGGGGGGGGGGGGGGGGGGGGGGGGGGGGGGGGGGGGGGGTGGGGGGGGGGGGGGGGGGGGGGGGGGGGGGGGGGGGGGGGGGGGGGGGGGGGGGGGGGTGGGGGGGGGGGGGGGGGGGGGGGGGGGGGGGGGGTGGGGGGGGGGGGGGGGGGGGGGGGGGGGGGGGGGGGGGGGGGGGGGGGGGGGGGGGGGGGGGGGGGGGGGGGGGGGTGGGGGGGGGGGGGGGGGGGGGGGGGGGGGGGGGGGTGGGGGGGGTGGGGGGGGGGGGGGGGGGGGGGGGGGGGGGGGGGGGGGGGGGGGGTGGGGGGGGGGGGGGGGGGGGGGGGTGGGGGGGGGGGGGGGGGGGGGGGGGGGGGGGGGGGGTGGGGGGGGGGGGGGGGGGGGGGGGGGGGGGGGGGGGGGGGTGGGGGGGGGGGGGGGGGGGGGGGGGGGGGGGGGGGGGGTGGGGGGGGGGGGGGGGGGGGGGGGGTGGGGGGGGGGGGGGGGTGGGGGGGGGGGTGGGGACCCCCGGAGCGGGCCCAGTGTGTCTCGGATCGCTCCCCGAAACGCCTTTCATCGCGGGCCTTGCGTGCAGCCCCTCCCGGTCTGCGCCTGCGTCGTGACCTGCTGCCTGCCCCTTCGGCTGGCCCGCGCTCCCACTGTCGGTCGCCCCTTTTCTTGGCGCCGCAGGACAGGCGGTCTCCGGACGTAGACCCCGATGCCCTCAGCCTTCATCCAGGGGACTCCACCTCAGCTATCTTCCTTTGGGAATTCCCCGCCAGATCCCCCGCCCCCGGGTCGGCGGCTTCTTTGGCGTTTTCCGCCTCTTCACGCTACCTGGTGGACGGGCTTACGCTTGGCTCCCATACCGTCAGTTCCCTTGAGGAGGCGGCCCGCCTTATCTCCTCCTTCCTCCCACCAGCCCTCTGCCCGCTGTCCCCTCCCCTGAAGAGGCAAGCTTCCGCCATGGTGGATGCTCGGAGACCTACCGAACGTCACAAAGTCGCTCCCACAGCCAGTCGGCTTCCGGGACCTCCCAGAAGCGTTTTCCACTCGGCTTCGCCAGGAGAAGCTTCGGCGACAATGGCTTCTTTGCAGACTCTTGGTGGCCCGCCAGTATTAACATGAGCTTTCGCCAGGATTGGTATGCCGGTCATTCCCAGGCCTTCTCCATGCCCCTCCCCGCCCTGGACTCAGCAGCCCTGGTTCAGGTGGGCGGGCGCAGGATGCTCCAGGCCGGTAGGCCTCGTGCCCTAGACAAGATCGTGATCCTCGTCCGTAACTCCCTGGCCTTCTCCGGGTTTTTGGACCTGGTGGCTTCGTCCCCCTTCCCTGGCATCCATTTCATCTTGGTGCCAGCTAACCGGGCCGCTTATCACTCGTCCACTATCACCATGGCAGCGTCCGCCAGCTGTGACCTCTGGCGCCGGGACTCCCTCCTATGGACCTTACCAAAGCAGTGAAGTCTCAGCTCCGCCAGACCCCGCTCAGGGGTTCGCAGCTCTTTGGGGACACGTGGCAGTCTGTCAAGGAAGCGTCCAAGGATCTGTGGCCTCAACCTGACGCCGCCACCTCAGCTTCCCGCTTTCGCACTTCCCCGCTGCTCTCCCCTCCTGGTCCCATGGTGCCCGCAAGTCGGGGCGCAGTTGAGCCCACTGACTTTTCCTCCCCCCTGCCACTGCCGACACTTCTCGGGTCTCCAGTCTGCGGGCGGCTGGCCCTACACAGCGACGCTTGGCGTTTGCTGTTTCCAGACGACCCCTGGATCCTCTCGACCGTTTCCACAGGCCTTCAGATCTCCTTCCAGTCCCCTCCACTGCTGCGCAGGTCCCCTCCTCTGGACCCAGTTACCCGGCAACCCGCTCAAGACCGACGCTTTTCTAAGAGAGGTGGAGGCCCTGTTCCGCAAGGTAGCCACAGAGGTAGTCTCCCGTCACGACTCCCCGGCCTTCTAGAGCTGTCTGTTCATCGTCCCCAAGCCCGGCGACAAGTGATGCCCAGTCATTGATCTGTCAGCGCTAAACAAGTACGTTTCTGCGCCGCACTTTCGGATGGAGACAGCCAGGATCCTTCGCTCGGCAGTCCGGCCGATGGACTTCGCGATCAGCCTCTACTTAGCGGACGCGTATCTGCATCTGCCCATTCACCCATCCTCCCGCCAATATCTGTGCTTTGCTTTTTGCAGGGTCGTGTACCAGTTCCCAGCCCTCCCCTTTGGCCTCAACATCAGCTCTTGGGTCTTCACGAGGCTCCTCGACGCGGTGGTGGCCATTTCTGGCAGTGGTCCTGGAGCCCGGCCTCCAATTACCTGGACAATCTGCTCCTGCGCAACCTGATCGTTGCGAACCTGGAAGACGACAGAGATTCTCTCCTCTCCCTTCTCCACTGGCTCGGATTTCTGGTCAATCCGGGCAAGTTGGATCTTATGCCCTCGCGTGGGTTCGTCTCCTTGGGGATGGAATTCCTTACCGACCTCAGCCTGGTGCGGCTCCCGGTGGCTCGGTGACAGAAGATCGCCGATCTCGCTCATCAGGTGGAAATAGGGGACTTCTTCCCGGCCAGGGTCTGGCTACAGCTCCTGGGCCTCCTCAGTGTGGCGGCGGATCTGTTACCCCTCGGCAAACTCTATGCCCGCCTTTGCAGCTTCACCTTCTCCTGCACTGGCGCCCGTCCGCCGGCGGCCTGACAGACCCCGTCCCCGTTCTCTCTCTGGTCCGGCCCCACCTCCAGTGGGGGATGGACCTGTCTTGGTTGGCTTCAGGCGTGCCCCTGCACTCCCCTCCACCCCAGTCATCCATCTGCACCGACGCGAGCCAGTCGGGTTGGAAAGCTCCCCTGCTTCCAGACTTCTTTTCGGCCTCGGGCCTCTGGCCCCGGGACCTCGCCGGCAAGCACATCAACTGGCTGGAATTGAAAGCGGTGTGGTTAGCCCTTAGCGCCTGGCAGGAGATGCTGGGACACCAGGAGGTCCTAGTTCTCTCTGGCAACACGACGGTGGTGGCCTACATTCAGAACCAGGGGGGCACACGCTCGCCCTCTCTGTGCATCCTCCTTTACCACCTCCGGTGCAGGACCGTGGCTTCACTCTCCGGGCCCGCCACATTCCGGGCCACCTAAACGTCCTCGCGGACTCCCTATCCCGGCACGGCCAGCTCCTCCACACAGAGTGGTCCCTGCGCCCGGACATCTTTTACCTGATCTGCGCGCGGTGGGAGATGCCGCTAATCAACCTCTTCGCTACCAGGTGGAGCAAGCAGCTCCCACTCTTTGTCTCGCCCGTACCAGACCCCCTCGCCTGGGCTGTGGACATGCTCTCCATCCCGTGGGACGGGTTGATTGCTTACGCTTACCCCCCCCCGTCTGTCCTGCTGCCCAAGATCCTGCAGAAACTTCAGGGATGCTCTGCGGTTCTCCTTCTGGTGGCCCCCTTCAGTTGGGCCAAAAGCTGGACCACAGACCTCCTCGCTCTTGCGATGGACCTGCCCCTGGAGCTTACCACCCCGCTCTCGATGCTCAAGCAGCCCCGACAGGCTCTTTTTTACCCCTGTGCCCGGAGCAGCTCCTCCTACACGCTTGGAGGTTGTCCGGCAAGCCCTCGCCGATGGAGGTTTCTCGAGTGCGGCAGTGGAGGCTATCGCAGCAGCCCGCAGACTCTCTACCAGACATGTCTACAAAGGCAAGTGGTGGGTCTTCCAGTCCTGGTGCGCCGCCCAGCGGCTATCCCCCCACGGTTCTGTCTACCCCCAACTGGCGGATTTCTTCCTGTGGCTCTTCGCCAATCAGGGCTTAGCACCCATTACCATCAAGGGCTACCGGGCCAGGATTGTGGACACTTACCCCCACCTGGGCCTCCCAGATCCGTGCACTTGCAAGGACCTCTTGGACCTTATGGCCCACTTTGAGCTCTGACGACCGGTCTCCCGTTCGCTCATCCCTCGGTGGGACCTCTCCTGGGTCCTGACGTGGCTCAACTCGGACTGTTTCGAACCCCTGCCCTTGGTGCGGTTCTCCGACCTAACCCGGAAAACATGTTTCCTCCTTGCCCTCGCCACTGCGTCCCGCGTGAGCGAGTTACATACACTCTCAGTGTGTCCTGCCTGTCTGCAGTTTCGGACCGATGGCTCGGCTCAGCTCCTCACCGACCCGTTCTTTCTGGCCAAGAACCTGCCTCCCTCAGTTGCGCCGCAGGTGCTGACCATCCATCCACTCAGAGGTACGGATCGATCCCACAGCTCGCGCCAGCAGGACCCGGTCCAGGCTCTGAGGATTTACCTGCGTCGCACGAAGCCACGCCGCCAAGACCTCTCCTGCCTCTTCCTGCCCCTCTCGCAGGGCAGACCTGATATCTCGGCACTGACAGCTTCGTCCTGGCTGAGGTGGGTCATTCGGTCGGCCAACAAAGATCTCTCCCCCAACGGGGATTAGAGGTTGCACATCCGGGCGCACGAGGTGCGAGCAGTAGCCGCCAGCGTGGCTTTTGACCACAACTGCTCCGTTGAAGACATTGTCACGGCGGTCGGCTGGCGGGCCGACTCCACCTTCGCCTGCTTCTATCTCCGCGACCTATCTGGCCAGCGTGACTCTCTGGTCCTGGTGGGGGACATCTCAGCGGCACAGCACTCCCTCCTTGCGCCACAGGTGCCCTAGGTCACTCTTAGCTGAAATCGTTAGGAGTCCTCCATTGCGGGCCTTCGGGGCGTATAATTCGCAGGGTGGTATAGGGCGGCACCCTCCTCCTCTTCGCTATTCTTCCATATAGTAATGCCATCGGTAATGTATTTTGAGAAAACAAATGAATTTTTCTCTAAAATGTATTAAAAAAAACAAAAAAACTTACCGATGACATTACTCGGATGACCCTCTCTCCTGCCCCGCTTGCCACCTTTCGACTAAGTGTGAAACTGGCGGGCTTCCGCCCAACACGTGACTGGATAGGGAGGGAAAGGTAGGCCACCCGGGGCTCCTAGGCATGGATCCCCGGTGT
This sequence comes from Semisulcospira habei, assembly GCA_036245525.1. Lineage (NCBI taxonomy): Eukaryota > Metazoa > Mollusca > Gastropoda > Semisulcospiridae > Semisulcospira > Semisulcospira habei. The sequence continues at coordinate 120,631,274 of BTPG01000001.1, read as the reverse complement.
CTGCTCCCCAGTTGTGCAGGGGACACAACTTACGCTTAGGCTGAAATCAATAGGCTAAAGGGTATCTTCCATTATTATAGTAATGCCATCGGTAAATATTTTTTTAAAAATACATTTTAGAGAAAATTCATTTTTATTCTTTGCCAGAATTTCTGCGCCGCATGCTAGAAACGTCGTGTGCATGCTTCGACATAGCCCCATTTCAAAGTCTATAAAAAAAATAGCCATATTTTGACAAAAATTTATATTTTCTCAAATACTATTCACAACTTCAAACCCAAACTTTGTACAGAAATACCTGATGGTAAGACCTTTCAATGCATACTAATCTGGTTGACCCCTCAGAAAGGTCAAGGGTCACAAGAGATCGGGAAATAGGTAAAAATTACTATTCATAACTTTAAACCCAAACTTGGTACAGAGATATCTGATGCTAAGACCTTTTAATGTATTCTAATTTGGTTGACCCCTTGGAAAGGTCAAGGGTGACAAGAGATCAGGAAATAGGTCACAGATAGCCTTTTTTTTGGGACAAAAGTTGCTTTTTCTCAAATATTATTTACAACTTCAATCCCCAACCTGGTATGAAGATACCTGATGGTAAGATCTTACTATACATGCTAATTTGGATGACCCTTTGCAAAGGTAAAGGGTCACAAGATCAGCATATTATGATGTCTATTTGGTAGAATTTTTTTTTCTCATGAATTTTTGCAAACTTTTCAACCAAATGTAGCAAAAAGGTGCTGATGATAAAACCTTTCTGTGCATACTAATTTGGTTCACTACTCACAAAGGTCAAGGGTCATGGGAGGTTGACAAAAGTGAAAAATACATTTTGAGAAAATGTGACCTCTCGGAAAGGTCAAAGTCACCAAGGTTAGATTAGTGTGTTGATCGGTCATGCACGTGAGCCTTAAGGGATTTGCCATTCTTGTTCTTACTTGTAATTTGTCTTGTCATTCTGCTTTTTCATAGCTGTGCCCGAGGGCTTTCACGGAGTCCGGCAGTTTTAAGCGACATCAACGCGTGCACACGGGAGAAAAAAGATATCGCTGTGCAGGGTGCGGCCACGCCTTCACCGAGAAAGCTTCCATGAAGCGTCACCAGAATAGCGTTTGTGCCCTCACTGTCGATGGTCTTGATGTAGATGATGATGAAACGCCATACTCTCTCACTGAGTATATCAACCCTCTTGTGCGTGCGGCCACTGGTACTCTAAACATGCGCAAGAGTGTTAAGTCCATTGTTCAGAGGAAGAGTCCAAAAGATGTCAACAACAAGAAAAGCATTGTTAGTCATTCTGTGGTTCAGGGTAAAAACAGTCCTTCTAGTGTTATGAAGGACAGTGGTGTCGGAAACCACAACAGCAATCACAGCTCCTTTTTGGACAATGACGCAAGTAGTGACACTGTAGATTACAGCACAAACGACAATAATGACAGTGAAAACAACCACAACGAAGGTAAAAGCAGAAACAATGATGAGCGCAACAATAATGTCATCGGCAACAACAGCAATAACAATAATGTCCTCTACAGCAGCAACAACACAAACAGCGTTATGCCTGAACTTATTTCTTTTGGAGCAAATGACAGCCACGGCATCACCTACCATGCCAACTTTTCAAAGAACATTCCGCCAAGCGAGAAGAACGTGTGCAGAAAGGGTGATGAAGTGCAAAACACACCATCACCTACCACGCCAAAGTTGGAGAGAGCCGACCTGACTGTATCGTCAGTCATTCCAAAGTTGGGCAAAGAGGATGACCTCTTGCCTGCCATTTTCAAGGGGACTGGACTGGGCGGGACATTACATACAGCAGCACTTGGGCAGCAGCAGACTGGTCCTGGAGAGGTTAGCTTTTGTTTATTTTTGGCTCATGCATATTAGCAAAAGTGAGCGTGGTATACTGAACAGCAAAAGAAATGTGACTTTTTTAAAATCAATGTGAGAAACGCTAAAGTGTTTCCGGCAAAGTGAACACTCTCAAAATGATTTCCAAAATGTCACATTTGATTTGCTTGTCATATATGTACAGGGCCAGTGATTGCCCATCTGTCATCAGTAGTGAATGTCAGCACCTTCATTTCTGGGGTCCAGTTGAGGCCGCTGGTGTTCAAACATGGCCCAAGGATTCTTTTGGATGGGACCATTCTAAACATACTAGTGTGAGTGACTTCTTTTTAAGGTCAAGTCACAGGGTCAGTAAGTAGGTCAAAATTGTCATATTGTAACAGAAATTGTGTTTTCCTGTACTATTTTCATCTTCAGAGCTAAACCAGAGACTAAGATCTTTCTGTGCATACTAATTTAAGATGACCCCTCTGAAAGTTCAAGGGTCACAAGAGGTTATCAGATTGTGAACAATGACAGTTTTTCAGCAGCATGTTGGAAGGTTTTATTAACTTTCATGTTTTTTTTCTTTTTTTTTTTTTTTTTTTAATTTTTTCAGTTGGAAGGCATCAAAGGAAGCATCAGGCTCAAAGACTGCCACATGTGTTTTGAGTGTGGTGATGCCATCAGTGATGATGACGATGATGCAAACAGCAATGAAAGTGGCTGCCCAGGACCCCTCTACTACGATGACAAAAAGCCACGAAGGTGTCGCATGTGTCGCGAAGAGGCCGCAGCCTACACCAATGAAGAATCATCTCCAGCAAGCTACAGCCACCAAGACTCGTCTTTGGCCATTTCAGAAGAGTCCACCTTGCAACATTCAGATCTCCAGAATAAAAGCCAGGCTGCTTCTGTCTACACCAACACAGTTTCTTCCCCAGCAGGTTTCACCAATGGACTGCTGGAATTTTCAGAAACCACTGGGGATGTTTCCCCAGTGGTTTCTGAAAATTCCAGAACTTGGCTGTCTGGTGCTCGAAATAGATGTCAGCACTGTGGCAAGTTGTTTGGTGATTCTTCAAAGCTGAAGCGTCACATCAAGATCCACACTGGTGTGCGAGATTTTAAGTGCAGTGTTTGTGGGAAGGCCTTTATTGAGGCCAGCAGCCTTCGTAGACATGAGAGCGTTCACTATGACGTCAAACCTCACACTTGTCAGTGTGGGAAAGGTTTTACCGACAGCAGTGGCCTGAAGAAACACATGCTGAAGTGCAATGGTCAGCTCAAGGACACCGAGAAATTGAAGTTTAAGGTTGAAGACAAAGTCAAGGACTTGGAGAAGTTGAATTCTCTTGCTTATGCGGCCACTGGGACTGTTAAAAGTAAAGGTGATGGGAGGCTCAAAGATGCTAAGAAGTTCCATTTTAAGGACAGTGAAAAGTCAGGGGTCACGGATGCTGAAGAACTGAAAGAAAGGGATGCAGGCAAGGTGAAGGTGAGGGAATTAGGCATAGAACTGAGCAGAGTAACCAATGAAAGTCTTCCGAAGAGCATTCAAGAATGTTCGGCGGACCATGAAAATTCCTTGAGTTTAGCCTTAGATTTGACCTCTAGTCGCTCCAGGAATTCAGATGGAGTCAGACAGACACCAATGCAGGTGGCCTTCCCAGACGTCTTCATGCAAGGTTTTCGTAGCAGCATGTTATATATATGCACAGTGTGTGGCCAGTCGTGTGAAGATGCTCGCAGCCTTGGTCGTCACCTCCTGTCGCATGCACATCTTGGTGGATTGAATGGCATTCATGCGTTTGGGGGGATGGGAGGTCCAGTGTCATGCCCCACCTGTGGCAAAAGGTTCATCACAGTTCAGTACCTTGAGCAGCATTTGAGGAATCATGAATCATGTGCAGCTTTGAATGCATCTCCCTTGTCCACGAAAAAAGCAGCCATGTCATCTCACACAACATCATCTTCACCTTCATCGGCATTGAAATCAGGAGTTTTGTTTTCTGATTCTCAGCAAGTATCTTCCAGGCCAGTGGCACCCTTTACTTCCAACATTCCAGCACTCTCTGGCAATACCTCGGATGTGACTGAAATAAAAATCGAAAATCCCAACCCTGCGTTTTCTTCTGACGTTACTCCAGCTGTGTCCAAAAAGAAGGAAGGTGTGCTGAAACCGAAAACAGGATCCCCCTCACCCACCTTTACCTCAGACAGAGCCCAGGCAAAAACCTCAAATAAAACAATGACCACAGTCTTGGACAAGAACCATGTTTCAGCAAAAGTAAAGACTGAAAATTCTAACTTGAACCAGCTTTCTTCAGCAGATGAAGATATTTCTCAGGATTCTCTACAGTTGAATGATTCCACTGCCTTTAGTTCAAACAACTGCAGTGTGTGTGGAAAAACATTTGCGGATCTGGGCAGTTTGAAGCGTCATGCTCGATTGCACATGGAGCAGCAGCGACACCCTTGTGAGGGTTGCGGGAAAGTGTACTGGGACCAGGGAAGTCTAAAGCGGCACTGGCAGCGAGGTTGCAATCCACTGGCAGCCAAGATGGAGGTGGGAGCGAATGGAGAGACAAATGAGGAAACGATGGATGAGTCAGGGGATGCCAAGTTCCTGTGTACGCAGTGTAAGAAGGTGAGGCAGGTGTATTCAAAGCATGAATCACACTGGTTGTCTCCCTTGATTCACGTGCTCAGCGATTCGCTGGGCCCGTGAATCAAGGGAGACAACCAGTGTGTGCAGGTGTGTGTGCTGAACTGTAATCCCAGGTTCGTATCCATGAAGCTCTGGCACGCTACAACAGGGTGTTGCTCTATCGTGATATTTCAAGGGTGGTGTCGGATTAGCTTGAACTATCATGGTCGATCTATCTCCAGAACTGATGTAGGCCTCAAAAGGAATCTCAAAAAGAAAGATGATAATTCCATCATCAGGGCTTCATGAGTTAAGGCACAAACCATCCATTCACTCTAACCCAGTCCTGTCCATTTGTATACATCGCATCAACATCCATGGTGACATGCCCATGGCACATTTGGATAGCTTGTAGCTCTGACACGCTACAGCAGAAGATGGATGTACCATGATAATTCAAGGGTAGTGCCCTCAGGCGGCAAGCTATTCTGGCACTACCCTTGAATTATGGTTGATCCATCTCCTGCCACTGGTACATAGTAACGTGATACCTCCCAAAATTTTAGAAATGGGACCTTGGGGGTTAATGGATTAATATTCAGTTTATGTTCTTAAGACACACACTTTAGATATGCAGCAAATAGCTGTGTATCTGTGTGCAACATGTCGCCAATGAATTAATTGATTAGAACTTTAAATGGCACGTGAATCTCTCAGTTTATGCAAAGTTTTCTCCCATACCACTTTGAAGGTATTTCCCACTGAAGAAGATCTCATGGCACACGAGAAAGCGCATCGCGTCACACCAGACCTGCGCTGCACGGTGTGTCGCAAATCCTTCGCTGATGCAGACAGTCTGTCGCATCACACGTGTCTACATACCAAGAGGCGGCTCCACACATGTGACGTATGCCAGAAAGGATTCGCTGACAACAGCTCACTGAGCAAGCATCGTGGTCGTGGGTGCTACCCTCAGTCGGCAGCTAAACTGGGTGCTGATAAACTGCCGTGTGTTGATTGTGGAAAGGTTTGTATACTTACATTTAGTCTGGATTGTTTAGACACTAATTTAACCCTTTTCATCCTGATACACCCATTTCTTCAAATAAAGTTGACTTTGATAGTTCAAGGGTGGTGCCAGAATAGCTTGGTGCCTCAGGCGCCAAGCTATTCTGGCACCACCCTTGAACTAACATGGTTGATCTATCAACTAGTCTGTAAATTGTATTGTTTTGATCCCTACATCACACGACCAATATCTTTAGCGCAAACCGTACCATGTGACCGGGATACAAAAACCCTTGTAGCAACAAATGGCCGACTTTTTTGTAGCCCTCTTTCTGACGCGTCTTGGATGCCAGTTTTGTTCTATAAAAGATCATCAACATTGTCTAAAGTACAAAGTTACTTAGTGTTGTTCGAAACAACAGGCACACTACTGGAGACGGCAACGTCATAAAAGATTTAAATTACGTCATAATTCTATTATGTATAGATGTTAATGTTAATGCCTTTGTCGTCGGTCATGTTTGGCATGATCCATGTCGGAAGATGTCTTTTTGATTTCTGTTACGAAAACATTGGAGGAATGAAAACAAATACATTATTGGTAGCAGGGGCTTGCTGCACAGACCCTTGTAGGTCTTCGGGAGGTCAAAGAAACCATTGGTTCATATTCAATGGTTCCTTTGACCTCCCTCAGGCCTACAAGGGTCCGTGTAGCAAACTCGTGCGACCAATAACTTATAATGTAGCCTTCATAGGACAGTAAGTAATTAAAAAAAAAAAAATCAGCCTCAGGATGTAATGGGTGAATGTACTTACCCCTTGACTGCTACTGGTGGAACTATTTGGCGTCAAAGATGCATCTTTTCTGGCAAACACTACAGCGTCAGTAGCAGTCACGAAGTTAAATGGTTGCAGGGCCCCAAACAAAATTTGAAACCAATGAAGCACCACGTGAAATGTCTCCTGTATGTTCTTTGAGAACTTATAGGAGCCATTTTGAGAGTGGCTGCATGTGTTTGAAATTTTGGCATCAACCTTTGTCAACTACCTTAGGTTATCATTTGTGTTTGTGGATGGCTGCACATTTGTTTTCTCAAAACACATTACCGATGGTATTACACTTAGGAATGGCTCTTAGCTGGCCTAATTTTAGCCAAATTTTGGTTGTGTCCGTATAAGGGGGTGTTGGCAGGAGTGGGGCGCCATAGACCATGCCAAACCCGAATAGCCTCCCCTTACTCACATCCGGTACAAGATTACCCAGCATACCCCAGTTTTAGTTCTTAGCTGGCAGAAGTAGGTTGTGTCTGTTCGAGCTCCGCTTTGGTTATTGGCCGGTCGTTCGACCTTAGCTGTTAGTTCGTTGGGACTTGAACTGTGGAGATGGTGGCGTGACTGGGGGTAGTAGTGCTCACGCTGTGCCGCCTCGTCGACCTGTGTGTTCTACGGGCCTACGGCTTGTGCCATGGAGACTGTGACTGGCGGCTTCCGGACGCTGCTTCGGCCTGCGCTCCGAACCGGTCGGGCTGTGTGGCGTGCTGTTACGATATGGTGATACGTGGGTTTGCTCCTTTTTTCCGCCATGGCCAGGTAAGATCTCGGTGAATGCCCTCGACCGGCGCCCTTGGGTGGGAAGGAGCGCCGAGCGTCGGCACGCGCTGTACACTCGTTTGATTCGACTACATATTCAATTATGTCCGATTCGCCAGCGCGCGCGCGTTGTTATTGCGTGACCTTAGAGGCCACGCTCGCTCTTTCATCTTGTACCCTCTTGTTGCAGTAACTAGGTTCGGATCTGCACGATGTGTGGCGACTTTCAGGGCCCCTCGGACGAGCATGCGGAGGGCCTTCCCTGAGCAGGGGGCGAGTCGACCCGCACTGGTGAGGTGTCCGCCTCATGACTGGAAGAGAGATGGTTAACGCTGGGGGGCTTACCTCCGTTTGCGTCCTACTCTATCAGAGGTCGGCCGACAGTAATGTCCAAGCTAACAAGGAGGGACCCACGTCAGGAACAGGGACTTCGTTGTCCCGCACAGAGATAGGGACTTCGTTGTCCCGCAGAGAACGTTCGACGTCTCAAGTCAGAAACAGGGACTTCGTTGTCCCGCACAGAGATAGGGACTTCGTTGTCCCGCAGAGAACGTACGACGCCTCAAGTCAGAAACAGGGACTTCGTTGACCCGCACAGAGATAGGGACTTCGTTGTCCCGCAGAGAGCGTACGACGCCTCAAGGCAGGAACAGGGACTTCGTGGTCACGCACAGAGATAGGGACTTCGTTGTCCCGCAAAGAGCGTACGACGCCTCAAGTCAGGAACAGGGGCTTCGTTGTCCCGCACAGAGATAGGGACTTCGTTGTCCCGCAGAGAGCGTACGACGCCTATCCGAGATCGCCGGGCATTGATGTCCGAGTTTACAAGGTGCGACCCAAGTCAGCAGCAGGGACTTCGTTGTCCCGCAGAGAGCGTACGACGCCTATCAGAGACCGCCGGGCATTGATGTCCGAGATGAACAAGGTGGGTCCCAAGTCAGAGGCAGGGACTTCGTTGTCCCGCAGAGAGCGTACGTTGCCTATCAGAGATCGCCGGACACTGATATCAGAGTGTAACAAGGCGAAACCCAAGTCCGAAGCAGGGACTTCGTGGTCCCACAGAGAGCGTACCACGCCTATCAGATCGCCGGGCAGTGACACCTGGCAGGGACAAGCTGGGACCCAAGTCAGAGCAGTGGCTTTGCTTCCCCACAGAGAGCGTACCACGCCTATCAGATACCGGGCAGAGACGCCTGACAGCCACAAGGTCGGACCCAGGGCACAAGCAGTGGCCTTGCTGTCCCACAGAGAGCGTGCGACGCCTCTCGGAGATCGTGGCCACGGAAGCAGTGGCTTGGTTGCCACTTCCCTCATACGAAAGTAATAAGTCGTGGCTGATTCTCTGTTTGTCTATTGACAAGGGGTATTTACCTAAATATTACTAAATTGCGTTGCTACCTTAGTGGCTTGGTTGCCCAGACCTGTTTACCATACACATTCGGCGTATTGAAGTACACTATTTTGCTTGGGGTACACATACATGTGCACGTTATACACAAATACACATTTTGGAGAAACTGACAACTCACTGGCTTGTAAATAATACACATGTGAGTCCAAAGTACACTTTTAGTCAGTTGAAAGTACACTGACTGCACCCAGGGGGTAACCAGGTCGGCAAGTTGTCACTCAGAGAGCGGTCGGCGTCTTTCAGAGCTCGCCTGTCAGAGACGCCCAAGAGTAACAAAGGGGACCCCAATCAGAAGCAGTGCCTTGCTGTCCCACAGAGAGAGTATGTCGTCTGTCAGAGATCGCCGGACAGAGACGCCCAAGTGTTTAAGGTGGGACCCAAGGTGGTCCCGGATCTGTAAAGCACAAGATACCTTGTTCTGGGCTCTGGTCAGCAAGAGAGGTAGCTGACAACCTCTACTTGCATGGCTAAACCAATGATTCTTCCACCGGCCCGGGACCCGGCCTCAAGAGTGACCCGCTCCACTGTCCTTCCGCAGGCCAGAGTGGACAAACAGCAGGTGGACAGAGCATCAAGGTGGGGCCCATGTCAACGGCAGTGACCTAGGCGCCCCGGCCCAGTAAGCTTGTAGTCACTGACTGCGGAGGGCTGGCGTCGGCTACCGTACCTACGATGCTTCCAGTCCCGGGCCAGACGACAAGTCATAAACGGACATGCAGAAGCGACTGCTCGGCTTCTCAGGCGCTGGACAGTGTCTAGTGTCTGTGAGAGCATGTGGGCGCGGTAGCAAACACGTATGAGGATGTACGTTTATCGTGGTGCGCGACACAGGGGTTAAAAGGTTGCTTTCCCAGCGGCTCAGCGGTTCGCCAGGCCGCTGGGGCGCGACACCTCTTATCCTTCCAAGGTTAGGTTCCTGGAACCTCTAATCCGATTTCTTTGCTTTGGGCAATAGAGATGAGAAAACAGAGGGGTATTCTGTCTCCCATATTTTAATCTAATTCAATAACTTGATTATCCCTTAAGGGCTATTACAATCAAATTGTGCTCATGCATTAAGCATTGATTAATTTAATTTTTCTTATTATTAGGTTGGGCGCCCTCGCCCGGGCTGCTCACCAGTTTTTTATGGCTTGTGGCGACCGCAAGTGCTACAGGACCACTGCACTTCGCACTGCAGGATCCCGGCTCGGTGATGTTGGGCCACGCCTCGCGCCGACCATGCAGACGAGAGCCGCTCTAGATGCAGTGCAGAAGAGACGATCTCACGATGGGATCCGGGTTCCGGCGTTCGCTCATGATCTTCAGTTCCCCTTCGGAAGCAGGGACTCGCCTCACAGAAGCCAGGGGTACGAGAGGAACAGGAGACGCCGTCCCAGTTCCATGGCTCGCTACGCAAGGGAAAGACGGGCTCTCCGAGTTTTCGCCACCGTTCGGGGGAGCGGCCCCCTGAGACTACGTTGTTCCTTCCAAGTGCGGGGTCCGCCTTCGTTGGATCGCCGCCGGCCGGAGTTCCCCGGACTTCGGAGGGGTTGGACATCCCTTCGCCGGCGGGCGGAACTTACGGTTCCCGCTGGACGCCAGAGGACGTCATTCGCCGTGGCTGGACGAGGTTAGCTTCTCTACGTCGCTACGCTCGCAGTTCCAAGAGGTCTTGCGTTCGCCGGCTACTGCGAAGATTTACAGGAGAGGCTACTCGGGCCGGGGACTACGCAGGTCCCCTCATCGCGTCCAAGCATTCAAGTCCCTGCCCCTTCTGGTCGGCTTCTGTCTCCGCTTCAGGGCGCCGGGGGAGGCGCTGGTGGCTTCAGCTGGATCCTACTTTCTTCCGCTGCCAACGGTTGCTGCGTCCGTCCTGATCGATTACGCGCGGCTGAGTGGAGAGTCGGCCATGCAGGACACCGCGCAGTGGAGAACTTCTTGGCCCCCTGGGCAGACCGACAAGGAGGCTTTCAAGGCCTGTCACTCAGCTGATTCACGCGGTGGGCGCCGCCGGATGTAGCAGCCTTCTTAAAACACTGTGGACCGTCAGACAGGATTGGCAGGGACCACTCTTCCGCGGAGGCGCGGTTCGTCCGATGCACCGGATTGGGCGACTTACATCCGAGAGACGGAGGCGGCGACGGGACGCCAACGGCACACTCCCGTGAACGTCAGGGACAGCATACTCCAGGCGCGCGAGGGATAGAGGTCAGCGCGGGTGGAGGACTGGTCCGACAGACTTCACTGCGGACGCCGTCTTCATCGGGGGTATGCACACAGTTCAGATTAGCTCCGCCTGAGATGACTTGCGGCTAGTCACTTCATTTCCCCGACGGGGTGCTACTCTTCGCTTGGGCCTGGCCGTAGTCAGCGGTGACCAGGCACGCTTGTCGCCTCCTTAGACGACAGCTTCGGGACCTAGCGGAGGCGTTCGCTTCCCTGGGTGGCGGCGACTTGGAGTTCCGGCAGGCTGCAGCGCCGGACCGGAGCGGATGGACTTACCCTCGGTAGCGCCTTCAGGAAGTTACCCATTCGGCGCTGTGGATCCTGCGGCCGGGGGCGCAAGTACAGGGTGTTAGACGGGACAACTTGGCAGGAATTAGTTCCTGAGAGGTCGTTGCGCTCGGGCCTGTGGCAGTAGGGTCGACGCAGCTCTTACACTAGACGGTAGATTGGAGCACGATCTTCGTCCTTCGACTCGACACAAGTGCCTCGTCATCTCGGCAGATACCAGACAAAGACCTGAGAGCAGCGGTGCGTCTCCAGGACCTGGGACAACTTGAGTTTCGAAGTCGTAACCAGTTGGCAAGCCGGGCGGTAGGCTGGGATCATGCCCACTTCGCCGTCGACTAGAGGGCCGACACTACGGGACAGGTACTACGTGTTTTCTTCGCCGGGATTCCGTCGAGGATGGAGTGCGTGGTCGTCCTGTTCGAGTGGGACTCCCAGTAGACGGGAGCAGGGCAGTGTAGGAGGGACTCTCAGTCCCTTCTTCAGCTCTCTTAGGACGGATGACTTACTAGGGGATCACCGTTCAACCTGACACCTCCTCTGCTTGGAGAAGGAGGGCGTAATTGGGAGAGGCTAGTGCGCTGGAGGCCTGCCGCGCGGGGAGGCGTCGCTGTGGCCAGATCTTCCAGCTCCACTGCTCGCCATCGAGATTGAATGCCGAATTATGCGCTTGGTTGTCCGCCATTACTTGTGTTGCAGGTTGGTGGATGTAGGTGCGCACCCGGAGATTGGGCGGCAAGCCCTCTTCCACAGAGGCTTCCTACGGCGGCCATGGGTGCTACCGAGACAACCCGCAGACCCTCAACCAGTCGAGTTGCGAGGGTAGATGACGAGCGCTGTGTGACGGGAATGACAACCTTCTTCCTTCCGAACTGGACGAAGCCCCAGCTGGCTGGGTGCTTCCTCGGGGTTTTTCACCTCCTAAGGACGGCCCCCCTTTCACCGTTCAGGACTATCTCACCATGATCGCCGACTCCTACAGGCGATTTCGCTCATCAGACCCGGGTAGCTGCAAAACCTCACTTTCAGAGGCTCCCTTCGCTTGGAATGCCCCGCTGTGCTGCGCAGGGACCAAGTTCTACCTTGGGGGCTTACGGGATCTCAACCTCGTCTGTTGGAACCCGGCACATGACGCGCCTGACGGATGTTTCAAGGAGGAGAGCTTCAGGGCAGTCCTTGACTCAACCTCCAGGCTCAGTACTATGCCCGCTGTCCACACACCCGGGTGGCTGGCAGTGCCAGTCGACCGGTTCATGCTACAGCTACCTGACACATCTGCCTGGACCAGACGCGGCCTACATGACGGCGACAGTTGTTTCGCCCTGCGCGTGTTGGGTGCCACCCGGGAGAACAGACTTCAAAACCCGGTGACAGCCTTACCTCTTCCAGGGTCAGTATCCGTACGCGCTGTCGTCACACACACACAGATGGCTGGCTGTTACGGACGGAAGGCGCCGTGCAACTACTACGGTACCAGCCTTCAGGGCCAAGTCGTGGTCGCCTTGGCTGCCCTACAGTCTATGTCTGTCTGCCCGTACGAGTGTCAGATTCCACTCAGTAGCCCAGACAATAGGAACCGGTGAGAGTCTTCCGTGTGTACCTGCGCCGGACCAAGCTGGCGCAGGGGGACGCACACACCTGTTTTCTCCCTCTGTCCACAGGTAGACGTGGTATCTCAGCCCAGACCTGCTCCTCCTGGTTCCGGGGAGTTATCCGCCCGGCCTTCCAGGACGTTGACCTGTTGATGCCACATGTTGCACATCGCGGCGCACGAGGTCAGAGCCATGGCCGCAAGTTCCGCTGCGACAGCGCCGGTGCAGTCAAAGTCTTGTGGCGGCTATGAGATGGCGAGCGGAGTCCACTTTCGCCCGCTGCTACCTGAGGGACCTCTCCTCCCAGCGACAGATCCTCTCGCTGGTGGGAGACACCGCAGCAGCGCAACACTCCCTCCCGGCGCCCTAGGCGCCGCAGGTATCTTAGCTAAAATTATCGGGAGTGTGCTGCAGGAGGGCGAGTTTGTGGGCAATGTGGTTGGCAGTAGGGGCGCTATAGCGGCACCCACCTCCTCTTTGTGATTCTTCCTAAGTGTAATACCATCGGTAATGTGTTTTGAGAAAACAAATGAATTTTTCAATTAAAATGCATTTTTTTGAAAAATACTTACCGATGGTATTACTCGAAGGTCCCTCCCTCCGGCCCCGCTTGCCGCAGTTCGCTAAGAACTAAACTGGGGTATGCTGGGTAATCTTGTACCGGATGTGAGTAAGGGGAGGCTATTCGGGTTTGGCATGGTCTATGGCGCCCCACTCCTGCCAACACCCCCTTATACGGACACAACCAAAATTTGGCTAAAATTAGGCCAGCTAAGAGCCATTCCTAAGTGTAATACCATCGGTAAGTATTTTTCAAAAAAATGCATTTTAATTGAAAAATTCATTTTTCTGTTGTATTACAATGTTGCATACTTTTAAACATTTTTTTTGGTGGTTGTTATATATATATATATATTGGACCTGCTGAGTAGATTTAAGTTTTTGCCGCCTACGACCGGTTTCACCCCAAGGGGGGGCTCTTCCGGTAGGCATACGGCGTAACCTGAAATTGTGTGTGTGTATGTGTATAATTTTGTGTGTAATGAAAGCACTAAAGATAGTTATGATGTTAAAACATGTATATGCAGCATCGACAACAAAAAAACAACAACATACATTTTGAAAATGTTGGTTCCCTGCACAAGAGTGAAAACACAAAAGCAGATAAATATCACATGTGCTGGTCTGTGATTTGGGACCCTACAGCCTAGTCCAAAATCACAGACCAGCACACATTTAGAAAATAGTGCAAAACTTGATCAGTTTAACCCATTTAGTCCCGAATCCCTGCAGCAGGGGATGGATTAACTATGATAATTCAAAGGTAGTGCCTTCAGGCGCCAAGCTAATCAGGCACTACCCTTGAATTATCATGGTCAATCCATCCTCTGCAACAGGTACATAGTCATTAGGGAACACCTCGAAAATTTGAGAAATGGGACCTTGGAGCTAAAAGGGTTAACCCATGTAGCCTGGAAATATTGCACCAGACATGGATCGCCATCAGGCGCCAAACTAATCTGGCACTACTCTTGAATTATCATGGTCGGTCCATCTCCTGCATCTGGTGGTATATATCATTAGGTGATACAGGTTCCAAAACATGGCCTTCGGTTTAAATTGGTTAAAGTCTCCTTGCATGTATCAACTATCACTTTGAGCGGCTTCAACTTTACATCCTTCCATTCCTCCTCAGATCCGCTCACACTAAAAGTTCCCCGTGCTAAACTCTCCACTGTAGGCTCATGCACTTTTTGCCAAGTTGGGCCATCCATGTGGAAAGCACTTCCTCTCTCCTTGTGGCAGTCTCCAAACGGGCCTTTTCCACAAAGCTCATGCATCTGTCTAGAACTCTATCTTTCTTTTTTTTTTTCTACATTCGCTGGCAATATTCTTTAATTGTTCTTCATTATCACTGACTGTCATTAAGCTCCCCCATAACCCGTTCAGTTGTGTTTTGGCATCTAGTTTTTCTGCCTCTACGTTTTAAGTGCTTAGAACCAATATGTCTAATGCTGGGTTACAGCACTATATAAATGCTATTATTATTATTATTATTATTTATCATTGCAGGTGTTTTCAGACCAAGCCAGTTTTGACCAGCACATGAGCACCCACCGCGGTGTCAAACCCTTTTCATGCTCGCAATGTGGAAAGAGCTTCACAGAATCATGTAGTCTGAAGCGTCACACTCGACTGCACACGGGCCAGAACCTGTGTCGGTGTCTCCACTGTGGCCGTACTTTCCTGGAGAATTCAGGACTGAAGAAACATCTTGATCGGCGGTCATGCCAGCGCGTGAAGAAGGTGGTCAAATCATGGCTGTTCCCTTGTGCTGCCTGCACTAAGGTAAATTTCTTAGACCCTTTCAGGCGCCAAGCTAATCTGGCACTACCCTTGAATTATCATGGTCAATCAAGCTCCTGCAACTGCTACATAATCATTAGGCACCACCTCCAGAATTTGAGAAATGGGACCTTGAGGCTAAAGAGGTTAGGTGCAAAGCAGGCCTATATACACTTGGGAGAACCAATGTTCTAAGAGCCTAGAAGCATACAAGTGAAATTTTGGAATGCGCACTATTCTCTGGACAGCCCAAATGATTGTGTGTGTGTGCTTTTGCCATTTTGGCTTTTAGAAACATAACTTTGCCTCGCCCAACAAAAATCTCTTAGCATTTGGCGATTGGCAAATGGATATGGTCCTCCTGGTGTGCATGGGTGAAAGTTGGTGACGGGACAATCGAAGGAGGGAGGGGGAAGAGAGAGTAACATGCCATTGTCATATTTTAAGAATTAAAATTGTTGAGGCTTGTCAGTCGACATAAATTTTGAGCTTTAATTTTGTTGACAAATTAATTTTGCCATTTTGGTTTTGTGATAACAGCATGTTAAGCATAATTATTTTGCAATTCTGATAATATAGAAAAAAAATGTATGTTACAGGTGTTTACAAAGCGTTACATTCTCATGCGTCACATGAAGACGCACTTGGGTCTGCGGCCATATGCCTGTGACAAGTGTGACAAGTCCTTCACCGAGTCCTCCAGTCTCAAGCGCCACTACAGGCAACACACAGGTTAGTCTTAGCAACTGAAATGCGGAATCTGCCCACATTGTCACAATTAAAAGCTCACTAAAGACTTTTCTTTTCTGTCAGGCATTTAACACTTACTTCATCTTTAGCTAACTGTTGACTGCTTTTATTCTGATCCTAGAGGAAGTGAATGTAATATGTTGGGAAGAGATGGGGTGGTTTAAAGTGGTGTATGATCGTGCATGTGTCTGAGAGAGAGGGTGTGCTGTTGTGCATGCACAGTGAGTCCAGTGTTTGTTTCTTCAAAAACATTACCGATGCCATGACTACATGGGATTACCTATAGCTTACACAATTTTAGCCAAAAACTTACGATGTGTACCTATTGGGCCAAGGGAGGCTACCTGGGGGTGCCGTGACCCAGCATCCGAGTAGCCTCCTGTCCCACCCCATACGGGTAACTGGCTTGTGCCGAGACCCCAGTTTATTCCTTTAGCTTACGGAGTTCAGACGTGTGTTAGCCTACTGCGGTGTTGAGCCTACGGCTGTGTATGGTTCTGCACCGGTTGTACCTACTAGACTTGGTTTTTCTTGCTGGCCCTCGGAGGCTTAGACTTTTGCCACTTGTATGCTTCTTCCAGCTGGCGTTGTGCGCCGTGTTCCCTGCGCCCTGAGAGACTTGGTTCTGGCTGTGTGCTCGTAGCCTTTGCCCGGCGCCGTTGGACTGTTGTTCCTTGTGTGCTTCTTCTTCTCTGGTGCTCTCTGTTAGCGCGTAGGATGTGCAGTGCAGACGTGCATTCGCCCTCTGCACTTTCCCTACGGCTGTGTAGGGTTCTGCGCCGGTTGTGCCTGCGACTTTGAGCCTCTGTTCCCGGCGGTGTGTTGCGCTCGGGTGCTTTGAACTGTGGTTCTTCTCTGGATGCCTTCGGACGAGTTCGTCAGTGTTCCGGTCCTCTGGGACTTCCGTCGCGGACTCGGCGCCCTTGCCTGACGTGTGCGGCCCCCGGCTCCTTGTTGTGGCGCTCCCGCTTCTGCGTGTCAGGTTATTCCCTTCCCCCGGCCTCTGCAAGATGGCTAGGTAAGGTCTCGATGTGTGCCAGCGACCGGCGCCTCTGGCGCCAGGCGGCGTCATCACTATCAGTGTTTTGCGTGCTCGGGTGCACTCGTGACGTGGCGTAGCAGCCACGACCACCCGTTTTCTTGATGATGGTGTCCATTTGTCTTGTGCACCCATACCAGCATGCACATCCACTTTCTTGTAGACACTCTGGTGTACTCACCCACGTTATAGATACACGTATTTTTTACGATCACACTGGTGTATACACACATATATGTTGGTGTTCACACACCACATTTTATAGTCATGATGCATGCCCCCACGTTTGTTTGACACCCAGTGTGCTCATCACGTTTTTAAGACAGATGTCTGTGTTATGCACACCCATGTATCCTGACATGCTAGTATCCATGTTCAGATATATACACAGAGTTTCTCATGCCTTTGGACTGGAAGAAGAGAAGGTTTTCTTCTGCACTCCTGTGCACAAAACACTTTCATGCTGGCATAACACTATTATACCGTTAATTTCTTGGGTAGTCAGCCACTATTCTGCAGTGCTATAACTAAATAATTAATAAAAACGACACGCACCTTCTGGTGCACCATAGTCCTTCTTTTCGCCTATACATATATATATGATCACAAGTGTCCCTATCAGAAGGCACTGGCTTGTTATAAGCACTGTCCGTAGCAGCTGAGACCGGCGGCGCGTTCCGTCCCCATTAAGAGGCCGTAGAACGGGCTACTGGGATGCTATATATGTGCTTGTTCTGATCTGATGTTGCAGTTGTCAAGTCTGCACCTGCACTCGATGTGGCGATTTCCTGTGGCCGAGTGTGCAGTGTGCCTCTCCTGCTCCTGTTGTGCCTCTGGCCGCACCTGTGATGTCCGCGCGCCCTTGGTAGAGGAGCTGGTCCCAGCTCTGGAACTGCTATTGGCGTGAACGCCTACTGCCGTCCCGCAGCCTCACGCATGCCTCAGCCCCTGACCAACGAAGACGCAACCACGCTGCTGTTGGGGGACAGCTTACCAGGGCCCCCCTTGCGCACCCACTCACTCGAGTCTGGTCCGCAGCGAGTCCGCTCGCCCCGCTTTGCGGAAAACAAATGGCTACCAAGCCCTGACGTTGGGGGACGTATTCCCCCTTTGCGCACCCGCTCGCTCGAGCCTGGTCCGCAGCGAGCTAGCTCGCCTCCTTGCGCGGAACCCAAGCATCACACGACAAGACAAGGAAGTAAACCACGCACCTTCCCGACGCTGGACCTTCGGCTTCGTCTTTCAGCCACGACAGGCAACCCCTGGAACGCTCCAGGATGGACACAGCTTGGACCTTGGACACCCGCTCGCACGTTCGGAGCCCACGTCGACGCGTTCCTTCATGGACTACGGTCTCCTGTCAGCTGTTTCCGCGGCTCCACGGTCCCGCTCCTCGGTCTCTGCCCGTCGTTCCTGCGCTCCCCACCCAGCGACCAGGTCTGCTTCGGGCTCCTTGTTCCTGGACGCCTTGCCCTTGGCCTCGGACTTCCCCGCAGCACGCCTCGGAGGATTCCCGCTCGCCCCTCGCCATCGCTCTCCTCAGGTTCGCTTCGCTTTGGAGCCCGCTGTCTGGCACCCTCAGCGCCGGCCTCTCATGCCTCCCGAGGATGATGACGCCCGCAGCGCTTCCTGGACGATTCTGCTTTGGTGCGCCTCGTCGCTTCATCTCTTTCCCCAGGAGCCTGCCCTTCCTCATCTCCCAAGAGGACGCTCTCGGCCTTGTGGACCCCCCGGCGCAGTTACTTCGCGGCGTTGCTTCTCACCCTGTCTGGTTCGGACATGTCCCTCTTCCGCAACGCCTCACCTGTGGAGGATTGCTTGACATGGTTACGCAAGCTGTCGTCTCTCATGTGGAGGAGGCCTGGAGCCCTTCGTTTCGCTCCGCTGTTAGGAGACGTCCTTGCCTTAGCCCTGGCCGCTCCGGCAGCTTACTATGCTTCCATCAACACCACGACCGGTGCCGCCGAACCTACGCAGTCTGCTGCGGCTGGCCCCTTTCCGCGAACCGCTACGCTTCGATCCTGCCTGGCAGACAGTGAAGGACGCATACAGGGACCTCTGGCCCACCCGCTTCGTCTCCTCCCGGGTTTCAGCCGCCCGCAAGACCCTGCGTCTCTCCCTGCGGCCTGGTAATCCCTCCCCTCGCCCGCCCTCCAGGCGTGGCTGCCTGCACCTGTCACTGGACTTCCCCGCCTGCCCCCCACCCCCGGGCCGCCCCCTAGTCGCAGCCCTGTGCAGACTTCCGTCCCTTCGGACCGCCTCCGGCAGCCGCTCTTCAAGGACAGATTGCCGCGCTGTTGCAGTAGGACGCCTCGGAGGTGGTTACGCGTCACGACTCCCCGCCTTATACAGCTGTCTCCTGGTCCCAAGCTCGGAGGCACGGGGCTCACAATCTTCGACCTCTCTGCACGGAACAGGTTCATCTCTGTGGAGCTACCTTCGGATTCCTAGATGATCTGCCACTGCGCAACCAATCGGCGTCCGCCTTGGAGAAGGCCTGAGACGCCTTGCTGGACCTTCTCAACAGGCTGGGCTTCATGGTCAACATTCTGACGTCGGACCTCGCCCCGTCCAGCCGCTTCGTTCACCTGGACATGGAGTTCCGGACCGACCTCAACCTGGGGAGACTACCGGAACCGCGGATACGGAGTTGGCCAACCCAGCCTCGGTTAGTGTTTCTACAGGAGTCGGTCTCCACCAGAGGGTGGTTGCAGCTCCTGGGCCTGATGCGTGCTGCAGCGGACCTACTCCCCTGTGGCCGTCTCTGCTGTCGTCCGCTTCAGCTGCCCCTACTTCTTCACTGGCGACTCTCGGCTGGCGACATTGAGACTCCGGTACCAGTGCTTCCGTTGCCCCTCCCCCACCTCCTCCGTTGGGCGGATCCCGATGACTGAGTACCTCTCTTCTCTCTGCCCCCACAGTTGTCCGTCTTTTTCAACGCTAGCCGCGCCGGCTGGCACGCGCACCTGCTGCCGACGTTCTCCAGTTTCTGGCAGCTGGACCACAGACATCGCGGACTAATGTATCACCTGGTTGGAGCTGCACGTGGGTTGGCAAGCCCTCCTCGCCTGGGAAACCAGGAACTGCTTGTCCTCCGACAGCGCCACTGTGGTCTCCTACTCCCAGAAGCGTGGCGGGCCTCGCTTCCCCTCCCTCTGCCTTCTTCTCTACCAGCTCCTCCGGTGGGGTGAAGACCATGACATCCCTCTCCGGGCGAGACATATCTGTTTGGCCTCGCAGTCTCCCTCTCGCGGCCCGGTCAGCTTCGCAACACCGATTGGGCGCTACATCCAGACACCTTTCGGATGATTTGGACGGCATGGGAGACTACTCTGGTCGACCTCTTCACGACGAGGTGGAACCGCCAGCTGCCCCTCTTCGTCTCACCATTCTGGCCCCCCTAGCCTGGGCTGTAGATGCGCTCCCCTTCTCTTGGGAAGGTCTCTTTGCGTATGCCTACCCATCCACGGTGCAGGTCCCCAGGTCCTGCGCATGCTTTAGGGATGCAATGCAATTCGATTGCTAGTGGCCCGTTTTGCTGGACCAAGTCTTGGACCACCGAGCCACCCAGCTCCCCTCCTTCTGAACCTCGCCACCGGACCCACTCTGCGGCTGCCCACACCACGCTCGATGCTCCAGTGATCACGGCGGGCGCTTACCTTCCGTGTCCCGAGCGGCTCCTACTACACCCCTGGAGATGGTGGGGCACGCCCTCATTGCTAGCCGCTTCTCGAGTGCAGCAGTGGACGCTTCGCTCCAGGCCACAGACCCTCAAACCTTGAGGCTACAATGGAACGTGGCGAATCCTGGAGTCTTGGTGCGACGACCGACACCTCGCTCCTACCAATCTGACATCCCCCCAGCTGGCTGAATTCCTCTGGCTTTGCCGAGCAGCACTTGGCGCCGATCACCATCAGGGGCTACCTCACCTGATTGCCAACACGTCTCGACCCTTGGGCCGCCCGGACTCCAGCAAGTGCGAAGACGTCGCTGACCTGGTGGCTGACATAACGCAGAAGACCTGCTTCTTCTCGCTCTTGCCACGGCCTCCAGAGTGTGGGAGCTGCACGCACCTTCGGCACACCCCTCCTGCTGCAGTTCAGGACGGACAGCTCTTTGCAGCTGCTGGCGGACCTGGCCTTCCTGGCCAGGACGCAGTCCCATTGTCTGCCCCCCAGGTGATCACCGTACCACCGCTGAAGGGGATAGGCCTGAACTGGGAAGCCAGGAATCAGGACCCGGTGAGAGCCTTACGCGTGTACCTGCGCCAAACCAAGCCACTCTGCAGGGGACGCCCCTGCCTTTTTTCCCTCTGTCCCCAGGTAGATCTGACTTCTCGGCCCAGTCGATTTCATCCTGGCCACTTACCAGGACCTCTGCCCTGATGCTGCCAAGTGATTACACATCAGGGCGCACGAGGTCAGAGCCATGGCTGCAAGCGTCGCTTCGTACGCAACTGAGCTGTCCGAGACATCGTGGCAGCCAAGGGTTGGCGGACTGAGTTGACCTTCATCCGATTCTACCTCCGACACCTGGCAGGCCAGCGAGACAACCTGGCCCTGGTGGGGGACATTGCGGCGGCGCAACACTCCCTCCCAGCGCCTTCGGTGCCGTTGGTAACCTTTAGCTAAAATTGTCGGGAGTTTGCGCTGGGAAGGGCGGGTCTGGCTAGCTTGTGGGGTTACAGAGTTACGCGGCACCCCCCTCCTTTTCGCTATTCTCCCATGTAGTCGTGGCATCGGTAATGTTTTTGAAGAAACAAATGAATGTTTCTTTAAAATGTATTTTTTCGAAAAATACTTACCGATGCCATGACTCGGACGGCCCTCCCACCTACCCCGCTTGCCGCTCATCTGATAAGCGAATAAACTGGGGTCTCGGCGCAAGCCAGTTACCCGTATGGGGTGGGACGGAAGGCTATTCGGATGCTGGGTCATGGCACCCCCAGGTAGCCTCCCTTGGCCCAATAGGTACACATCGTAAGTTTTTGGCTAAAATTGTGTAAGCTATAGGTAATCCCATGTAGTCATGGCATCAGTAAGTATTTTTCGAAAAAATACATTTTAAAGAAAAATTCATTTTCCTGGAGAACAGCGCTATACAAGAACTATGAATTATTATTATTTAGTCTTTAAATGTGAAAATAGGTAACTAAAGTCAAAAGGCATGAAGTTCACACATTCAGCTGTCTATGTATACTGGATGACGATGCATGCGATGAAGTGATTGAGAGCAGTGCACTGAAGTCAAGCTTACACTGTGCTTACTTTTATCAGTTGAAGACTGTAGAGATGTGTCTTTGAGGACTCTACCAGCAGGCAGAGTTGGACTAGCTATGATAGTTCAAGAGTAGTGCCAGATTTGCCTGACGCCTTCCCAGGCACCAAGCTAATCTGGCACTGCCCTTGAACTGTCATGGCTAATCTGTCTCCTAATGTGTTAATTAAAACTAATTTTCTACATGTTTTAGGTGAGAAGCCGTTTTCTTGTGCCTGTGGAAAGATGTACAGTGATGCTGGTGTTTTGAAGAAACACAGGCTGCGCTGTCCCTTCGGTGGAGAGGGAGAGGAGGGGGATTCACTCTCTGTTTACTGTGAGTGCCATTTTGTTTATATGTGGAGGTGATGTGGGCAGGTGTAGGAGGAGGAGGAGGGGGAGGGTTGGCAGGGCTAGGAACATTTTTGCTGGAGAGAAGGACAAGGCATGCCATTACAGTAAAAATAAAAATGGCAAGGTTGATAAAAAGAAAACAATAATAATGATCATATTTCCCCAAAGAAAATTTGAAAATTATATATCCAGCTGCAAGAGGTATAGATCCTCATGAGCCCCCTGCAGTTGTGGGGGGCTCATGAGGATCTATGTCTTGCCACTGAGACCACTTTGTATCTATGTCCCTTGTGCGGTTATGGCTTTTGGTTGTAAAGACAGAGTTTTCAGAAACAACACAAGTGTCCAGTGGCAGGGAAGGGGTGAACATCATAGAGGGATGTCAAAAGCACACAGCACAACGTGCAATGTTTCCCTTTTTTAATCTTTTCAGCGCCAATGTTTGATGCAAGTGAAGCTTCAGCCTGCAAGTACAGCAGCTTAACGTCAGCCTCATCACCATTTCGCAAAGCCATGGACCTCGCCCTACGTACAACCAATGACCTCACCAAAAACCGTCTGGCCCAGAAACACCAATCTCGGCTTTGCCTTCCTCTCGGCTGTTGGCGCTGTGGAAAGTCATTTTCAGAACGTGCAGAATCAGAAAAACATAAGAGAGCAGCCCACTCCGGCCTTTGGGCATTCAAATGTCTGCAGTGTTGGAGAAAGTTCACCCGTCTTCCGTATCTCAGGAGGCATAAATCTAGCCATCATGGTGACGCAGTTGTGCCAGTGTCCAGGTCCAGGTCCAAGTCTAAGACGAAGAGGAATAGTTAAATTATTTTGTGGCTGTTGAAATCTTTGTTGTTTTTTCTTCCGTGGCTGGCAGAAGGGGTCTGGAGTGATTCCTGAATCACGTTTAGGCCAGAGAATGTTGGTAAATCAAATTTTTCCATAAATCTGAAGTGGTTCAAAAGAATGTGTGCATGCAATGTATCACGCATTTGTCCACTGTTTTAATCCAGTGATTGTGTCAAATTTGCACATACATTTATTTTTTACCTACATCTCATTTACAAAAAAAAATCTCTATTTCCCTTGACTCAACAAACCAGGAGGAAAGTCAGTCTTTAACCCATTACATTCTGAGACTGATTTTTAAAACTTTGCTTATTGTCCTATGAAGGCTACAAAAAAGTACATTACAGATTAGGAGATGGATCAACCATTTTAGTTTAAGGGTGGTGCCAGAATAGCTTGGCGCCTCAGGCACCACCCTTGAACTATCATAGTCAAACTAATTTCAGGTAGTAGTCTTATCAGGATGAAAAAGGTTAATATATTCCATCTAATTTATGCATAAGACACTGCGATGTAAAGGCAATCAAAAGCAAAAATAAAAGACCCATTTTTAAAAAAAAATGAAAGACACCATTTTTTAAAACCAAAGAATCATTAGCCCTTTGGCTGTCAATAGCACTTTTTGTTGAGGTGATTTCTGTGGGCATTCCACTTTCTCCACCCCCCAAACTCCTAGACAGTGTGTTCGTTATTCCCCTTGCAGGGGGCAGCAAAGTTGACTTACGTTGGGTGCCATAATCTACCTCCTGTTTTGCACCGTTGGGCTAATGGTGTGCTGCTCTGTGATTCTGGACCTTATGGCTTCCAGCCGTAAGGTCCAAAATCACAGACCAGCAAATAATTGTGCATATACTGTGCTTGTGAATGTTACAGACATAAATGTGTATTGATTCATGGCAGGCATTTGTTAGGTGCGAATGTTACGTGTTGTACAGTCACTGCTGCTCATATGCCATCATTTGGGTCCACCAGAAATTGCGACATGAAAGCTGTGGCATGACGTGTAAGGATCTGACAAGGAAGCACTGTATTCTTTGTTAAGATACGCCCATTTCTTCCGCAGTTCTTTCTACTGTTACTCCAGGAAGCGTGGCGGTGATTTTGTCCAGCAGTTAAATGTTTTTTTCAGCCAAGGATAAACTGACTCTTTTATGATGACTCTTTTGGTTTTTGCGTTGAATGTCGCCATGGTGTAACTGTTGTAACGGACTGTACGAGGAAGCAAATGATGATGTAAACCAGATGACGCTGGATAGTCCCGAAGTGAGCAAAAATGCGTAAATAAACAGCGCTTAGGCATGACTGCAAGCAGCCATAAGGAGTAGTTGTGGCAGTTGTCAGCGGCCTTATGACATAAAAGTGGTGGTTCACTTTTCGGATGTGACATATTGGTCTTCCATTTAACCCACTTAGCCCCACGGGTGCATTTCCCAAATTTTAAAAAGTGTTACTTAATGACTATCTACCTATTGCAGGAGATGGCTTGACCATGATAATTCAAGGGTAGTGCCAGATTAGCTTGGCGCCTACAGGCGCCAAGCTAATTTATCATGGTCAACCTATTTCCTGCTGTAGGGCATCAGGGCTAAGAGGGTTAAGCATAGCAAAGAAGGGGCAGAATCTGAGCAAGATGGCATATAAGCGGCTTCAGCTGTATACTAAAATGGTTTGACCGAGTCTGAATTTGTTGCTGAAATTCTATATCTTGGGGAGCCAGCATGGCTCCCTGAAATCTTCAATTCAAGCAGCTCCAAAATGACCAGTTTCATAACTTGCTAGCAAGAAATATGTACATATCGGTACATGTAAATATATTCTCTTCAGCTTAAACTTGATCAATGTCCACAGACGGTTTCTTTTGACTGTTCTGGTGGCAGATGGCGAAGGCCAAGCAGATGATATATCCCTACTAATTTTGTACCTCGTTGCATGTTGTCACTAGTCGTGAAAGCCTGAGCCCTTCAGTGCCTTTGGCTTTAACCCATATCATACTGAGGCTAAAAGAGTCAAATTTGTACACTGCCATAATTATGCAAGCTACATTATAGTACTTACAGATAAGGATATAGACCAATGGCTTTAGTTCAAGGGTGGTGCCAGAATAGCTTGGCGCCTAGAGGCGCCAAGCTATTCTGGCACTACCCTTGAACTATTTTAGTCAAACTTATTTCACACACTGGTGGTGTATTCCGAATGATAAGGGTTAAATGAAATCTGAAACCATCACAGACTTAACTCTTTGCGTGTCTGTAGTAGTTTTAGTCGTGATGATTCCTTCAGGAATCGTCTCGATTAAAACCGCTACCAACACGCAAATGGTCAAAGTGCATTAACCCATTCAGCCCTGACGCACTACAGCAGGAGATGGGTCGACCATGATAATTCAAGGGTAGTGCCCGATTAGCTTGGCGCCAACAGGCGCCAAGCTAATCTGGCACTACCCTTGAATTATCATGGTCGATCCATCTCCTGCAGCAGGTGCATAGTCAATTAGATGATGCCTCCAAAATTTGGGAAATACGTGCGTCGGGCTGAATGAGGTAAATGTTCTGTATGAATATGGCGAGCAAGAGGCATTGAACCTCATGAACCCTATTGCAGGGTCTCATGAGGTTCTGTGCCTCTTGTGGTTTTTTTTTTTGTCATGTCTGTCAGTGAAGGGGTTGCAGATTTGTTAATGTTGGGTACAGATGGGCTTTTGGTTTTCCTTTCAATTGTGTGTGGAGTTGTGTTCATTAAGTGTGGCAGTATTCAGTGCTGTGGCCAGTAGAAATTCTCCGAGGTTTAATTTTAACACAAAGTACCCTCAAGTTGAGGCCCGGGGGAGCTGGGTGGCTTGGTGGTAGAGCGTTCGACTCTCGACCGAAAGGTCCCGGGTTAGAATCCAGCTTGGGTCAAAATTTGTTCAGACCCTATTTCGGTGCCCCATCTTTGAAATCACCTTCATGGTGGACAAGACGTTAAGCCCTACACGTTCAAGTTGAGGCCCAGTGCATGGGAGCTGGCACTTGTCAGCAAGGTGCATAAGCGCCAGAGCTGTTCCAGCAACATACTTGAACTGTTGTGGTCTATCAGCTGAACTGATATCGTCTTGTCCGAGTGCAGCGTTTGTAATTTGATCATTTCGATCGTCAGCCCTAGTGTGCTAGACTAACCAAGCATTCCCCTCCTCAGCATCCATTTCCTCACTTGTGTTATAAACAAAGGCTGTCTTCCAGTGCCTTTTAAAATTTGCCTGGGAAAATTTGCAGGTGTGCAAAATGTCTGCTGTGCAAAATGTCTGCTGTTAACCCCTTCACTACCAGTGGACCCAGGTAGAGTTTCTTAACTCATTCAGTCCGATGCACGTATTTCCCAAATTTTGGAGGTGTCATCTAATGACTATGCACCTGTTGCAGGAGATGGATCGACCATGATAATTCAAGGGTAGTGCCAGATTAGCCTGGCAAATCTGGCACTACCCTTGAATTATCATGGTCGACCCATCTCCTGCTGTAGTGCGTCAGGGCTGAATGGGTTACATGTGTTAATTCAATGCGAGTAATGTGGATACAAAGTGTTGTGAGCAAGAGGCATAGATCTTCATGAGCCCCTGCAACTGCAGGGGTTCATGAAGATCTGTGCCTCTTGCTTTTGGATTGTGTTCGGGTTTCTTGGCTGTGAAGGGGTTACATAAATTGCAGTTTCAGAAACGGACAGTTGTTCCTGGGTCCATATGCGGCTTCCTACTTTTTTCATATCCTACATATTATTCTTCTACTTTCCACGGTTTTCAAAACATATGCTGATGAGCAGTAGAAATGTGACATGATTCGAATCACTGGAAACAGAGTGCACAGCTTTTCCAGTGATTCGAATGATGTTGTATTTACGCGTCGGTATGTATGCCAAATCATATCAAAATGTGAAGACAGGTACTCTGCACATTCTCAGAAAACTGTGTCATGTTAAAGTCGAAGTGTTGAAACATACCAATACAACGAAGAAGTAATTTGCTTGACAATGTTTGTATGAAATTATGCGAGTGTCACTGGTTACTTCTCTTGATTTGCCATGCATAATAATACATAGTGAATCGAAGGAGGTGACCAGTCTCACAGTGTGTGTCTGCATCATGTATGTGTTTGTTTGACTGTGTGTATGTACGGCTGCCTGTGTGTGTGAGCACGTACGTGCATTTAAACAGTGTTTTCTTTCCATTCCAGTCAACAGTTTCCTTTTGCTTCACACAAAGTCGGCCGTATCTTTGGTGATTCTCACATTCTGTGCCTTCCATATATATATATTTTTTAAAGTAAAACATTGTCATTTTTGGCTTTTTTTACAGAGCTGAAGAAGGAATGCAAAATTTGGGCATTTGTTATGGACAAAACCTGAAAATATTTTTTGGGTCGTCTTGTTGAACTTGCTGTGCCTTTTGAAATGGTGCCTTTTGGGCTGGTCACTGAACTTTGAACGGCGCACTGTCCTTAAACACATTAGCTTCACTGCTGTGGTCATTAACCCATTCAGCCCTGACGCGCTACAGCAGGAGATGGGTCGACCGTGATAATTCAAGGGTGGTGCCAGATTAGCTTGGCGCCTGTCAGCGCCAAGCTTATCTGGCACCGCCCTTGAATTATCATGGTCGATTCATCTCCTGCAACTGGTGCATAGTCATTAGATGATGCCTCCACAATTTTGGAAATATGGCCGTCGGGGCTGAATGAGTTAATAAAAGCTCTGAAACCATTTGCATGCGCGAAGCTAGTAACTAAACCACAGGAGCAACGTGGAAATAAATGGAGCCAGCAAGAGGCATAGATCCTCATGAGTCCGCGCAACTTTAGGGGCTCATGAGGGTCTATGCCTCTTGCAGTTGTTGGGACTGGTTTGGGTTCAAGCTTGTCACAGTTGGGTGATGTTCATCGTGCCCCAGCGTTGAGGGAGTTTGGCAACGAATGTCTTTCCATGTGGCCTTGGATTTCTCAGACTTGTACAGAACTGTTTGTAGAATAAGAATAAGAGTACTTTATTATCTCGAAAAGAGAAATTCGCTTGTGGTACATTTATCAGTAACAAATAGTACAAACAAGACATAAAAACATTATAGCATAATTATGAACATTTTCTCCCTGCACTTGCACAGCTACAAATTCCAAATGGATATAAAGTAAACACTACAAAATCTTTACACATAACTCTTACACATCTCACACAAACATCTTTTATGGACTGAACTGAGCGGCACTTATACATTCACACCCACCTCTACATATGCATACATAATACGCGTGTTTCAACCTAGTCCTAACCCTCACTACTTATTATACAAACGTCTGTATGAGAGGCCGTACACATTTGTTTGATGAGAATTTGGACTTGTGCCTGTCCAGCTGTGTTCATGTTTGTTCTTGCATGTTTAGGTTGAAATTAAAAATGACAAGGTTTTATTTTCTGTATATCTTGGTTTTTGGGAGTGAACTTTTATGATTTCGTAGTTACTCGGAATATTTCTTACACTTTGAAAAATCTAACAGTACTTTTTGCAACTTTGAGAGGCGTCCATAAAGCCTGTGTACCAGCTGTTAGAGACACTGACTGGCCATGATAGTTGTAAGGGTAGTGCAAGATTAGCTTCTTGTGCTCCCTAGGCACTACCCTTGAACTATCATGATTGCTCGAGCTCCTGTTGTAGTGTCTTAGGGTGAATGTTTTCCAAATAAGTCGTTTGTGACTTGAAAGTGGAAAGAGTTTGAGGGTAGTGCTAGATGAGTTAATCTGGCGCTACCCTTGAACCATTATAACTGATCTAATTTGCTGCTCTCAAGACATTGCATAATTAAATGTGCATGAAATTGTGATGTGTATGGTTTGCACGTTATATCTACTTTCCTTGTCAGCAGTTGTTTTGTTTTATTACACCTAGTGTTGACGTCTGTTGAGAATTGTCCAACAGTTTATTTAACCCCCTTGTGCATGCAGCATCTGGCACTGTTAACTCATTCAGCCCGACGGCTGTATTTCCCAAATTTTGGAGGCGTCCTCTAATGGCTATGCACCTGTTGCAGGAGATGGATTGACCATGATAATTCAAGGGTAGTGCCAGATTAGCTTGGCCCTTAAAAGGCGCCAAGCTAATCTGGCACTTCCCTTGAATTGTCATGGTTGACCCATCTGCTGCTGTAGTGCGTCAGGGCTGAATGGGTTAAGGGTACCGATGTCTGCATGCGCAAAGGGGTTAATCGACTGGCAGTTCTCGATATGTGTCATTGCACTGTGTGTAGGAAACTGATTCAGTATTATATGTAACTTGTTAGTAAGAATAATATAAACATTATCAGCAGTAAAAATTCACATGTAGTTCAGTGTTGTTGGAGGATTATTTTCACACTGGCTGTCTCCCTACAGTCACTACCGCCGACAGATGGTAGTGAATGGAGGGAGACAACAAGTGTGGATTTTCCTATGCATGTCATGCACAACGCCACTTTTCCCCATGCTGAGAGGGGCAGGCTGCGTACACTTTGTTCTCGGCAGGGTTGTGTATGCGAACTGCACACTGACAAATTATACTGTTTTCGAGTTGTGGTATGCATATGTCACAAAAACTCTTGCCCCCAAAAAAAACCAACTACCCTGGTACTGTGTGCTGAAACTGTTTTTTCACTTTGTAGTAGTTTGTGAAAAAGTCTGTTCGGCAGTTACATGTATTTGAAATTTGTTTCCTTTGATGATTTTGTTTATAATCCCTTCTTGAAATGTTTAGTATTGCATCGCACTACACTATATCTTAATTAAATTTGATTTGTGGTTAGACATTTTGGACATTACAGCAGCACCTGTTCTGAGCGAGCACCCTTATGATAGATTGCCTGTCATTAAAGACCATCAGTTAGGTGGCTACAGCTACCTGATGGTCTTTAATGACAGGTGTCACTTTTTCCCTTCAGGATTTCTCTTGAGAGAGCACCTGTTTATTAAGATCATTTTTCTCGTGCAAAACGGTGGTTTCTCACAACAGGTTCTGCTGTTACTGTATGTTGATACAAACAGTGAAATGGTGTTCTCTCATCATGCTCCAGTGTCACAGAATTTGAAATATCATTGCATCCAGATATGTTCCAAAGTTTGTGTATACTACTACACATTCCATTTTGTACATTAATTTTAGCATTGGTGGTACAGCGACTGCTCTGAGTGATCACCCGTCATTAAGACCATCATTTAGGTGGCTTTAGCGACCTCAATGATTGCCTTTATTGACAATTTTGTCCTTTAAGACTTAAGAGCACCTGTCATTAACACCTTTTTTTCGTGCAAAAAGGTGGTTGCTTGAGGCAGGTTCTGATGTACCAATGTTTTATTTTTTTAAAAGAAACAAAAATCAGCATCTGGATGGTGACAGCACTGGGTTGTGTTTTGAGGTTTGCAGAATTAGTGGGTTTTGCAAGTTTTCATTTCTGTTTGGCATGACTTCTTGGCATTTCCATTTGTTTAATTGAAGGCGGTTTGTTCAGTACTTGAGTTGTTTATATAGAATGAGCAGAGATGTTTTGTCAGGTGACTTTATTTTTCTACGGTTCAAATTTGGATGTTACAAATTTCATTTTGTACAAATCAACCCTTTGGCTGTTGGTAGCGCTTTTTTGTCACGATTCCTGCAGGAATCATCACGCCAAAAATCGCTACCGACAGCCAAAGGGTTAAATGCAGTTAAAGCCTCAGCCGGTGATTTATAAGGCCCACACAGTCACGGTGCATATATGTATTCGAGTTTTATTTGTCAGCTTGGAGCTGCACCTTCAGGGAACTGACCCTTTAATTAAGATTATGCAATGTACTTAAATGGCAGATAACAAGTGCGTAAGTCTCGCTCCCCTTGTACATACTGCCACTGTTTACACTACCGGGTGGCTGCATGCACAAGGGACTTGAATGATCAATATTTAAACCAAACGAAATATTTTTGAATGTTTTAATTAAAACTATGCACGTATCAACAGTATTCACCAAACATGTTCACCCAATAAATACAAAACATGTTAACTATGCATGATTGAAGATGAAATGTACAATATAGTTTTGTTACTTAAAAATGGGTTGGATTACCTTAAAATCTGGTCATGGTGTAGAGATACAATTTTTTGGTGGACTAGTTCATATTTTGTTGCATGTAACAAGATGGCATTAAAGTTTATTACAAAATGCATGTGTTCAGAAATGTCTCGATTTTCACGTCAATCTATCACGTGTGGGAGATGGGTCGACCGTGATAGTTGAAGGGTAGTGCCCGATGCTTGGCACCAAGTTAATCTGGCACTAGCCTTGAACTGCCATGTTCAAGTAGTAATGAGCGTAGTTTTCATTTTGAAGCTTGTGCAGAGTAGAAAATGTCGGCACATTCAAACCGAAGACATGTTGCGAGTTTCCCACGTTTTAGAGGGTTTTGTTATGGCTGTTTACCAATTGCAGTAGCCGGATCCGCCATGATAGTTTAAGGGTAGTTCCAGATTAGCTTGGCGCCTCATAACTATTCTGGCACTACCCTTGAACTATCGTGAAATTTTTGATCAACTTTTTCCTGTGCAAGGGGTATTGTAAGCTCTCTCTCTCCCTCTGTCGCATACACACTCACACACACGTGCATATATATATATATATATATATATATATATATATACATTCTGGCAACGCACGCGCTCCCTCTCTCTCCACACACACGAACAGTTAAACGTTGAATAACATCATCGTTCGTTTGACACTGCCAACCGCGGACTGGTTTGGCACACCCTGAAGAAAAACAATAAATTAAAAGAATCGATGAGCGCAAGATTGTAAATAGCTACTGTGTGCTGATGTGTGATTTTGGACCTTACGGCTACAACCGTAACATCCACAATCAGACACCAGCACACAGCTGACGGAAGCTTGATTTTATCTGGTGTGTAAATTGTGTTATGAAACGAAAGCCTAACTGGCGAGGAACCAAGATCTTGATAAGCCTATTATACACCATTAACACCGTTGTTAATGAATTCACAATTAAATCATTAATATAATGGCCGTCGGTTGATCGTCTACGCAGTGAGTCTAAATAAATAATCGATAAGCCAATCAATCGAACTTTGAAACAAGAAATACATTTTTAGTACATTATACAAATTTTAAAACAAATCAGTTGGTGCACTCCGATCAACCAAACAATGGTATATTCATCAATTCAGGCAGGCTGGAAGTCGTTCATTCGTCCGTCCGTCCGTCAGTCCTCGATCATCAACCGATTTGTCCATCATACAACCAACCGACCAGCCATATCTAACCGACTAACTCTCAAGCAATCAAAACTCAAACCGTGAGCAAACTGCCGACTCTGTGCCAGGGGCCTCTAATGCTAGCTGTTTGACTGATCAGCAAACCAACCTGATAACCAAGCTATAATCACAGTGTAATGACAACAAGCAAAACTACCTCGACAGTCAGTGTACAGCCGAGGCCTTTCGCGGGCCAGATAATAAATAATAATAATAAATAGTTTTTGTATAGCGCTGTTTTCCAGGAAAACACTGGACTCCGCACTGCGCATGCACAACAGCACACTCTCTCTCTCTCTCAGACACACGCACAATTATACACTACTTTAACCCACCCCATCCCTTCCCAAAACCTGACATCCACTTTCCTCCAGAATCAGAATAAAAGACGGTCAACAGCTAGCTATAGGTGAGCTAAATGTCAATGCCCGACAGAAAAGAAAAGCCTTTAAGTGAGCTTTGAACTACGGTGACAATGTGGGCAGATTCAGCATTTCAATTGGCAGCGAGTTCCACACACTTGGGGCTAAAAAGGTGAAAGAACGCTCCCCGACAGTTTTCATGTTAAGCTTCGTGATTTTAAAGAGTTTTCACTTGTGGAACGGAGGGTACGTGATGCCTGATAAACAAACAGCTTGGCCGAAAGGCCGTACGGCGGGAGAAATCCGTCAAAATGCCGATAGGCGAAAGTTGCAATTACAGAGGCCTATATCGACCCCAGCCCGCATGGTCTGCCTAGTTACTACGGGATGCGGTCTGAGAAATTACATAATAGGTTTTGTTTTCAACGAACGACAAGGAACGAGGGCGAAGTCACGGTGCATAATTAGCTTGGGCCATAAGCATAGACAACGCTCCAAACATTGACACACTCCAAACATCTCCAAGAGGCACAGATTCTCATAAGCGCTCATGAAAATCTGTGCCTCTTAGAGATGTTTGGAGTGGTGTCTATGCTTATGGTACAACCGTCACTTCGCTCTCGTTCGTCAAGTTGTTGCCGGGGAGTCGTTCGTTGCAAGCGCAACCTCACTATTATGTCTGGTCAGCGGTTTTGCGCAGTAAGTCTAGTTTTTGTGAAAAGCAAGATTTGCAGTTTTACAATAAAAAAAAATATCGCTTTTGACAACTAATGAACTTACTGTCTTTTGCTTTTCACACGGGCAGAGTTGTTCGCTCAATCTTACCTCTTCATTTTTCTCCAGAGGAGCAATCTTTACGCTTTTCCTGCCAGTCGTCTGCTTCTTCTCATCCTTCTTCGACTCAGCAGGTAGGCGCTGTCTCTTCGTCTTCAATATCCCTCTCTCCCACGGAGGTATGTATTCCTTGTACTCGTAGGTCTTGGCTGGGACGTACGGTCGGACTGTAACAGCTTTTGGAACTTTGCTGTCGTATGTTTTTGCTGGTTTCAGCTCCCAGGATTTCACCTTCGGGTTGTACGGGTCGTATTTGAATGAGTAAGGGTCAATTTTTGCTTTTGTTTCAACTTTCGCGGGTACGTAGTTTCGTATTGGCCAATCCGCCATTGTGGGATCACTGGCTTTGGTCAGTTGAGGAGGAGACAGCAGTGATCACGTCACTTAGAAGTGACTCTGGTGCGTATCATGACGTGAGAAAATCATGTACCTGAAAAGGAAGGAGAAAACAAGGATCAACTTACCGACACTTTGATTTTTACACAAATACCACCCGTTTACATAAAAGGTGGTGTACGGCATGAGAAGCGGCACTTTCTCACTGAAACCCACCACACTTCCGCTCCACTGATTCGGCGCCGATCCGCCATCCAACCAACCAACCAACCAAAGCAGCCAACCAGATAATAGAAAGAAAAAAACAAACAAAAAACCCACGAAAACTGGCGAAAACTATGCAAGGCAATCGGGATCAATCAATTAATCAAGAACAATAACCATTCATTATTTATTATTATTATTAATCAATCAATCAACACAAGCCAGGTCAAGGGATGGATGGATGTGTGGGTGGGTGGGCGGATGGATGGATGAATTAGTCAATCAATCAATTTTCAAAACCTTTCTCTACACAGCGCTTTGAGCATTCAGTGCCGGATGGAGAAGTGCGCTCCACAAATTAACATCATCATCATCATCACCATTATCATCATCCCTCCCTCTCTCCTCCCTTCCTCAGTCAGTCAGTAGGTCAATCATTATCAAACTGTTTTGCACTGGTTACAATCCAAAACTTACAACACTAATTACACCTACAGCTTAAAGTTTTTGTTCAGTCCCGCCTACACAACCAAAACAAAAACACAGCATGAACGTCCAGAACTTAAAAGGCTTGGCTCGGTTTGCCGGTACGCCGGCCCGGCGGCGGGTGGCCAAACTGTGACGTCGATGTCATTCGATATCGTCTGATACAAGGGCGGCACCTAGTGAGCAAAAGGTCGTCAAGCCGGCGTCAGCCGCCTGTTAGCCCACGCACGACCAACAGGCGGCTGACGCCAGCCTGATCACCGTTTGCTCACCGTGTACCGAATCTACTGTTCTTGACGGCATGGTCTAGTGGTTCGTGCGAATGCTCGGCTACAAGACAAGAGACGGAGGTGCTTCAACTGAGTTAGTAATCTGACACTGTTTTAGCAACAGTAACACTTCATAACAGTCATGAGGGGTGTATCTGTACAAAATTTACGATAAAAAAAACAGCGCATATTTTCTTTGCGGATTAATGCATTCGAGACGTGCCGCCTCCGGATACGCGGCTTTAAGCCGCGTATCCGGAGGCGGCACGTCTCGAATGAGTTAATAAATGCGACGTAGCGGGGCTACTTACAAAGAAAGACAAAGAAACAAGGTAACAAACAAACACGCCTACAACTGGAGTAAGCAAGCAATGACACACAATGAACGAACGATCAAACACTACAAATAAACAGATACGAACAAATCAACAAACAAGCAAATAATAATAATAATAATAATAATGAGTACTTGTATAGCGCCTAACCTCAGATTAGAGCTCTAGGCGCTTAACAAAAACTAATTGTACAAAAATAACTAATTACAAAAACACAATTTACAAAAAAGTACTAAACAAAATACAACGCACTCTGTAAACAAGCTATAAAGTCACCATTCAAAAGTGCTACAAAATAAAATAAACATACACGAACAAACAAATAAACCAACCGAAACACAAAGAAATTAGCACACGTGAACAATGAACATGCAAATTAATAAACTAATAAACCACCAAACTCAAGAAGCAATCACACACACACGAACAAATAAATATGAACGATCAGAGAAATAAACAAGCGAATAAAGATGTGAACAAATAAAGACACAAACAAACACAGGCAATAACAAATAAAGACATAAACAAATAAAGAAACGAAAGTGCAAATAAACACAGACGAATAAACACACAGAGAGTATTGAATCAGGCAAACATGTCTCCTAAACTTCTACCGCTAGTTTCAGGAATGTTTTTCAAGCCTGTAACTGCCAGCCAACTGATTCTCTGCATTGCAGCGAGATTTTTTTGGGCCGCGTTGGGCGCAAAACAAACCCTTAACTCATTCGCGGCCAGACGCATCCGGATGCGCGGCATAAGCCGCGCATCCGGATGCGGCTGGCCGCGAATGAGTTAAAGGACGATGATAGGCATGTACTGGCTATTGAAAATTACGTGCAACTGACTCCATCTCCAATGTTTGTCGTCATACAAAAGTGCAGAACACAAAATCAACACAACGTACAACTGTGTGTGTGTGGTCCGTGTTTTTGGACCATAGGGCTTTCAGCCGTAAGGTCCAAAATCACAGACCAGCACACATTGTCTACGTATATTTAACATAATCCTCACCTTGGAGTGCCGCGAGTCCTCTTGCCGTGTTTTTCAGCCATGGGCGTAGGGTGATCTTGGTCGGCCGGTATCAGTTTCCACCAGTAATGAGATGGCAAGAATCCAAGTCAAACTGTAGCAAACACCTCCTCGGTAGAGCCGGCTGCAGTTTCATCAGAACAGCCCGACTTCGCTTATGGTCGGGTATAACGAACGTCGGACATAACAACACTTGTTCAAAGCCTTCCTCGCTTAGAACGTAGACCAAGCGCACACTAAGTCCTCAAGAGCCCCCCCCCCCCCCCACCCACCCACCCACCCCCCCTCCAAAAAAATAAAAAAAAAAAAAAAATAAGCTGGGGTTATAGTCATCACTGAACATTTTCAGTGTGATTCAGTCACCGTGACATCACTGACTTATAACACTCGTATCATTACAAAACACTTTCAGAGCTCTCTCTTGTACACTATTTCAATGTGACTTGAGTATTTCGTTAATAACACACTTCGGATATAAAAACACAATATAGTGTGGGTCAACCGGCACTTACTCGTACTTACATCCGAGGTTACTGTATATAATTAATTGTCGAGTAGTTGAATTGCTCGTTGAATACCTTCTTTTTTTTTTTTTTTTTTTTTTTTTTTTTGTTGTTGTCGTCTACATTTGACAAAACACAATTTGCTGTTCAAAGCAGTAGCTAGCTATTTGGGTTTAACGCCGAGCAGGCGACTAAGGCCATCTCACGACGGTTCAAAGCAGTGGACAAACAAATATCTCAACATTTATGAGATCGGCAACTTTAATCTAGCACATCTATGTATTACGCTTCAGCGCCGAGAAAACGTGAGCACCACCCAGCTGCAGAGGCACAGATCCTCATGGGCCCCCGCAGGTGCCTGGGCTCATGAGGATCAATGCCTCTTGCCGGCCACATTTTGTATCCACGTACCTCGGACGGGTGGAGTTTCTGCGGTGATTATTTTATCAGAAACACAACATGGGGCCACTGAAGCCTTTAACCGTATCATCCTGATGTACCATTGCTTCAAATGAATTTGACTGATAGTTCAAGGGTGGTGCCAGAATAGGCGCCAAGCTATTCTGGCACCACCCTTGAACTAAAGTGGTTGATCTATCTCCTAATCTGTAATGTAGCCTTCATAGGACAACGAGAAGAATTTTTTTTAAAATGTCAACCTCAGGGTGTAATGGATTAAAATAAGCAACATTCTGACTTGGAATCGAATATAATTTGTATGTTATCTCAGAGTCTTCTTGAGCATACTGAAGTAAGGGGTGACTGAGAGAAAGGAGGGGGTGTTGAAAATGCTGAACTATACCACAGGCATGTGATAATTTTTTTCTTAATCGGTCACCTCTATATAACGCGGGTAGTAGGAAACAGCACCATGGTGCCATTCCCTACTATCCGTGTTAACCCTTTGGGTGTCGGTAGCGGTTTTAGTCGCGATGTTTCCTGCAGGAATCATCGCGACTAAAACCGCTACCGACACCCAAAGGGTTAAGAGGTGGTTCATTAAACATCGATCATCACATGCCTGTGCAATATATCAACAAATACCGATTTGGTTCAAAGTCAGAAATGTCTTTTTTTCAGTCATGTGCCAGTATTAGCCTCATGTTTGTTTTGATCTGCCGATGAACATTTTCTGTTCTCCCATGTTTTTGGCAAAGCAATAAACTATTTAAACTGAAAGAAATGAGCAAAAATCGGAATACCTCTGTATCTTCAGCGATTTGATAACTTGGAAAAATGTCTGCAGCCTTACTTTTTCTAATATTTCTTTCTCAGAAAGAAAAACACGAACTCCTCACGACTGACACGTTTCTTCTGTTGGCAGTCCCCAGTGTAACGCTAGAACAATTACAAGTCACAGTTCGAGCTTCCAGATATGCAGTCCAAAGAACATGCCATGATGCATGTCATGCAAGGCTTACTGGGCTAACATCGCCTCTTTTGGAGACGCTTAATTTCCACCAACCTTTTCTAAATAAGTTAGTACAATAATATCCTGACGCCGTAAAGGGAGTGGTGGGGTGGCAAGGAGGGGGTGGAGAATCTGAGTGGGGGAGGTGGGGGGGGGGGGTATGCCTTAACCCATATCATACTGAGGCTAAAAGCTTCAAATTTGTACACTGTCATATGCAAGCTACATTCCCCTCCTATTATTTCTATGAGTGAATGATGATGGCATGTGTTGTATGGGCAGACAGTGAATTTCCCCGTGAGGGATTAATAAAGTATTATTGTATTGTATTGTATTGTATTGTATAGTGCTTACAGATAAAGATATAGACCAATG
Source organism: Semisulcospira habei (assembly GCA_036245525.1). Lineage (NCBI taxonomy): Eukaryota > Metazoa > Mollusca > Gastropoda > Semisulcospiridae > Semisulcospira > Semisulcospira habei. The sequence goes on along the minus strand of BTPG01000001.1, from coordinate 120,592,672 downwards.
GCTTTAGTTCAAGGGTGGTGCCAGAATAGCTTTGCGCCTCTAGGCGTCAAGCTATTCTGGCACTACCCTTGAACTATTTTAGTCAAACTTATATCACACACTGGTGTATTCCAAATGATAAGGGTTTAAAAACTCCACCAACAAACACCACAGTGACAGAACACTGGACGGACGTACAGCAAGACACTAACACAGAAAGAAAGAAATCAGCTGATCAGCAAACAATAAATGACTGTAACAGGGAGACAGGCACTAAACCAAATCACACACAAATAAATAAATAAATAAATATTAAACAAACAAACAAACGAATTCATAAATAAATAATAAATATTAAACAAATAAATAAATAAATAAATAAATAAACAGAAAAACAACACGTCAGGTTAGTGCAAATTTACGGCTTATAAATAAATAAACAATAAATAACTAAATACATCCTGATGGATCAGTGAAAATAAACAAAAAAACGTCAAATCAACAGCCACCAAGGTCTCCGAACCCACAAACAGATAAACTCGCAAGCAAATAAACACAAATTAATCTTCCAAGTACTTGAAATTAAGCAACACCAACATAATTGCATTTATAATTAGAAGTTCGCTGCAATATTATTATGAATGCAAAATTACATACATGTATGCAATTTTGCATTCATACTAATATAGCATTGAACCTCTATCTTATCCTAGCTTATTACAGTTTGTAGGGGTTTGTCACACTGGGACTAAGAGACAGAAATGAACGCACATGACCGTTCCTGCCCCTTTGACTGTTGTCTTGAAACTCTACCCCAGCAACCTACAATCAGCGGTCGGCACGAATAACTGAATGCGCCGACTCTTAGGTACACCTTCCAACTGCAAGAGGCACAGTTCCTCATGAGCCCCTGCGAACGCAGGGGCTCATGAGGATCTATGCCTCTTGCAGAAATAACCTGCCTCATTGAAAAGAGATCCGTGGAGTTGAAAAGCTGAACTGAGTGGGCCCACCCTAATTAAACTACCCTCCATCAAACATTTAAGCGCTTACATATTCAGTATGCAAGGGTGACACAGCAAAGGATTTGCTGGATTGTAATGCGGGGTACACTTTAGTTTTGAGCCTTCAGTGTTTGAATGTGGTGTGTATGCCAAGATGTTATACGACAAAACGTTAATCAGTGTGTGTGTGTGTGTGTGTGTGTGTGTGTGTGTGTGTGTGTGTGTGTGTGTGTGTGTGTGTGTGTGTGTGTAGTGTCTGCGCGCGCGCGCACGAGTGTGTGTATGCTAATGTGCCGGACTAGTGAAATGCAGGTTCACTAGTTCTGTTCTTAGTCGCTTCTCGCATCATTTTGTTGTTTCTAGAAATAGGAACAACTTTTAGATGGTGCACGTTGGAGCGCCGCGTTCACAATAGCTTGCACATGACGAGATTGGTGCGGGTGGGCTTCAAATTCCGGCAAGATTCAAAGAATTAATTAATCCCATTCGGATAAAAAATTGCACCGTCTTGTCTCAGTAGGAAAATACTAAAACAAATAAACATATCAATAGCATATATCCTCACATAAAAGCAATGCATCACACATAATTTTATTATCCGCCAGTACATATCACTTATTATCAGTATCACTGCCTATAGATACATATCACACACTTATTTTCACTGCCCAATAAGAAAGACGGAGAAGTAACAAGATAAAAATGAAGTCACGTCCAGCAAACCTCGCTGGAGAACGTACTTGTGGCACCAAGCACCGTGTGTGTCGACGCACACGCTGGCTCAGCGGAGTCCTCTATCCCCCTATTGTATCATTGTGTGCCGAACAAAAGTTCCTAGTAACGACGTCAGCTTTAGTTGGCCTATGCACGACTGTGCGTGGGCCTAGGAAGGCTGATGTCGTCCCTAAGGACCTTTTGTTGAATGGTTGCGTTTTAAATATGGTCTGTTCATAACAGGCAATACTGACATAGATTAATGTACGTAAAACTGGCGCCGTCCAGCGCGCCTCAGTACTGATTAATTAATTCAGTACAACGCCCAAGTTAACGGTGTAGTGGAAGACAGGTAAGTTTTGACCTGGGGCAAACTGCAACAAACAGTTCTTCAATGATAATCGGCAGAGCACTGTGCCACATTATGTAGAACAGGCCCTCAAAAGTACTCAGAATATCGGCCTCAGTGCGCCCGTAATACTTAAAGCTGAGGTGCAATGAGAAAAACCCGCCCAGCGCGTGTTTTAAAAAGACTCTACAAGAGCCAGCTTGGGCCCTGCCCCTAAGTGGGTCAAATCGGTTCGTAACTCAGTTGACGGAGTTGGCAACTGCGTATCCCGAGCTTGCAAAACTCTCGGGAAACGACAGGCCACTTCCTGTTGCACGGAAATCATCGCGATTAGCAGATCGGACAACAGCAGACGATTCTGTGACACTTTGAAACTGACCGGCAGCCAGGGATTTTTACGCTCTGGGGATGATGGCAGAATGTACGGCTGTACAAGCTGTAAGTATGACTCCTGACACTTTGTGGTTGTGAACGAATTTTTTCAACACGTACATCCAGTCCAATATAGGATAATATAAATAAATAATGAAGCATTGTTATGTACAGCCAACACAGTAAATGGGATGAGAGAGAGAGAGAGAGAGAGAGAGACAATCGGCTGTTTACATAATTGCCAAAAGATACAAGGAAAATCAATCTTAGATTGCCATGGGTCAAGCTGATTTATAGTAGCTGCCCTTCGTATGGAAAAATAATTGATGTAGGCCACTCCAGATGAAAAGGTATAATAACAAACACAAAGCGACGAATAACCCCTCCTTTCTCACCCTTCCGATATCAAATAAAGCTTCAGGCTGTACTGTGTAACTTACGGATAGCTCGGCCGGGTCCATATCCAGTTTCCATCCAGGCAAAAAAATGGCCTGCTCTGTCCGTCGGGTGGTCGAATGTCGTCTGCTACTGTTGCTATCAGTAGAAATATCGCTGATTTACATCAGTGATCGCGCCGGGTTCCCACTCGCTGCATACAGGAAGTGGCCTGTCTTTTTCACGGGAGTTTTGCCAGCACGACAAACGCAGTTGAAAACTCAGTCAACTGAGTTGCAAACCGGTTTGCAAGTTGGCCGAACGTTCACGACAGGGCCCTCGCTGGGTCCTGTAAAGTTTTTTTAAAACACGTGCAAGGCGGAGTTTTTTGACTGGTTCTCAGCTTTAACTGAACATCAATTTCCCAGTAATAAACCGACATAATTACTGCATTAGTGGTTCGCTATACACTAGTTAACGGCTTGTCAGCACGGTCCCCTTATCCGATTAACTCATTCTACCCCAGACACACCACATCAAGATAAGGATCGACCATGATAGTTCAAGGGTGATGCCAGAATAGCTTGGCGCCTACGGGCGCCAAGCTATTCTGGCATCACCCTTGAGCTATCATGGTCGATCTGTGTCCTGCATTGCAATGCAGTCTTCAGAGAACAACGCCAAAATTTGGGGATTTCGGTGTTGGGGTAGAATGGGTTAAGCCGAGTCAAGGGTAACCATACCACCCTCCTCCCGAACCCAGTCTCCTCCCTCCCCCCCCCCTCCCACACACAAAGGACATAATACCCGCGTGTGGGACAGTTCTGGGTGTAAACACCGTAACTTCCTTCGCCCCCCCCCCCCCCCCCCCAACAATGAAATAGGATATAATTAAGTGGAACTTGTTTTCCCCCCTGTTCCTGGTTGCAACGTGACAAGGATTCGTAAACGAAACCGAAAGTGCAGTGAACAACCGCCCCCTGTCGGTTCCTGGCTAATCACTGCTTGGCGACATTCATTTTATTAGCACCAACACCTTATCCGAGTACCTTAGGTCAGCAAGGATAGTTCCCTGGGGCCTATCGGGTGGGGGTGGGGGGATCCTAGGGGTTCCGGACACCCCCTCCCCCCCCCCCCCCCGACCCAAAACTGTTTAGAATGCTATTTAAAAAAAAAGAGTCCCTTTTGGGGTGTTTGCAAACACCCCCCCCCCCCCCCATTTGATTGTTTGGGAGAGTTTCCATACACTGATACACACACGATACCACCCCCCCCCCCTCCCACCTCCCTCGCTGTTGAGATTTTGGCAAGTGGCGAGAGTGTTGACACACACACACGCGCGTCCTCCCCCCCCCCTCCCCCCCCCTTCCTCCCGAGGTAACTGATCCATCCCCGGTTCCGTGCTGACGAAATGTTGCTAGATCAGAATTAAAGTGCGTCGTCTGTCAGGTATAGAGTTTTTTGGCTTTTGGCACCTGCCCCGTACGCGATAAGTGCATTCCACATTACTCATCGCCAGGAAAGCTAATCGGACGCTTGTTTCATTCAGGTTGTATATTTTGCTTCTTGTCCCGAATATTCAACAGAATAAGCCCCTCCTTTTGATCATGCAGCCACCGGTACTGTTTACAGTACAGGTAGTTGCGTGAACAAAGGGGTTTAACGTCATATAACCTATTCCTGTGATTTATTGTTTTAAAGTTAGGCCTCTGCCAGAGCGGTGTTGGATTCGAATCCAACATCCCTGTGGCAGAGGCCAAGCTTTGAAATCCGTTTATTTTTTTCTCTAAGTATTTAAAATATAACGACAGTACATGCATTACACTTTTAATGAGCAGACCGGTCATGGTTCTCTAAATAGCATGACCACGTTGTATTGATCACAAATTACACAGATAGGCTACTACTCAGGCCAGCAAAAGGAATAACTGCGGGGGCTCATGAGGATATATCCATTTTGCAGATCTATGCCAGGTCACACTATCGATTTCGTATTAATATATATATTTTTTTATTTTATTTATTTATTATTATTTTTTTTTTGCTACTCCAATTTTTTTCTTTGTCGACCTCAGAGGTCTTCCTCTCACGCCGCTCATCCCCGTCAACGCCAGTGTGCTCAACCAGGCCCGCTGGTTGTTCCAGCCAGACTCCCGGTCCTGCCGCTGTAGTAGGGGACTCACTCCGGAGGAAACTCCGCACTGCTGCCGAGTCACTTCGGTGGTGTTCAGTGTAGCCTTCAGGTGACCACACCTACTATTCCCCCTACACATTGCTAGTCACGGAGTCGACGAGTGGGAGCTCCCCCCAGAGGTGGCGAGTCAACCACTACGTCCTTCCACGCACAGCAGCAGGTCTGGCCTAAGACAACCGCGCACCTAGGGCTCCTGGAGGACTGGGATGAGGTCACCATGAGACGGAGACTTGAGGGATCAGAAACCTGGAACAGCGTTTTCTCATTTTGCATGACGATGAGGATGAAGATAATATGATGATGCCATGGTGGTCCATGTGGTTGGGGACTGCGTGACAGGGCCGCATTCCACGCTTCCTGTGATAAATATCCTGGTGTTAACCAGGCCCGGGAACTGCGGACACCTGTGGTGCCAGCCGTGTAATCATTCACACCTTGCGATGTGTCATAACCCGGGTAGCACCCCCAAAGTCGCACCCGTGAAGTGGGCGAGTCTCGGCTGCGTGGCATCAGCCTTCCCATTGGGTCCATAGCACACCCGCTCTGGGTAGGAGCCGACCCAGGTAGGAAAAATCCCGCTTGACTCGGCTGGGATTCGAACCCGGATCTCCCGCCCGCCAGTCCGACACGCTAACCACTGCGCTACGGAGGCCGGTGCTTTCGTATTATATTAGCACTCAGGCTTCTCAACGTATTTACTTTTGCTGACGGGTCAACTTAGCTATGTTTAGGCGTAAATCTACCTAGCACGAGTCAATCCAACAAAAATCTATGTAACCCATTCAGCCCTGACGCACTACAGCAGGAGATGGGTCGACCATGATAATTTAAGGATAGTGCCAGATTTATCCTGGCACTACCCTTGAATTATCATGGTCGATCCATCTCCTGCAACATTTCGTTAGACGACGCCTAGACAATTTAGGAAATACGTGCGTCGGGCTGAATGATTTAAGCGTGTCTAATGTGTAGATTTCTGGGGCCCCTGTCCTGTCCACGTAGTGCAGTTGGTAGATTGAAGCCTGTGTAGATTTTTGGGGCCCCTGTCCTGTCCACGTAGTGCAGTTGGTAGATTGAAGCCTGTGTAGCTCGATGTTGGGTGGATTTATGTAGTGCAAGTTCACACAGATTTGCCGCAAAGCTAAAATAGGGGTGGAATCGCGGCATCGCAAATTCGCTCTGGCTTGATTCCTGGTCTGGGTGGATTGGCGCTAGATAGACTGCAGCTCGATTCATTAACGCAGGGTAGATGTACGTGTAAACTGATCTGGCCAAGCCAACTCCTCAAATTTTGCCCTGTTTATACCAAGGATGGCAAGGTTGCCAGACTGGACAGGGCCTAAGTTACGGAAGGCTCTCAGCTCGAAGCTTCAGCAAAAGAACAACCGGCATGTTCCTGCAGCAAAACAGAGTTTTCCACTGGTAAGAATAATAATTTCACATTGTCACTCACTGTGATGTTTTCATGAACTGACTTGAACTTGCAAGTAATTAGTTCTGTCGTCCTCAACGATAAGGGAAGTGATATGAGTCTTTTCGATCAATGTGTGGTGACCTCCTTTCAACAATTTGGTCCGTTTTATACATGTCACGACCCCGCTTCCGGGGCGCGAACTATGAGCACTAACACTCGAGATACACCCAACCCACACTAACACAAACCTAACACAAACACCAGAAGAACAATGACGACGACATTTATTACATGTAGCCCTAACAACAACTATTCTCACTCAATCCTAACTACGCATTCACGCATCACATTCACACTCACACACCTCCAAACTCCCCAAACCGAATCTATTATACACCCTACTAAATAACAAATGTATAACAATTATCCCTAATAAAATCCAAAAGATTGAGAAAACCAATATATGATAAGCAACTATACGAAATAAAATACGAAAACAGATTTAATTAAACTAATATATAATAACGACTAACCTTAATAATACAACCGAAAACTCAAACTGAAAACTTAAATCAACAGCCACTGGACCCCACCGGAAGCATAAGCGTCAAGCGCTAACGCCAACAGACCTACGCCTTTGCTTCCGCGAAGAGTTCCTTACAGCGCGTGGCTCCTTGAGAAACAGTACTTCAAACAGCACAATATTAACTATATGATAAACCAAGAATGCGTACTAAAACACAAGTGAAGGTCGAGAAAAATGAATACAATCCGTAAACTACTGAAATTCCCCAGCGGGATCACGAACGACAAGTTCGAATCAAACTAATGCTTTCGCACACTAGACACTCACAGCACAAGGTTACTTTAACTAGCAACGTTTCAGAATACACAAGGCTCCTTTAACTAGCAACGTTTCAGAATAAACGAGGCTCCTTTAACTAGCAACGTTTCAGAATGACTAATATCACGTATTCACATGGAGTAAATGTCCTTAACTTAACATCACTGAAAGTTGAATAAACTCAATATAGTTCACGTCACTGGACCTTCTCGCCGGAAGCATAACCGTTAAGCTCAGCTTAGCTCGACGCTCTTGTTTCCGCGATAAGGTCTTCCGTAACACAAGCTGCTTTTAAATAATACAATCTCTCAAAATGTCACTGACAAAGCTCCTCTCACAATATTGACACTACGAGGATATGAAATAGATCAACGTTCTTTTCAACATTATAATTATACAAAACTTCACTTAAACAGGTAGAAAATAATTAAACGGGGCGACCTGACCTGACTAAATACGAAGCGTGCCGCGACACTCGCAAAGGCACCCAGGTTCGGCGTCGTAACCCCACAAGGCGGAGTGACACAGTCAGCCTCCACTCTCAGTACCAGCATTGGATTAGATTAGGAACCAGATTTGGATGCACTAAAACACAGGTGCAAAAATACACATAAATAACTAACAGAAGAAACAAGATAATCCCATCACCCTTCCCGCAACGATAAATTGAAACTCGACAGAATACATATTTACACGTCACCACATGACTCACTTCCGATAATTACACTCCAGGCTACGCTAAGTAGTGAAATGACCTTAGTCGCCTGCTCGGCGTTAAATCCCAATAACTAATTCGATGCCCAATACTACCAAATACAACAGATGGCATTCACTTCTACATTCTATTTTTAGACCCCCCCCCCCTTCCGATACACTAATCAAGTTAGTTAGTTATTTGGGTTTAACGCCGAGCAGGCGACTAAGGCCATCTCACGGCGGGGATACACTAATCAAAATAATAACAGAACAGGCAAACACAAAGAATCCCCCCCCCCCCCCCGAGCAAATGGCCACTAGAGAATTGTTGTGTGTACTTACTGCCATCCGTGAAGACGCCCGGCCTAGAACGAAGACAAACAAGGACAAGACAAGCCAGGGGGTAAGTCGTCGCAGCTCTTCTTTCTCGTCTTAGGACGCTGACCCCCGGGCTCGACCAGGGCCGTCTCGTAGGGCCGTCACAGAGGAACGACACGGCTACTTGAGGCTGGCGGATAATGGAAAACCACGCCCGCACCCCCCCCCCCCCCCCCCCCCCCTCAGAGACTACGTTGAAAAGACGACTGTTTTCGTTCGCAGCTGGAATGCGACTGTCAAACAATTTGGATATCGTACGGTTAGCGAAAAAGAGCTCACTAAATCATGTGATGTGAAAACACGTGAAACAATAACCACCCGATGGCGTCAGACTGAGCGGTCACGTGTGTTACGCCGATCCGCAAACTCCCACACGGCAGCAAATACTCCTGTACAGGCCAAATACTAGACACGTAATGCTATCGCTACCCGGTGACTGACTAAACCCCGTCACCCCTCTAAACTTACTCCCCTACAAAATTAGGCGAAAATAACCCGTGTCGTGACAATACACTTAGATTTTTTATTTTTAAAACGTTTAGCCCTGTCGAGTCTGGCAACCTTGCCATTCCTGGTATTTGAGGAGTTAGCTTAGCCAAATTATGTTGCTGTGACTTTTTCTGCAGCACAGGTTGCCGAGCAGGTTTTTTTTTTTTTGTTTTTGTTTTTATTTTGGTGGGGGGGGGGGGGGGGGGAGTCTCTGAAACACTGTTCAGCTCCGTATTAGTGACGTGCGTTATTTCAGCTCCGTACTAGTGACGTGCGTTATTTCAGCTCCGTACTAGTGACGTGCGTTATTTCAGCTCCGTACTAGTGACGTGCGTTATTTCAGCTCCGTACTAGTGACGTGCGTTATTTCAGCTCCGTACTAGTGACGTGCGTTATTTCAGCTCCGTATTAGCGACGTGCGTTATTTGTGCCCCAGTAAGCAAAGGTCGTCGGGCCGACATTGTCCGTCTTCTTGTCCCAAGATGGAAGATCTGGGCTGCCTCCCCGAGGACTTGATGACGTGTCGCCACGGTGCAGCGGCACCTGACCTACCTTTTTTTTAAACCACTCGCTTCATACGCCAAATTACCTACATAAAACAACAACACTCGCTTCATAAGCCCCCCCCCCCCCCCACCCGGGTCTGCCCTGGGGCACTTGGGTGGGGTTAACTACTTTTTAGTTCCCAGGGTCACCCTGGTCAGCCCCACAGGGTGGGGTTTTCCCTCTATTCTGGGGCATGTGTTTCTGTCTACTCTTGGTCCATTCACCTGTATTTGCCTTTTTAAAACTCTCCCTACTGTCTGCGCTGCCTGTAGCTCTTGATATTGGATGTGTGTTGCTAAATGGTCTTAGCTTTATTTAGGCCCCATGTCTTAGGTTTATTTAACGTTTTGGACCGGCTGGCGACATACATTCAATGTTCTGTTTAGTTTGTTTTTTTTCACAAGCAGTGCAGGCACGTCCTGAGAAAGTCTTGTTGCTGTCGGGACGTTAAGCAATGTACAATCAATCGCTTCATAAGCCAAATTATAAAGCAACATAATCTCTTAGGAGGAGAATAAAACGAAAGGACTGCTTTCACTTCAATTCCACTTGCCGAAAAATCAAATGATTAGGGGGCGGAGGTGTGTGTGTGTGTGTGTATGTGTGTGTGTGTGTATGTGTGTGGGAGGTGAGGGGGTGGTGGTGGTGGGTGTGGGGGGTGGTTGTAGAGGGGGGCGGCGGGTGGTGGTAGAGGGAGAGGATGTGGGGGTTGCTGGTTGTACATTGCTTAACGTCCCGACAACAACAGGACTTTCTCATGACGTGCCTGCACTGCTTGTGAAAATAACCCAACTAAACAGAATATTGAATGTATGTCGCCAGCCGGTCTAATACGCTAAATAAACCTAAGACCATTTAGCAACACACATCAAGAGATACAGAAAGCGCAGACAGTAGGGAGAGTTTAAAAAAGGAAAATACAGGTGAATGGACCAAGGGTAGACAGAAACACATGCCCCAGAATAGAGGGGAAAACCCGCCATGTGGACTGACCAGGGTGACCCTGGGAACTATAAAGTAGTTAACCCCACCCAAGTCCCCCAGGACCGACTCGGGTGGCGGGGGAGGATGTGATGGGGGGTGGGGGATGGGGTGGGCAAATTGACAAATTTACTACTCAGTATGTCCGACTTCTCAAAGCTTTTTGGTATTGGACTTCATTTATCTCTATCTCTCTTACTTGTCTTCCTTTCTTCTGTTAATTCTCACCGTACCGTTTACGGAGTACACCCGAGTGAGAGACTCATTCGTGTAGTGCGCCACATGTACACTTCTATTCAAATGAGATGCTTAGCATCTCATTTGAATAAAAGTGTCCTTGTAGCCTAATGCCCGAGTGAGTCTGTCTCATTCCGAGTCCCGGGAGTTTTCCCAGAACATCACGGGATATCTTCCTCCTCTTCGCTTTCTTCCAGCTGTTCTCGTCTACAGATCTTACTTTCACTTGTGTAGATATACAAGATTGTGTCGCCGTCAGATGCTGAGGAGTGGAAGGACACTCTAGCACTTTTTTTGCTGGAGCGCGGGGCCAACATCTTCACAGCGACAGACAGCTCAGTTGGCGGTGAGTCACACATCCTTTCACAAACGTCAACAACAACAAAATAGGATGAACCATAACCCACAAAGTCCCTTCTATACTTATATACGAGAGCTATGCTCGTTTGCCGAAGGCCTCTTACCTGTTGTCTTTGACCCGACTCTGATGTTGAAATAACTCCTATTGAAAAAGTCCCCAAGATCTGCCATTGCCTCAGAGAGCTTTGCAGTGCGTATGTGTCGCGCCAAACGTACGATTTGCAGCGAGGTTAGCGTAAGACACGACTTGAACTTTATCTTGTTACTTCAGTTGTCCGAGATTGAGGCCTGCCCGCCTATGACGTTATGAGCATGCTATTGAATTTGCCCCAACGTGACCCATCCTAAAAAGTAAATTTTATAAACTATAGTAGATGGGACTTAAAGCCGATGACACCACAATCACCACCACTGCCACTTATCTTCAGAACTATCTTTGTGTGTTTGTCTGCTTAATTTGATTCTTTGTTTGTTTGTTTGCTTTTTTGTTCGGTTGGTTGTTTGCCTGGTTTACTTGTTGGGTTGATTAGCTTGTTGTAACGGTGTTTTCGCTACTGAATTAAATTATTACATATATAAACGTTTATTCTAATGGAATGAGTGTGTGCGTGGGTTTGTTCTGATAATCAGTATAAAGGTGGGTGCACTATCTCTGTTCACTATACTCTTTCATCCACCACACACGCGCTTACAAACGAAGGACAAAGGCCACACAGTTATATCTCTTTGCCCTCTTTAACTATTTCTCATACACTCATAACATACAAACCACACAATTCACATCATATAAACCAATCTACACAAATAACAATTCACATCATATAAACCAATCTGCACAAATAACTAACAGTAACAAGTGGCATATAGGTTATTCACAACTTCAGCGCTCACACATTCACTCGCTACCGTAGAGGTCGTTGTCTCTCTCGAGAGACGTCACTCGACTCCTCTTTATACTAGTGTCGACACAGTCAATATCACATTGACGACTTGACGGAGATGACTACTCACAGATTTAGAACATTCCTAGGCGTGAAATTAACGGCGCTAGGCGACAATAGCTACACTGACGGAACACTGCATGTGGTCCTGTAGCACGAATCTGTGGCTTACTTCGCTACCGTTGCTGCTCGTAGCACCAGTGATGGTAGGACGAAGGAGAGATGAAGGCTTGATGTCCGCACCTGGTCACGTACGTGATACCTTCAGGACAGCTTCATCGGCCCTACACCAGGGGTTTCCGCTCCGTACCGGTCCCGCTGTACACAACATTTATACACTCATAAATGTTCGCTCTTATACCCAAAAGTCTGAATGTCTTCGACACATTATTATTCTTCAGAGCGCTCTAGATCATTTCCTCTGAAAAATGTCTTCTTTATGCCACCATACTACAATCACTATTGTCATAATTCTTATGACAATTCCTATAGCCACTTTAACACAGTGCACACAATTCCTATAGCCACTTTAACACTGTACACACATCTTACGTACCCACACACAATGGACTATGAGCCAAATATTACAATCACAGCTCACCTTCACTTCGTAACATATTACTGCACATTCCATCATTAGGTATACCTAAATATATACTGAATTCTATTCCTATTCCAGTCCCACATCTTCACATATGAATGAATACAACATGACATCCTAATTATAAACTATATCACATAATTACATGACTAAACAAGTATTGACACGACCCATCGCATTTCCTTCAAACATGGCTCTTCTGCACTCTAATAATAATTCATAAAACAATACTTTCTTTTCCATCTGAATAGCGTTACAGGTCATTATAAATACCGGTACTAAAAGAATAAATACCTGTATTCAATATACAGCTATCGAATTCTCTAGCCAGAATTCTTCCTCAGAGCCCTAGCCAAAACGACCGCTCGGCTCCACTGGTATTGCATCTCTAACTTGCAATTATTCCCGATGCCACACTGTCACTCCCACACGTGACACGTGAACATCGCTCACCTACATTACCACACGTGAACATGGTTTATCTGTACATTACCGCTCGTGAACAATGCTTATCTCTACATTATTCGCATGTGTACATTCGGTCCAACTGCTAATGACGTCACACCATCGTCCGACCGAAACTGGCACTAAAGGCGTTCGTTACACTTGTTTGTTTAGTTTGTTCGCTGAATGGTTGATTTGTCACGTTGACTTTCTGGTTTTTTGTTTGCTAGAGACAAAACACAACGGTACCAACTGCCGAGTGCAACGTCTAAAAACTCAAGCAATACAAGACACGGCGCTAAAGACTACCAGACAGCCTTGAATCATCTTAAGAAAGTTGTGGTTACGCGATACGATGGAAGAGAAGAAGCACAGGAGCAGCACAGCGAGGGAACACACTCTTGCTTCCAGCAGTTCGATCCATGTCGACGACAGAGCTGAGGAAGTGACGCAGAGATTTGTGAGTCAGCTAAAATATACACTTCTGTAATAGATGGTTACGAAACGCTACTCACAGGTCTAGGTATTGTTCATTTAGTCACAGAGCAATCCAGTTCAGCACACATCGTCTGTATCTCAAGTAACCTGACAATGACTCCACTCCGATCTAGCAATACAACGCTTTTAGTACGAGAAACAGCTAAAAATAGATTGACACGTTAACGGCAGCGCAGAATAAATTGAAGTGCGATCACGCGTGCGCTTTTGCTGCGTGTCCAAACTGCTTTTAAAGTGTATTAGGTATGTGGGCAAGGCATAACAAACACAAATGGTGCTGAAATGTGTCTTTAGATTTATGCTTAATGGTATTTAAAAAAAAAAAAAAAAAAACACCTCTTTTGGCTGTCGGTAGCGCTTTTTGTCAAGGTGATTCCTGCAGGATGTTGTTATTACTGCAGGGATCACCTTGACAAAAAGCGCTACCGACAGACAGAGGATTAACCCGTTCAGCGCCGTGAAAACGTGAACACCACCCAACTGCAAGAGGTATAGATCCTCATGAGCCCCCGCAGTTGCGGGGACTCATGAGGATCTATGCCTCTTGCTGACACCACTTTGAATCCATGTTATTAAGACAGCTAGGATCTTTTGGTGCTGAATTAACGATGATTGCAGCAAAACAGTTTGCATCAAGTGGCGTTGAATCGAGGAGGGTGGACAATTAATTTGTCACGTCATTTGCCATCACGTACGTGACATAATAAATAATACTTACCGTATATATTTGGATTTTCCGGGCGGTACTATCAACAAGGACCGTATATTGCCCAGTTGAGAGAAATGTCGGCATATGGTTGGTTAACAGCAGTACTGAGTAAAGTGATATCTGACCCAGTACATATTTACCCCCCTAGCCTTCACCTCCCTCTTTAAAAAGGAAAGGTAGACTTTCCGAGAATCAAAATAGTTTTCTAAAAAGAGATAGCTTGCTATCTAAAACACTGAGAGAAAAAAAAACCCGAAAGCTTAAAAGTCGATTTAAGAGCAGATGCTGGCGCTCATGAAGTGTTTTTGTGTCTTGTTGACCCTGCTTATATACTTGTTCCTTGGCTGAATGGAGTTGCCAGACATGGAATTTTATACATAATTTGCATCAGCTGCAGTGCAAGGCTTGACGAACTTAACTCATTCTACCCCAGACACACCACAGCAAGATATGGGTCGACCATGATAGTTCAAGGGTGATGCCAGAATAGCTTGGCGCCTATGGGCGCCAAGCTATTCTGTCATCACCCTTGAACTATCATGGTCGATCTGTGTCCTGCAATGCAATGCAGACTTCGGAGGACAACGGCAAAATTTGGCGATCTCGGTCTTGGGGTACAATGAGTTAATGTCGTTCATTCTACGGTGCATTGAGCTGATATAATTGCTAACTGAAAATCTGTTTCGCTTTCTTGCAGGAGATGGCTACAGAGAGTCCGATAGCAGCAAAGGAAACCAGCCACACTCGTCGGTTGACTTACGCGGAAGTAGTCAAGCTGCATTTAGTTGAGCAGCTGGAGGCGCAAAAAGCTGAGGCGACCAACAAAAAAACGAGGTGTAAGCCGTTTATCCATAGGTCGAGATCGCGTTGGTCAAGGCCGCACAAGGAATGAGCGTCGGGGTGCAAACCATTAAGCTGAAGTTCAAGGTGGCAAAGGGCAAGGCCATCCCCGTCCAGCTCGAGGTCGTGGTCGCGTTGAACAAAAAGTGTATTGCCGGGGTCAAGGCAACCGAACTGGTGGTTATGCTTTTGGTCTGGATTCACAGGAAAGATAAATCCATGGACATAGAAAGAACGCATTCTTCAGACAAAATAATTTCACAGCCTCAGTTTGAGAAGGACCTACTTGTGCAAATCATATATATATATATTACACACACACACACGAGCAAAAGAAATGCGACATTTTTGGAACTAAGTGTTTCCGATGATTCAAAAAATGGTCGCATTACTTTTGCTCGTCAGTTTAAAATCACTGCAGTTTTTACTTCACAGTCAGCATTTCAACGATACCCAAGCGTAACAGGCATGTGGCCTTGGCCACGATTTGGTGTCCAACTGACCTGACATTTACTCCCAAATTTCAAATTAAAATTCCGACCTTTTGTTTATTCCATATATTTAAATACTTGAAGGCACACATTCCACTGTAAGTTGATTCACTGTGCTCCAAACGGTTTATTTGATTTTTTTCAGTGCTTGCAGGCCGTACATCATTTTTACACCAAAATGACACTTTGAATTGTTTTTGCAACTAAATACATTTTGGCCCAAAACAAAGTTCTTCAAAGGAAAGGGTACCTTCTGATGAAGTGCTGAATCACAACTTGAAGATCTGTTGCACACTCAAAATGTTGTTTTTAATAGCTGTACACCACTTTACACCAAATTGGGAAATGTAAACTTTTAAACAAGCAAACCCCCCCCCCCACCCCCCCACCCCCGAAAAAAAAAACCCCAAAAAACCAAAAAACCTATTCCATACAAAAAAACACAAACTATTCCATACCAAAAAGATCAGTCCTGTTTGACGTGTAAATGGTCATACAGATAATGTAGATTTTTATTATCAGAAAAATATGGGTCTAGATCAGATGTGTTTGGAAGGAAACAGATGATTTTTTGAAGTTATGCCTGCATCTTTTACAATTAGGAAAAGAGTGAAGTCGAATTTACTAACATTATTTTCTGTTTTGGATGACATTTGTTCATTAATATTGTATGATATTAATCTGTTTTGCTCATCATAAAGTTAAAATATCAGCTGAGTGTTAACTCAGCTGATATTTGATTGACATCACAGCACATCTATCTTACAGAGCCACGTGCCATTCCTAATACTCGCGTTAACCCTTTGGGTGTCGAGAGCGGTTGTAGTCGCGATGATTCCTGCAGGAATCATCGCGACTACAACCGCTACCGACACCCAAAGGGTTATGAGGTGGTTGATTAAACATGGATCATCACACGTCTGTGAACTATATCAACAAATGCCGATTTGGTTCCAAGTCAGAAATATCTTTTCTTGAGTCATGTGCCAATGTGCAACAAATCGGAATACCTCTACATCTTCAGCGATTTGACAACTTGAAAAGGTTCCTGCAGCCCTAGATGTTCTAACATTACTTCTTCAGAAAGAAAGAAAAACACGAACTCCTCAAGAGTAATACGTTTCTTGTGCTGTCAGTCCACAGTGTAACGCTAGAACAAGTACAAGTCACAGTTCGAGCTTCCAGATATGCAGTCCAAAGAAAATGCCATGATGCATGTCATACAAGGCTTACTGGGCTAACAACGCCGTTTTTTGAGACGCTTAATTTCCACCAACCTTTTCTAAATGTTAGTACAATAATATCCTGACGTCGTAAAGGGAGTGGTGGGGTGGTAAGGAGGGGGTGGAGAATCTGAGTGCGGGGGTATGCCTTCACCCATACCATACTGAGGCTAAAATCTTTAAATTTGTACACTGCCATAACCAAGGTACATTATAATACTTACATTTAGTTCAAGGGTGGTGCCAGAATAGCTTGGCGCCTAGAGGCGCCAAGCTCTTCTGACACTACCCTTAAACTATTTTAGTCAAACTTATATCACACACTGGTGTAGTCCAAACCTCCATCAGCCGGCACCCAAGACAGTGTATCGCCCTCCTCACATCACCATTGGCGAGTCTGAACTAAAGTCAGTGCACCAGTTTACTTACCTTGGCTGCATTATCACGTCGGACGCCAAGCTGGACAAGGAGCTTGACAGCAGGCTGGCAAAAGCGAACAGCGCTTTCGGGCGACTTTTCAAGCGGGTGTGGCACAATCAACAGCTGAAAACAGGCACCAAGATCAGCGTGTACAGAGCTGTGGTCCTCACCACCCTGCTGTATGGTTCCGAGTCCTGGGCCCTCTACCGCAGCCAACTACGACTCCTCGAACGCTTCCACCAGCGCTGCCTGCGTACCATCCTGGGCATTCACTGGAGTGACTATGTCACCAACGTCGAGGTCCTTGAACAGGCTGAAACTGTGAGCATCGAGGCTTTGCTGCTGCGGACACAGCTCCGCTGGGCGGGGCATGTCTCCAGGATGGAGGATCATCGCCTACCAAAGATCACCCTGTTCGGCGAGCTTGCTACTGGACACCGTGACAGAGGGGCACCAAAGAAGAGATACAAAGACTGTCTCAAGAAGTCACTTAGTGCCTGCCAAATCGACCACCACCAGTGGTCTTCGCTTGCTGCGGACCGTGACACCTGGCGCTCCACCATTTACAAGGCAGCTGTCTCCTTTGAGGACTCTCACAGAGCTAGCCTTAAGGACAAGCGGCTCAGGAGAAAAAACAGAGATGCCGCAGCTCAGAACCCTGGCCATACCTTCCCCTGCAGCCACTGCGGTCGAACCTGCCTGTCTCGGATTGGCCTCCGCAGCCACGAACAAGCCTGCAGACGTCGTGGGCAACTCCTATAAAATCTTCGTTCGCGAAGTCAAGCCAAGGAGGAGGAGGAGGAGGTAGTCCAAATGATTAGGGTTTAAAAAAACCCACCAACAAACACCACAGTGACAGAACACTGGACGGACGTACAGCAAGACACTCACACTGAAAGAAAGAAATCAGCTGATCAGCAAACAATAAATGACTGTAACATGGAGACAGGCACTAAACCAAATCACACACACATAAATAAATAAGTAAATAAATAAATAAATAAATAAATAAATAAATATTAAACAAACAAACAGACGAATACATAATAAATAATAAATATTAAACAAATAAATAAATAAATGGAAAAACACGTCAGGTTAGTGCAAATTTACTGCTTATAAATAAATAAACAATAAATAACTAAATACATCCTGATGGATCAGTGAAAATAAGCAAAAAACGTCAAATCAACAGCCACCAAGGTCTCCGAACCCACAAACAGACAAATTCGCAAGCAAATAAACACAAATTAATATTCCAAGTACTTGAAATTAAGCAACACCAACATAATTGCATTTATAATTAGAAGTTCACTGCAATATTATTATGAATGCAAAATTACGTACATGTATGTCATTTTGCACCCCCCCCCCCCCCCCTACTTCAGGAATTGCACTGGCTACCCATTCAGTTTAGAGTCGAGTACAAGATTGCGGTCCTGGCTTTTCGCTGCTTTGATGGATCCCTACCGCCATACCTCTCATCCCTCCTCAACATCTATCAGCCCTCCCGTTCCCTTCGTTCCTGCTCTGAGAAGCGTTTCCGTGTCCCCAGCTTTTCCTCTAATCGGTTTGGCTGCCGGACATTCCAGTATCAAGCCCCTGTTGTCTGGAACTCACTTCCCCTACACCTCCGGAATGCTGAAAACATTGACGTCTTTAAGACCCAACTTAAAACCTACTTCTTTAAGCTTGCGTACCATTAATCCACAGATAGTGTGTGCGTGTGTGTGATGATGGTTTGGTCTGCAAACATATGGTTTTGTTATGTGTGTTTTAGTTGTATGTGCGTGCGTAGATTAGAAGTGCATAGATTAGACTTTTTTTAAAGGTAGTGAGATTCTCCATATATACATTTTTTGTAACGCGCTTAGAGCCCACTGCTCCTGGGGATTCAGCGCGATATAAATGCTCTTTATTATTATTATTATTATTATTATTATTATTATTATTATTATTATAATATAACAATGAAGCTCTATCTTATCCTAGCTTATTACAGTTTGTAGAGGTTTGTCACACTGGGACTAAGAGACAGAAATGAACGCACATGACCGTTCCTGCCCCTTTGACTGTTGTTTTGATACTCTACCCCAGCAACCTATAATCAGCGGTCGGCACGAATAACTGAATGCGCCGACTCTTAGGTACACCTTCCAACTGCAAGAGGCACAGTTCCTCATGAGCCCCTGCGAACGCAGGGGCTCATGAGGATCTATGCCTCTTGCAGAAATAACCTGCCTCATTGAAAAGAGATCCGTGGAGTTGAAAAACTGAACTGAGTGGGCCCACCCTAATTAAACTACCCTCCATCAAACATTAAAGCGATTACACATTGACATGCAAGGGTGACACAGCAAAATATTTGCTGGATTGTAATGTGGGGTACACTTTAGGTTTGAGCGTTCAGTTTGAATGTGGTGTGTATGCCAAGATGTTATACGACAAAACGTTAATAGTGTGTGTGTGTGTGTGTGTGTGTGTGTGTGTGTGTGTGTGTGTCCGCGCGCACTAGCGCGTGAGTGTGTGTGTGTGTGTGTGTGTGTGTGTGTGTGTGTGTGTGTGTGTTATTGTGCCGGACTAACTGCCGGACTAACTGCAGGATCTCTAGTTCTGTTCTTAGTCGCTTCTCGCATCATTTTGTTGTTTCTATTTCAAAATAGGAACAACTTTCAGATGGGGCTCGTTGGAGCGCGTTCAATAGCCTGCACATGACGAGATTGGTGGTTGGGCTTCAAATTCCGGCAAGATTCAAGATTCAAAGAATTAATTAATCACATTCGGATGGGAAATTGCACCGTCTTGTCTCAGTAGGAAAATACTAAAACAAATAAACATATCAATAGCATATATCCTCACATAAAAAAAACAATGCATCACATATTATCCGCCAGTACATATTATCAGTATCACTGCCTATAGATACATATCACAAACTTATTTTCACTGCCTAATAAGAAAGACAGAGAAGTAACAAGATAAAAATGAAGTCACGTCCAGCAAACCTCGCTGGAGAACGTACTTTTGGCACCAAGCGCCGTGTGTGTATGTGTATGTGTGCGATGCACACGCTGGCTCAGCGGAGTCCTCTATCCCCCTCGCAATTGTATGTGTGCCGATTAGTTGGCCTATGCACGACTGTGCGTGGGCCTAGGTTTTGATTGATTGTACATTGCTTAACGTCCCGACAGCAACAAGGCTTTCTCAGGACGTGCCTGCACTGCTTGTGAAAAAAAAACAAAAACAGAACATTGAATGTATGTCGCCAGCCGGTCAAATACGTTAAATAAACCTAACACATGGGGCCTAAATAAAGCTAAGACCATTTAGCAACACACATCCAATATCAAGAGCTACAGGCAGCGCAGACAGTAGGGAGAGTTTTAAAAAGGCAAATACAGGTGAATGGACAAAGGGTAGACAGAAACACATGCCCCAGAATCGAGAGAAAAACCCACCCTGTGGGGCTGACCAGGGTGACCCTGGGAACTAAAAAATACCTAACCCCACCCAAGTCCCCCAGGGCAGACCCGGGTGGGGGGTGTGCGTGGGCCTAGGAATGCTGATGTCGTCCCTAGGACCTTTTGTTGAATGGTTGCGTTTCAAATGTGGCCTGTTCATCACAGGCAATACTTAGACTAATGCACGCAAAACTGGCGCCGTCCAGCGCGCCTCAGTATTAATTAATTAATTCAGTATAACGTTAACGGTGTATAGTGGAAGACAGATATGTTTCGACCTGGGACAAACTGCAACAAACAGTTTAAAAAAAAAATGATTATCGGTAGAGAACATTATGTAGAACACGCCCTCAAAAGTACTCAGAATATCGGCCTCAGTGCGCCCGTAATACTTAACTGAACATCAATATCCCAGTAATAAACCGACATAATCACTGCATTAGTGGTTTGCCATACCCTGGTTAACGGCGGTCAGCACGGTCCTCTGATCCGATTAAAGCCGAGTCAAGGGGTAACCATACCATCCTCCTCCCTACCCCAGTCCTCTCCCTCCCCCCTACCCCCTCCCCGCCCCCCCCCCCCCACACACACACAGAGACAGACAAGGGCATATACCCGCATGTGGGAAAGTTCTGGGTGTAACCACCATAACTCCTCTCCCCCCTCCCCCCCCCCCACCCCAAATGAAAGAGGGTAGGGATTTTTTATTTAAATGTGTTTAATTGCTTGTTCATGTCTGTGAGCCGAAGACAAATTTCCATTTTATACTAATATATTCAATGGACAATAACGATTTTTGAATTTTTAATTTTTTTAATTGGATATAATTAAGTGGAACTTGTTTTCCCCCCTGTTCCTGGTTGCAACATGACAATGATTCGTAAACGAAACCGAAAGTGCAGTGAACAACCGCCCCCTGTCGAGTGCTGGCTAATCACTGCTTGGCGACATTCATTTTATTAGCACTAACACCTTATCTGAGTACCTTAGGTCAGCAAGGATAGTTCCCAGGGGCGGATCGGGTGGGGAGATCCTAGGGGTTCCGAACACCCCCCCTCCCCCCGACCCCAAAAAGTTTAAAATGCTATGAAAAAAGTCCCTTTTGGGGGGTGTTTGTAAACCCCCCCCCCCCAATTTGATTTTTTGAGAGAGTCTCCACACACGCTACCGACCCCCCACCCCCACCCCACCCCGCCCCCTCCCGTTGCTTGATATTTTGGCGAGTGGCGAGAGTGGTTGACACGCACACGCGACCTCCCCCCCCCCCCCCGCCTCCGCCGAGGTAACTGATCCGCCCCTGGTTCCGTGCTGACGAAATATTGCGAGATCAGAATGAAAGTGCGTCGTCTTTTTTTTCATGTAGAGTGTTTTCGCACCTGCCCCGTACATATATGCTATATATATATATATGTATATATAACTGACGTAATCAGTCATGATATTATTGTGATAAGTGCATTCCACATTACTCATCGCCAGGAGAACTAATCGGACACTTGTTTCATTCAGGTTGTATATTTTGCTTCTTGTCCCGAATATTCAACAGAATAAACCCTCCTTTTGATCATTCAGCTACCGGTACTGTTTGCAGTACAGGTCGCTGCGTGAACAAAGGGGTTAAACGTCATATCACGTATTCCTGTGCTTTATAGTTTTAAAGTTAGGCCTCCGCCGGAGGGGTGTTGGATTCGAATCCAACATGCCTGTGGCAGAGGCCAAACTTTGAAATCAGTTTATTTTTACTCAAACTATTTAAAGTATAACGACAGTACATGCATTAAACTTTAACTCATTCAGCCCGGCGCACGTATTTCCCAAATTTTGGAGGCGTCATCTAACGACTATGCACCTGTTGCAGGAGATGGATCGACCATGATAATTCAAGGCGAGTGCCAGATTAGCTTGACGCCGACAGGCGCCAAGCTAATCTGGTACTTACTTACTTACGCCTGTCACCCCTCCCAGGGTATAGGCCGTCGACGAGAGACCTCCAGCGACTCCTGTCCTGTGCTTCTCCTTCGATTCTACTCCAGGTGGTTCCCAGTCTCTTGATGTCTGCTTGGAGGTCTCGACGCCAGGTGTTTCTCGGTCTGCCTCTTTTCATCTTTCCCTGGGGGTTCCATGACAATGCATGCCTAGTGATACTCGAAACTGGCTTTCTCAGATGACCAATCCATCCCCATCTTCTTCGTCCAATTTCATTCTCCGCTGTTATCTGCTCTGTTCTCTCCCAGAGTCTGACGTTGCTGATCTTCTCTGGCCAGTGGATTTTCAAGATTTTTCTAAGGCAACTGTTTATGAAGATCTGTACTCTGTTGACTGTGGTTTTTGTCAACCTCCAAGTCTCTGCTCCATATAGGAGAACTGCTTTCACGTTTGAATTGAAAATCCGGACTTTAGTGTGTTGTGACAGCTCTCTGGAACTCCACACATTTTTCAGCTGCTCTGGCTTTACCGATTCGTGCTCTGACATCTGCATCAGTGCCACCTTTTTTTTAAATTTTTATCGATGATGCTCCCGAGATAGGTGAAGGACTCCACCTCCTCCAACGGGGTGCCAGCAAGCAAGACTGGTTCTTCCCTGGTTGCGTTCAGCCTCATTGTCTTTGTTTTCTGTTTGTGGACGGTGAGGCCCACTTGGGACGAGATGTCAGCAAGCCTCGTGGTCTTGTCCTGTATTTGTTGATGAGTGTGGGACAGTAACGCCAAGTCGTCTGCAAAATCGAGGTCGTCAAGCTGTGCCCACAGTGTCCACTGTATTCCGCTTTTTCTCTGCTCTGTGGTCCTCTTCATGACCCAATCTGGCACTACCCTTGCATTATCATGGTCGACCCATCTCCTGCTGTAGTGCGTCAGGGCTGAATGGGTTAAATGAGCAGACCGGACATGGTTCTCTACATCGCATGACCACGTTGCATTGATCACAAATGACACAGATAGACTACTACTCAGGCCAGCAAAAGGCATAAATCCTCATGAGCCCCCACCCCCACCCCGCAACTGCGGGGCCTCATGAGGATCTATGCCTTTTGCAGATCTATGCAGATGAGCAGTATTCGCTTTGTCTTAGCAGCGAAGATGTAAACAATCAAGTTAGTTTTTTTTTAATTTTAAATTTCAGTGATGTCATATAAAAAAATTTCTCACATCTCACACCGTCAAAGCAGGTGCACACTACCGATTTCATATTATACGAGTATTAGCACTCACAGGCTTCTCAACGTATTTACTTTTGCTGATGGGTCAACTTAGCTATGTTTAGGCGTAAATCTACCTAGCGCGAATCTATTTAACCCACTCAGCCCTGACGCACAACAACAGGTGCACAGTCGTTAGATGACGCCTCCAAAATTTGGGAAATACGTGCGTCGGCCTGAATGAGTTAAGCGTGTCTAATATGTAGATTTGTGGGGCCCCTGTCCTGTCCACGTAGTGCAGTGGGTAGATTGAATTGGTTATTGGGGTTTAACGCCGAGCAGGCGACTAAGGCCATCTCACGGCGGGCTGGTAGATTGAAGCCAGTGTAGCTCGATGTTGGGTGGATTCATGTAGTGCAAGTTCACACAGATCTGCCGCAAAGCTTAAAATACGGGTGGAATCGTGGCATCGCAAATTCGCTTTGGCTTGATTCCTGGTCTGGGTGGACTGGCGCTAGATAGACTGCAGCTTGATTCATTAACACATTCTGCTCCAGGACCGAAATCCTCAAATGTTGAAGTTGCCCCCTGAAGACTGTATTACACTTCTGGAAAAAGACTGAACGTGATAGTTCAAGGGCTGTGCCAGAATAGCTTGGCGCCTATGGGCGCCAAGCTATTCTGGCACAACCCTTGAACTATCACGCTCGATCCATGTCTTGCCGTGGCGTGTCGGAGTTGAATGAGGTAACACAGGGTAGATGTACGCTAAGCTAACTCCTCTCAAATTTTGCCCTGTTTATACCAGGGATGGCAAGGTTGCCAGACTGGACAGGGCCTAAGTTACGGAAGGCTCTCAGCTCAAAGCTTCAGCAAAAGAACAGCCGGCATGTTCCCGCGGCAAAACAGTTAGAGTTTTCCACTGGTAAGACTAATAATTTCACATTGCCACTCACTGTGATGTTTTCATGAACTGACTTGAACTTGCAAGCAATTCAGTAGTTCTGTCGTCCTCAACGATAAGGGAAGTAATAATTTTTTTTTCGATCCATGTGTGGTGACCTCCTTTCAACAATTTGTCTGTTTTATACACTTAAATTTTTTTTTTTAAATTTAGTTGAGGGTTATATGAACGGCCATTTTTTTTATTGTAAAAAGCGAGATTTCATGTATTATATGATGAAAATATTATTCGCTTTTTCAAAGTATTACAACGAAAATATTGCTCCTCGCAAAATGGACTTCTCTCTTCTGCCAAATTATGGAAACTATGCTATTGTAGCAATACTGGGTTAACCCATTTAGCACCGAGATCCTGCAGCAGGAGATGGATTGATCATGATAATTGAAGGATAGTGCCTGAAGGCGCCAAGCTCATCTGGCACTACCCTTCAATTATCATGATCAATCCATCTCCTACGACTGGTACATAGACGTTAGGCAAACGACCTCCCAAATTTGAGAAATGGGACCTTGGGTCTGAAAGGGTTAAAGGCCAGTCAGTTGTAGGATCGGACTGTAATAATTGCATCCGTGCAAGCTTACTCCCTTTCCCCCGCCCTATAATGCCATTCATCCTCCGTTTCACGCCTTCCGTGCAACTGTACATACATTTTTGTTTTTGAAATCTTGATTCATTCAAGTGCGATCCTGGAAAAAAGACGGGTCTGTTCCAAAAGCATGTCCGCTGAAATTAACGTTAAAAGTGGCAGAATGGCAGTGCTCCTGAATTAATCAGTGTTCAGGTCGTACTCCATCACAGGCGCGGGATAAGCATCGCGTCGTCGTTCCTGACACGGGTAGTAGTATCTCTTGGCTTGACTTCGCGAACGAAGATTTTATAGGAGTTGCCCACGACGTCTGCAGGCTTGTTCGTGGCTGCGGAGGCCAATCCGAGACAGGCAGGTTCGACCGCAGTGGCTGCAGGGGAAGGTATGGCCAGGGTTCTGAGCTGCGGCATCTCTGTTTTTTCTCCTGAGCCGCTTGTCCTTAAGGCTAGCTCTGTGAGAGTCCTCAAAGGAGACAGCTGCCTTGTAAATGGTGGAGCGCCAGGTGTCACGGTCCGCAGCAAGCGAAGACCACTGGTGGTGGTCGATTTGGCAGGCACTAAGTGACTTCTTGAAACAGTCTTTGTATCTCTTCTTTGGTGCCCCTCTGTCACGGTGTCCAGTAGCAAGCTCGCCGAACAGGGTGATCTTTGGTAGGCGATGATCCTCCATCCTGGAGACATGCCCCGCCCAGCGGAGCTGTGTCCGCAGCAGCAAAGCCTCGATGCTCACAGTTTCAGCCTGTTCAAGGACCTCGACGTTGGTGACATAGTCACTCCAGTGAATGCCCAGGATGGTACGCAGGCAGCGCTGGTGGAAGCGTTCGAGGAGTCGTAGTTGGCTGCGGTAGAGGGCCCAGGACTCGGAACCATACAGCAGGGTGGTGAGGACCACAGCTCTGTACACGCTGATCTTGGTGCCTGTTTTCAGCTGTTGATTGTGCCACACCCGCTTGAAAAGTCGCCCGAAAGCGCTGTTCGCTTTTGCCAGCCTGCTGTCAAGCTCCTTGTCCAGCTTGGCGTCCGACGTGATAATGCAGCCAAGGTAAGTAAATTGGTGTACTGACTTTAGTTCAGACTCGCCAATGGTGATGTGAGGAGGGCGATACACTGTCTTGGGTGCCGGCTGATGGAGGACCTCTGTCTTTTTCAGACTGACCTCGAGTCCAAAGAGCTGGGCAGCATCTGCGAAGCAAGACGTGATGCGCTGCAGGGCTCTCTCTGTGTGCAACGAGGGCAGCATCATCAGCAAAAAGCAGCTCACGAATCAGTTGGTCTAGGGTTTTCGTGTGGGCCTGCAGTCGTCTGAGGTTGAACAGGCTGCCATCGAGACGATACCCGATGTACACTGCATCGTCATCATCGAGGTCCACTGTGGCCTGCTTCAACATCATGCTAAAAAAGATGGTGAAGAGGGTCGGTGCCAGCACGCAGCCCTGCTTTACGCCGTTGAGAATAGGGAATGGTTCCGAGAGGTCATTGTTGAGTCTGACCTGGCCTTGCTGGTCCTCGTGTAGCTGGACAATCATGTTGAGGAACTTTGGGGGACAGCCAAGTCGCTCCAGGATCTGCCACATGCCTTGCCTGCTCACAGTGTCGAACGCTTTTGTTAGGTCGACAAATGTTACGTACAGACCTTTGTTCTGCTCGCGGCACTTCTCCTGTAGCTGTCTCAGCACAAAGACCATATCGGTGGTGCTCCTGTTTGCTCTGAAGCCACACTGGCCCTCTGGGAGTTGGTCTTCAGCGATGGCAGGTACCAGCCGATTCAGGAGCAGCCTTGCAAGGATTTTCCCAGCAATGGACAGCAGGGTAATTCCCCGATAGTTGGAACAGTCAGACTTCTCGGTGATAACGACTGCATCACGGAGATCTTTTGGTAGTGTTCCTTCCTCCCAGCAGCAGAGAAAGAGGTCATGGAGCTTGTTGTGCAGTGCTGTGCCTCCATGTTTCCAGATCTCTGGTGGTATTCCATCGATGCCTGCTGCTTTGCCACTCTTGAGCTGGTGGATGGCTGTGAGGGTCTCTTCAGCGGTGGGCGGTTCGTCCAACTCAACCTTTACTGGGAGGTGTGGGATTTGTAGGACGACTGCTTCTTGAACAGTGCGCTCAGCGCTGAAGAGGCTCTGAAAGTATTCCGACCAGCGGTTCAAGATGGAGGTATTATCTGTGAGGAGTGCCTGGCCATTCGCGCTTCGCAGGGGACTTTGTACCAGGTGCCTGGGGCCATACACTGCTTTCAGTGCTTCGTAGAAGCCCCTGTAGTCACCATTGTCAGCACAAAGCTGGGTCCTCTGTGCAAGTCTGGTCCACCACTCATTCTGGAGATCTCCGAGCTTGCGCTGGAGACTGCTGCAGACGAGGCGGAAGGCAGACTTCTTCACAGGGCAGGAAGGCTGGGCTAGGTGGGCCTGATGGGCGGCTCTTTTTTTTGCTAGGTGTTCCTGGATCTCTACACCGTTTTCGTCAAACCAGTCTTTGTTCTTCTTTCTGGCGAAACCCAAGACTTCTGCAGAGGATTTTGCAATAGCAGTTTTCAGTTGTTCCCAAAGTGTTTCAGGGGAGGAGTCTACTGGGTCCGCTGTGTCTTTGAGCCTGCACTGTAAATCTGTCTGAAAGGCAGCTTTCACATCGTCACGCTGAAGGCTGGCAACATCAAGCTTTTTCTTGGGGGGCCCCCATTTCTTGGGTTTTGGCTTGAAGTGGAGCCTGAGTTTGCAGCGGACAAGGCGGTGGTCAGTGTGGCACTCTGCGCTGGGCATCACTCTGGTGAGGAGGACGTCACTGCGGTCCTTCCGACGCACTAGGACATAGTCGATAAGGTGCCAGTGTTTGGAGCGAGGATGCATCCAGGTGGTCTTTCGACTGTCCTTTTGCTGAAAAGTAGTGTTGGTGATGACCAGTTGCTGCTCCGCACAGAACTCCAACAGTAGGCGGCCATTGTCATTGCAGTTCCCCACGCCATGCTTGCCGAGGACTCCTTTCCAGGCTTCAGAGTCCTGGCCCACTCTGGCGTTGAAGTCGCCAAGGATGATGACTTTGTCGTCTGCAGGGGTACTCTGTAGGAGGCTGCGCAGGTCAGTGTAAAACTTGTCCTTTTCAGCAGGCTCTGCCAGGAGGGTTGGGGAGTACACACTGAGAAGGGTGACGTGCTGCTGGTGTCTCAGTGGGAGGCGCATGGACATGATGCGGTCTGAGTGGCCCGTTGGTAGGGTTTCCAGCTTAGTCGCAATGGATGTCTTGACCATGAAACCCACGCCTGAAAGCCGTCTTTCTGATGCAGGCCTGCCTGACCAGTAGAGGGTGTACCCAGCACCAAGTTCTTGGAGGCTGCCTTCGTCCGGAAGGCGTACTTCGCTGAGCGCGGCGATGTCGATGTTTAACCTCCGCAATTCATGGGCAATGAGGGCAGAGCGACGTTCAGGGCGTCCGCTGTCTGCTTTGTCGAGCATGGTTCGGACGTTCCAACATGCTACTTTGAGTCCGGTCGTGGTCGTCATGAGAGTGGATCCGTTATTCTTTCTTGTTTTTTGACCGCAGGAGAAGATGCCCGTTGACCGCGGCTAGCCAACTGGGGTTGCGAGGGGACGAGCTTTGGTTAGGCCACCTTTTCTAGGCCCCTCTCCGTGTGGAGCAAGCAGTGCTGTCCCCAGAGAAGGCTGCTTGGTCGTTCAAGGTGTGCCGAGTGATGTTGTCATCCCTATGTCAACATCAGGCGACCAATATCCTGAACCGCCTGCATGCAGGTTTGAGACTGCGGCTTCCAGTGACATCTTTCACCTGCCGTTTCGCCCCTCGCCCGTCGCTACAGGACTTGGAATGGTCAGTGTCATGGTCCGTGGACGTTTCCTAAAGCCTGCGCGGTGGAGCTTTTTGGTGGAGTGCAGTGTGCGCAGTACTGGCCCCACCCTTTAAACCCTTGGTTCATCTGCCATGGCCTAGCAAGCTGGGACGATGGCATCGAGGTCCTCGGGTCGTAGGTTTTATATCAGACTGTCCTTGTCCTAGTCTCTGGCTCAAAAGCCTTCCCCGGAGACACAGGGGCTTTGATGTCAGGGGTTTCCTCCCTTAGCCTTTCCGCAGCCAAGCGGCCAGGCCTGCAAGGCAGCAGGCGACTCGTGGAGGGCGGGGTCGTCTATGTCCCGTGCAGATGTGAACATCTGCCCACTGCCCACACTGCCCAGTAGTATATAGTGCTATTTACTACTATTTCCCGTGTTAGGAGCAATGACGCCACGATCATCCCGCGCCCGTGTACTCCCGGCATAGGCAACAGCTGTCCGTGTCCCCCATAACGTGCCCATTAGGGCCGTCGATCATCCCTTTGGTACCGAGAACGCTAAAGTCATCACTAATCAAATCCGAACCGCTGAATGCGGGCGCATTGCGGCCGACGTCAGTTTGATGGGTGACGATAACGAGAATGAACAAGGGTTAACTTTGGGGGTGTCTTAGGGGGTTGGAGGAGGGGGGGGGGGGGGAGACCTATCTTAGAAACAGTCTGCTTGGCGTTTCAGTGTGCCGTACAGCTCAGTTAATCGTAGCTGCCGAAGCCGATGGGGACGAATTTGTGGAGTCGCGGGCTTACACCAGAGCAATCCGGTCCTACACGTTTGCAGTCGGCGAGGCCAAGAAGGGGAAGATAGTCAACTTGGAGCTGATCGTTGATCTGACATATAAGCTGTCATCAGCGCTTCTGAGAAATGGAGACTACAACGGCGCCAGCAGTAAGGCTGCAGAATGTGTGTCGCTTGACCCGACCCTTTTCAAGGTAAAGACATACGCTGCGATCGAGAGACGCGTGTTCGACGGACAGCAGAGGAGTAGTAACAGGGTATGTAGACAAGACTACGGTGTGGAAGGCGGGACTACGTCCCCAAAGACCCACTAGGCTGCAATTTATGCTCGTATCTGACAGAATATAAGTCGACGTTGTTCATTTCAAACATCTGCGAAATTGTCATAATTTCAAGAAATCGGTGACCTTTTAGTGTGCAAAATTTGATCGATAACGTGTCCGACTCGTTGAGACAGATTCTGCCGCAAAACAGGTTCCAAGCTACACTAATTGCACTTGTCAACATTCTTGCTGGTTGTCAGTACAAGTGGTATTCTGTGTATAAATTAGGGAATTTTAGTCTCTTTCGAGCTGAAAAGAGTGCTTGATGTTGGGACTATGATGTGTATGAGTTAGTTCGTTGGATTTAACGCCAGGCAGCGTGTGTTTGAGGAAATGCACAGTTTTAGGTATTATTTTATTATTTATTAGATTCCCTATCGGTAATATGTAATGACGTAATTATAATAACACGTTTCCACAAATACCTCTTCTTGTCAGCCGCTATCTAAAAGTACAGGATTTCCTTTTTTAAAAATTACAATACAAGCAAAAGTGAACATATATATAAACACAAGAAGAAAACAAAACCCCCCAAAAAAGATAAAATTAAAAATAAATAATAATAATGTAAAAGAAAAGAAAAATCCAAGATTAAAAAAAAAAAATCAAACAAGCAAAACCACGAAGGAAAAAGCTTACAATGTATCTAGGTTAACACACAACTTATTATTATTACTAATTAACTAATCTATGTTAAGTCCTAACAGACGAGGCCTTGCAGAACTTGCACAAATAATTCATATCTTTAGCAAAACTCCCCCCTAAAACGGGGGAGACGGGCGCCTCAGTTTCCAATAATAAATTAATGTCCGGGACTGGGTGGGGATTCGATCCCACACACCTGCCCGCCCCGAAACTTTCTTGCCCATTACATTTGAACGGCGTACGGGTAAATCTACCCATCACGCCACCGAAGCACCCGCACAAAACTCAACTTTATAAGCGGGGTCTTTCTTGGTTTCCTAAATGTTGCACAAGGCCACGTGCAACACGGAAGATCCGTTTAGCACGTGGAGGTTCTGCGTCAGTTGGCGTCAGTTTCCAGTACTTTCCACGCTGCGTGACAGCAGCATTAGAGCGTGAAAACAAACACCGTCTGATTTGCACTCACTAGAGCATGGAATTAGTTAGTTATTTGGGTTTAACGCCGAGCAGGCGACTAAGGCCATCTCACGGCGGACTAGAGCATGGAAGCAGACTCAAACTGATGCAATTTATAATCATTATTGAAGTTGGACTTCAAAGAATGCAAACTCGGCATTTAATCCAGAAACACAACAGCAAGATATGGATTGATAGTTCAAGGATGTGCCAGAATAGCTGTTCTGGCACCATCCTTGAACTATCATGGTCAATATGTCTCCTGAAATGTAATGCACTGATCTGAGGACAACTCAAAAATGTGGGGATTTCGTACCTGGGACACAATTGGTTAACCCTGTGACCGGTGTCGATGGCGCTTTTTGTCGCTGGTGTTCCTACAGGAATCATCGCGGCGAAAGCGCTACCGACAGCCAAAGGGTTACAACAGGAAATAAATATACAGGCTAAAAACATACACGTCATCTCATCCTGCTTTAGAACCGCCCAACACAAACGTAGGGCCTCTCTCGAACGGCACAGACCACCCCTCCACCTACACCCCTCCCTGATCTGCGTTAGTTGGTTCGTTCGGGTTTAACGTCCACAGCACCGAGGTGATCATGGACGGCCCTGACGGACGGGTGATGGGGGACAGGGAAATCTATTGCCTATGGAGTACGACCTGAACACTGATCAACTCAGGCGCGCTCCAACTGTGCCACTTCGATTTACCAGGACCTTTCAACGGAAATGCTATTGAACAAATCCGTTTTTCCACCCTGGATTGTGAGTCCAGCTACCGGGACGGGATTCGAACCCACGACCCGGCGATTCCCTTCGCTCTCCTGCTCCGACGTTTAACCGCCTGAGCTATTTCGGACTCTCCTGATCTGCGTTCATTTTTCACGCCGATATCTTTCAATACATTGGATCGTGTGCATATTGGACACACACACACACACTGACATAGCAGATCACACCAACACAAACCAAAGTTACAGAAATACATCATAAGGCTGAAATAGTAAGTCTGCACTCACATGAAACAGCTAGAACGCGCAAATTTCTGGCAATGTGCAGCTGATAAATAACACAGTCCACCATCATGTTTTGGTCACACCGCACAAAACGACACGTGACACTGACAGTTGCACGTGACACTGACATGAAAGGACACTGACAGTTGCATACAGATATAGGCCGCTTGACATGGGAGCACACGCTTTTTTCTTCCTTCCCAAATATATTCGCAAAGAAACACTTTTCTGTACCGCTTTAGGAACAAATATCATTTAGTGCCAATTGACCTATTATAGGCTATTTTTACTTAACTCATTCTACTCCAAGACCGAAATCCCCAAATTTTGAAATCGTCCTTTGAAAACTGCGTTGCAGTGCAGGACACAGATCGACCATGATAGTTCAAGGGTGATGCCAGAATAGCTTGGCGCCTATGGGATTGTTATCTTGCTGTGTTGTGTCTGGGGTAGAATGAGTTAATTAACTCTTATCATTTTGTTGATTTTACTGTACGTTGATTTTACTGTCTTTTATGACAGAATGCGTTTTGCTTTGCTAAAATACCCCGGCTGGAATGTTGACTATTTTATGTGAGGCTGATCAACATAAACATTTGTGGGAACAACGAACACAACAAACCTTAAACCTAAGTCATGTCAGCTGCATGCAATGGCTTCTGTTACTTATGGATGTTCATTGACTAAGCCTTACAGTAACTAACTCCTATTTAGGTCCCCTTTGAACTATATGACTGGTTTTCAAATTTGCACGAAATTTCAGACGACAGAATGACGGTCTGAAAACCACTGTATTCAAAATTTGTTGGAAACATTTTATATGAATCCACATAACTATTGACATACCTATTCTTTCATCTCTTTTACGATGGGTCATCCAAACTAGTATACATAGTCTTACCATCAGGTGTCTTTATACTAAGTTTGGGATTCGGGTTGTGAATAGTATTTAAGGAAAAAAAAAGTCTTTTGTCAAAATATTGCTAGTTTTGACGTATTTCCTGATCCCCTGTGACCCTGACCTTTGAGAGAGATCACAAAAAATTGGTACGTTTAGAAAGGTCTGGCCTGGGCCAAGTTTGAAGTCTGTATCTTGAATGGAAAATACCATAGTTAAAGTGTACGACGGACAGACGACCACTGGTCCATTTCATAGACTTACTTTTGCTATCGCACATGAGCCAAGAAGTGCATGGTGGACCACTTCAATCTGAGCAGAATATTCCCACAAAAAGAAGATGAACCTTGCTTGGATTTTTAGCCGCAAGTAACTATGGTAATACGACTAACAGCTGATGTTTGTCGTGTTACCAAAGACACAAAATGCTGTGGGTATGCTATTTCTGTGTTTTGTAATGGTCACGTTGCAAGCTTCACCTAAAGAAGATGTATATTAAGCTGGACAGCTTGCAAGCTGTGAAACAACAAGATATTCTGTATATTTATTGTCAAGTATTGAACCAGATGTAAATCGCAATACAACTGACAAGATGACTATCAGTGTTATGAGACTGTCACTTGTGTTACGAAACTGTCAGTCGTGTTACGGACAAATCTTAACTTTTTATTCAGAGGTAAATACAATATATTCTCACAATAGTTTGAGGCTTTGAATCGTCTTACATCAGTTCACCATTAAACAAGTTGGGATGAATCATAACCCACAAAGTCCCTTCTATATGAGAGCTGGCCTCTCTACCACGGGTCTCTACCTTTTCTCTTTGACATGATCCTGATGTTGAAATATCTCCTATTGCACAAGATCAGGATTTCATCCAAAAGTCTACCATATAGTTTGGAGCTCACATGCGTTTTCTTTTAGGAATATTCACAGTTGTTCATATTTTTAAGCTTATCCTTCTGATCCATTTCCCTCCTCTCTCAACCATCCTCTGATCAACACACATGCCAGCACACGCAAACAAAGAGAGACAAACGGCGCTTCCCGCCATTAGTACGATCTGTGGGCTGGAGTAGTGACAGGAATTCTGAAGAAAATAGCACGAGCAGCAAAATGACGTCACTATAAGCTTGACGTCATGACATCGCTAGTCTCACCACCCTGTGTACACAGTGATGAAATAGATGTTTCACGTCACTCATCCCAAATGCACACCGCCTCTTCCAGGGCTGACTATTCGTTCCACACAACCTTTTCCATGGCTGTCTGTTTGATGGGAGTATATAGTGGATCCAAAACCTGCAAAAATGAATTAATTATTATTCAAAAAGTTGAAGAGATAAACAGCTGGCTAGCAAACTCCTTCAATGTCTTTCTCCAAACTAGCAATATCCAAAATTTCAAGTAAATATGACAAAAATTACGGACTCTAATCTGGGTCAACCGACTTTCTATAAACAGTCTTTTATGTCTTCAATGAGACATCCAGTTACAACATGCTCGGAGATTCTCTTATTTATTCCCAATTAAGTCTGTTATCCTTTTCAATTATCATTTGGACTACTTAGCTCTGTCTATGTGTGAAGGGGGGTGGGTGGGGTGGGGGGTGTCTGTGAGTCTATGAGTATGTCTGTCTATGTGAATAGTGTTGTCATCGCTTTGCAAGTATTATGTTTACTTATATGTATGTATATTTGTAGTTAGTCTTGTAGTTGTTAGCAACGGCAGGTTTGTAAAATGGCTGTGTCGATGACGATGTCAATGCCTAAACCGTTGTAAAATAAAGTTTCATTGATTCATTGATTCATTGATTCATTGATTCTTACCCACCCCTTATATAAAGTATTTCGCCAAGTTTCAAACTTGTGCGTACAGCAATGATCTGAGATTTTCGTGTCTACACACACACACACACATACACACACACACACACACACACACACACACAAACGCGCGCGCGCGCACACACACACACACACACACACACACACACACACACACACACACACACACACACACACACACACACACACACACACACAGACGGCCTTTTGCGCCAAATGTACGTTCAGCAACGAGGTCAGCGTAACTAGACATGGCGTAATTTTTATCTTGTTACTTCAGTTGTCAGAAGTTTAGGCCTGCCCGCCCTTGACATTATGGACATGCTATTAAATTCGCCCCACCTCGACCCATCTTAAAAAGTTCCTTCTATAAATAGAAGGGACTTAAAAAAAAAAAAAACAGCTGGTCACATCTTTATGTTTTTACCGACTTTGTTGTTTTGCAAATATAATTTATTTACATAATACACATTAATCACCTAAATATCATATTTGCTGTACTTCAAATGTTAATTTTTTGTTTTCACATTTGGAAATGTCATACCTACTAGTTGCACTGCAAGTACTTCAAACAAAATATATTTCCTGTTTCTGTTGTGTGCACAGTGTAGTCCCAAATCCTTCACACCATAGGCCATTTCTGAACAAACGAGATCGTCTTTTGCACAACATAGTCACAACATCAAATAACCTTTATCAGTTCAAAGGACACTAACATTTCTTAATCTAACCACTTTTTGTCATTTTTACAACCCACAAGAATGTTGACAAGTGTATTTAGTGTGGTGTAGACGCAGCTAAGCAGCAGAATCTGGCCCCACGAATCGGACTCGCGATCGATCAAATTTTGCACACTTAAATCTCGCCGATGTCATCAAATTATGATAGTTTGCGGTCACATTTTTCACCTCTGCAACTAGCTACAGGTGCACCAATCTATTTGCAGCTAAAAGAAGCTAAACAAGAACAATATTGACTTACATTTTATCTGATCCAAGCATAAATTGCAGCCTAGTGGGTCGTACGTGACGTAGTCCTTATCTCCGCTATGTGCACAGGCGTAGTCCTGTCTACATACCATGTTTTAACTGGCGGTGGGATGAGGTGGAAACCGTGGCGGGGCCTGGCTCCATTTACCCCCCCCCCCCCCAAACAAAATATAGGAGGGGGGGGGGGGGGAGTGCAGACTATCCTCTTGCTCCCGCATTATGTTTCAGGAAAAAGTGGCAGAGGGGTGGGGGTGGGGTGCCCACCTCCCCCCCCCCTCTAATATACTTGTACAAAAAAAATCATATGTATTTTATATTAATCATATACCTATCTTATCAGTGAGAACCCAGTGCGCAAAAGGTCATCAGGCCGACGTCGGCAGCCGTTTGCCCGCGCACGACCGTGCGCTGCCGACGTCGGCCCGATGGCTTTTGCGCACTGGGAAGAAGCAACTGAGGTGGCACCTTGCTTCTTCTCACTGACAAGATAAGTATCGACTGATTCCGGCGTATACGTGTTCGTTTGTCTATTTTGAAAAAAAGGGTTTTCACTCGAAATACAAATAAATTGTGTTGTAACTGTCTTATTTAAGCGTGTTTCTTTCTCCCTCGGGTTTTTCTCTGCATTTTACACGCTTGGCAGTCACCTTTTTGGTCTTGACCAGTACGAAGTTTTAGCATTCTGCACGATGTTTAAGCATACCGTACGATGTTCAACCTTGCTGTACGAAGGATCAAAAGTCAATAGGATGATGCTTCTGTCTTTTAGATTCTAACTATGCAGAATACACTGCTTGGTTATCCCCCGTAGGTCGAGGGATCAGGCTGTTAGTTTGGGAGCTTGTGTCCCTGGTACAATGCTTGATGAAGACAAAACACACCAATTCACTGTCTTTTGTTGAGCAGGGTTACACAATGATGTCAACAGCTTTGCAGAGAGGTGAAAAGATTCGGGCATTACCGGCCTATCATTTGCTGTCTGCCATGCAACGTTGCCAGCTGACTGATGATCAGATCGTCGACGTCATCGTGGAGACGAGTCAGCTTGTGGCTTCGCTCGCGTTGGACATTTTAAACGGAAAAGGTGTGGCAGCCGGTGTAAGGCGCTAAAAGTGCTGTCAAGCCAAATCGACCCGGAGTCACTCAGGCGTCTCTTATAAGCCAAAGTTACTCTAAGTCGATATGGTATAAAAGCCATTTTGGACACGTAGTGTTTTCGAGTCAATATATGACGTGCTAGTCGATTTTGTGGTGTCTCCTGTAAAAGTAATTGCCACGTCAAACTTTAGTGACCTCAAAAGTCAATGCCTGGCGTGCGAGTAGATTTTGGCTTGTTACTTCTCTGAAGACAAAAATTGCCACGCCAAATGTTAGTCAATGTTACTGTTCTTATGACCTTCTAAAAGTCTCACAAACCAAAATTGGCGAGGCTAGAGCTGGTAGAAATAGTACACATACCAAGGGGAATTATTCAGCGCTGGACAGACAAACGGTTAGATCCCCTATCCCTTCCTATCAGGCACCCAATCGCCAGCCCACAGAAAAATACGCAGATGAATATAAGGGATGTTTGTGCTCGGGTGTTTTTAAAATTTTGTATCTAATCCAGACCAAAAAGGTGACCTCCAAGCGTGTAAAATGCAAAGAAGTACCCAATGGAGAAAGAAACACGCTTAGAAAAAAACAGTTATTCTACAACATAAGTTAATAATAATAATAATAATTACGGTATTTATAATGCGCTTATCTTATAATAATTATAACTCTAAGCGCGCACTCACAACTCGCACACGCATGCGCACGCTTTAGACAATGACTCGCGTAACACAAATAGTGAAAATACATTACGACGGTCAGCTTGGGGTGGGGAGTGTGGTGATATAGTGCTAGAACTGTTGAAAGAGGTGAGTTTTGAGGGCGGACTGGAAGGAGGAGAGCGAGTGTTTCTGACGGAGAGAGAGTGGGAGAGTGTTCCAGGTAGATGGACCGTATACTGAGAAGGAGCGGGGGCCGAAAGTGCTGAGTTTGGTGCGGGGGATGAGGAGGCGCAGAGGGTCGGAGGCGGAGCGGAGGGTGCGGGGAGGAGTGTAGGGGTGAAGTAAGTTGGAGAGATAGGCAGGAGCGTAGTTGTTCAGGGATTTGTAGCAGAGAGACAGAATCTTGTATTGGATGCGTTGGGGGATGGGGAGCCAGTGAAGGAGCTTGAGCAGGGGAGTGATGTGGTCAGATTTTTTCTTTCTGAGGACGAGGCGGGCAGCATTGTTCTGGACGCGCTGGAGAGTGAGAGTGGTGAAGTGAGGAAGGCCGGAAAGTTGTGTTGTAACTGTCTTTCTAAGCGTGTTTCTTTCTCCGTTGGGTACTTCTTTGTTTTTTTATCTGCTTATCTTTCTGGTGTGTGTACTACTTCTAAAGTCTGCAGACACGTACGTATTTTCTTTTTAAAGATTTTTTATTTATCCCCGTAATCCTGTTTGAAGACCTTCCCTTCAGTCCGGCGGGTCAGACTTTTACACTTCCCGCCATGAAATGGCCTTAGCTGCTAGCTTGGCACTAAATCATAAAACAATAAATACAGTCTACTCCGCTTATAACAACGTCGGATATAACAACACTTTTGCAGAGGTCACAACAACACTATTTCTATGTAAATCAGTTCGCTTGCAACAAACGTCGAATAGAAAAATCAGAAAATGTGGGTCCCCTGGCGGTAAGTTGTATTCGGAGTTTACTGTATTTATTTTGAATACATGAATCCACTCATGAATGATTTGATGGTCAACTGGCAGACATGCAGCATGAGGTCAGTGGCATTCAGCAGTTGCGCGATTGTCAACCCGAAATTCCCAAATTCACGTGTGTCTGGGACTCAGTCTTCGAGCGGCTGTTGGATTCACGAAGTTTTGCTGCGATGGCCTTGCTGTGTGTGGGCCTTCCTGGCGGCGCGGAAATCTCACATCTCAACTCAGTCGCTCGTGCAGTTGCTGTGGATTTTTCTGCAGCACAGCCGGTTGAGCAGGTGAGGGGTCTCTTTGAAACACTGTTCAGCTCCGTATTAGTGACGTGCGTTATTGGTGCCCCTCTAAGCAAAGGTCGTCGGACCGACATAGTCGGCCCGAGGACCTTTTGCTTACTGAAGCTCCCATGCGGATGCTGTTTTTTTCCTTTCTTCCTTTATTGTCCCAAGAGGGAAGAACAACACTCGCGTCATAAGCCAAAATAAGCAACATAATATATTATTCACTTTATTTCCACTTGCCGAAAAATCAAATGACTTGGGGGCGGAGTGTGTGTGTGTGTGTGTGTGTGTGTGTGTGTGCGTGTGTGTGTGTGTGTGTGTGTGTGTGTGTGTGTGTGTGTGTGTGTGTGTGTGTGTGTTTGTGAGCGTGGGTGGGTGGGTTGGGGTGGTGGTAGAGAGAGAGGATTTTTTTTCCTTTTTTTTTTTTTTTGGGGGGGGGGGGAGAAGGGGGGGGGGGGAAGGGCGGGCGGGGCAGATCGACAAATTCACTACTCAGTATGTCCGACTTCTCAAAGCTTTTTGAGCTTCGACTTCATTTCTCTATCTTTGTTACTTGTCTTCCTTTCTTCTGTCAATTCTCACCGTACTGTTTACGGAGTACTCCCGAGAGAGACTCACTCGAGTAGTACACTTCTGTTCAAATGAGACGCTTAGCATCTCATTTGAATAAAAGTGTACTTGTGGCCTACTGCCATAGTGAGTCTGTCTCATTCTCGGGATATTTCCCCAAACATCACGGGATCTCTTCCTCTCTCCCTTTTCGTTTTCTTCCAGCTGTTCTTGTCTACACATCTTACTTTCATTTGTGTAGATATACAAGACTGTGTCGCCGTCAGATGCTGAGGAGTGGAAGGACACTCTAGCACTTTTTCTGCTGGAGCGCGGGGCTAACATCTTCACAGTAACAGACAGCCCAGTGGGCGGTGAGTTACACATAACAACAAAATAGGATGAACCATAACACACAAAGTCTCTTCTATATGAGAGCTGTTCTGTTGTCTTTGACCTGACTCTAATGTTGAAATAACTCAAAAGCCTCGAAGAGCTTTGTAAGGGGCGCAGTGCATACGTGTCGCGCCAAAAGTACCATTTGCATCGAGGTTAGCGTAACTAGACACGACTTATTTTTATCTAGTTACTCAGTTCAGTTGTCTGAGGTTGAGGCCTGCCCGCCTATGACGTTATGTGCATGCTATTGAATTTGCCCCAACCTGACCCATCCTAAAAAGTAAATTAAATAAATAGATGGGACTTAAAACTGATGACACCACAATCACCACCACTGCCACTTATCTTCAGAACTATCATTGTGTGTTTGTCTGCTTAATTTAATTGTTTGTTTGTTTGTTTGTTTTTTGTTCGGTTGGTTATTTGTTTGCCTGGTTTACCTGTTTGGTTGATTAGCTTGTTTGTTTAGTTTGTTCGCTGAATGGTTGATTTGTCACGTTGACTTGCTGGTTTTTTGTTTGTTAGAGACAAAACACAAAGGTACCAACCGCCGAGTGCAACGTCTAAAAACTCAAGCAATACAAGCACACGGCTCAAAAGACTACCAGACAGCCTTGAATCATCTTAAGAAAGTTGTGGTTACGATGGAAGAGAAGACGCACAGAAGCAGCACAGCGAGGGAACAGACTCTTACTTCCAGAAGTTCGATCCAAGTCGACGACAGTGCTGAGGAAGTGACGCAGAGAGTTGTGAGTCAGTTAAAGGCCCACTACCGCCGTAATTGTTAAAAAAATACACGTCTGTAATATATAGATGGTTACAAAACGCTACACACTGGTCTAGTTATGGTTCATTTAGACACAGGACGATCCAGTTCAGCACATGTCATCTTTAGATCAAGTAGTAATCTGACAATGACTCCACTCCATTCTAGAAATACGCTTTCAGTACGAGAAACAGCTATAAATAGATTCACACGTTAACGGCAGCGCAGAATACATACGTGCGATTACGCGTGTGCTTTTGCTGCGTGTCCAAGCTGCTGTTAAAGTTCATTAGGTGTGTCGACAAGGCATAACAAACACAAATGGTGCTGAAATGTGTCTTCAGATTTATGCTTAACTCATTCTACCACAACACCGAAATCCCCAAATTTTGTTGTTGTCCTCTGAAGACTGCTTTGCAGTGCAGGACACAGCTCGACCATGATAGTTCAAGGGTGATGCCAGAATAGCTTGGCGCCCACAGGCGCCAAGCTATTCTGGCATCACCCTTGAACCATCATGGTCGACCCATATCGTTTTGTGGTGTGTCTGGGGTAGAATGAGTTAATGGTATTTTTAAAAAAAACAACTCTTTTTGCTGTCGGTAGCGCTTTTTGTCAAGGTGATTCCTGCAGGATGTTGTTATTACTGCAGGATGCTGTTATTACTGCAGGATGTTGTTATTCCTGCAGGATGTTGTTATTACTGCAGGATGTTGTTATTCCTGCAGGATGTTGTTATTCCTGCAGGATGTTGTTATTACTGCAGGATGTTGTTATTACTGCAGGGATCACCTTGACAAAAAGCGCTACCGACAGCCATAGGATTAACCCTTTTAATGCCGATAGAGCTTGAACACCACCCAAGTTCAAGAGGTATAGATCCGCATGAGGATGTATGCCTCTTGCTGATACCCCTAATAACCCATGTTCCGGGAACAGCTAGGGCCTTTCGGTCTTGAATTAACGAAGATTGCAGCAGCACAGCCTGCGTCACCTGGCACTGAACGGGTTAAGCGAGAAGAGTGGAACAATAATTTGTCACGTCATTTGCCATCACGTACGTGACATAATAAATAATGCTTAGGGGAGGAGCCCCGATTATGAAACAGTGCCTGTTATAAAACGCCTTGCTCCCGTCGGGAAACGGAATAACGTTTCCAAATTCTGTCTGTGCAGTAATATAGAGCTACTTTACTGAGCCTTATTTCCGTACAAGAATGTCAGGCGTGATGAAAACAAAAACACGCCAAAAAAAAGAAGAAGTTATTTTTGACCCTTCTGCTTCTTATTTTTTGCCATTTGAAACACATAAATCAGCTTTCAGTTTTATGATTTTAAAAAAATAGTTACTCTTGTCATGAAGAGCAATCTTCGGACATCAGATAACCAGCGGCATCCGTTTGGTTCTTTTTGTTGTTGTATTGGAGGCACGCATTTTCCTGGAGCGGTATCTTGTTCCTATTATGAAACACAAAGAACACCTAATATGAAACAGCTTATATATAAAGCAGCAGTTTTTGTCTAATGTATATATCGGAAACCATCCAGCCAATGTGTTAAAAATTTCAGATATTGATACTTTTATCTGTACAGAGTATCCCACACCAGGATCATGTCACTTTCGTCAAGATCAAGGTCACAACGTCTACATTTACTATGTATGCCATTGTCCTGGCAATGTTGCTGTAAACACCGAAACGATGTGA
Organism: Semisulcospira habei; assembly: GCA_036245525.1. Taxonomy (NCBI): domain Eukaryota; kingdom Metazoa; phylum Mollusca; class Gastropoda; family Semisulcospiridae; genus Semisulcospira; species Semisulcospira habei. The sequence continues at coordinate 120,550,239 of BTPG01000001.1, read as the reverse complement.
TCCCAATGGCAAATTGTGATATTTTGTGATGATACAGAGCGTTGCACACCAGAATCTATTAACTGCCTTAACGGCCAAGGTCACAACGGCCATATTTGTTTTGTGCAGAAATTGTGTGCTGGGCAATATCTAAAAAACCATTGGACCTATTCAATCTACATTTTTGATAATGGTATTTTGCCATATCACACACTGCCATCAATCTTAACTGTGCCTTTACCTCAAGGTCAAGGTCATAGTTGCCATACTTGCTTTGCAGATTATTGAGTAGAGAATACCTCTGGAACCGGTGTACTGATTTGCTCTGATTATTTTTAGGATATTATGCCTTACCCTCAGGGGGAAGAGGGGTGGGGTTCAAACTCCCCAAAATGGAAAATTATTAAAAATATCCTGGCAGCCGTGGACCCTGGAAGACCCTTCTTTCCCTGAATCTGCTTCTGAAACATAAACATGTGTCGATAATGCTAGCTTTTATCAAATTTTACTTCTGAGGGGGAAAAACTAAATACAGTATTTTGTATATACCATACATAGAACATTTTCCACACACTTGCTGACCATGCCTGACCCTTGACCTTTAGAAGGAGCCAATAAAATTAATATGCATAGACAGTTTAACCCCTAGTAACATTTCTACTGGGGTCTTATTGCAAAGTTCACATACGAACTACCTGTAACAGCAACAACCTAACATAAAATAGCCTTCATACTTCCAGTGACCTTTGACCTTAATGAGAGGTTAACATAGCTGAGCTGCAAACAAAAGCTTTATCATCAGTTTTCTCTTTGGCAAGCTTTTTAAATAAAATTATAACTAGTTTCTTTATAAAATCGTCTGTTTATTGACCTTTGTAACCTTGACCTTTCATGAAGGTCAGCGCAAATGGCAACCAAAGCTATTGTCAAATAGGATCAATGTGCCAAATTAGAGGTTTGTGGCTCTGATGGTCTCTCAGAAATTCAAAATGGTAAAATCTGTCACAATTGGATATACAAAGGATGATGAATAGATGGACCAATGGTGGACCAGTGCCGGATGACGCATTATATTTAACTCACTTTTAATGTTAAATGAGCCTATGATGTGTGCTAACAATCTCGCATACCTTAATTTTACTACAAAATGTAAGTGAAACTTGTAAAACGGACATATTCACACTGTTTCATTATAGGAGACCTATTGTTTCATATTAGGCAAATGGTGCCTAATATGACTGAGAAGTACCCAACGGAGAAAGAAACACGCTTAGAAAAGACGGGTACAACACAATTTATTAATATTTTGGGTAAATACCCTTTGTCCAAATAGACAAACAAACAGAGAGATTAGCCGCTACTTATCTTCATTGGCAGAAGGAATGTGGCAACTGAAGGAGGTGACGTAAAATAAAAGAGAAGGAAGAACAAAAGTGGGGGGGGGGGGGGGGGGGGGGGAAGTAAAAATGACGTCAACGAAAAATCATGAGAGAGACTCGGAGAGAACCTGAACACGAGAGACAAGAGTGTATGCAAGCACGTGCAGGAGCGAGCAAAAGTAAATGCGTGTAGGTGAGGCCAGAGAGAGAGAGAGAGAGAGAGAGAGAGAGAGAGAGAGAGAGAGAGAGAGAGAGAGAGACGGAGAGAGAGAAAGAGAGAGAGAGAACGAACGGGGAGTACCCTTGGGCACGAAGTAGGCTGAGTGTCTAATACACAAAGCCTGCTAAACACCAACCCGAAGGCAAACGTTATATCACCTTCAAGTTAAGGACTACCTCGGGGAAAAACGGGAGGACCCCGGGGAAAAATAACCCCAGCATTTAGCACGGTACACAAGTAATAAGTCATTGAAACAAAGCAAATAATCAAATTCAGTAAGAGAATATTGGTATAAGTGGAGAGTAGGTAGTTGTGAAACCGTCTTCAAGGGTAACTAAAATATATATATATATATATATATATATATATATATATATATATATATATATATATATATATATATATATATATAATATATATATATATATATATATAATAAGGGGGGGGGAGAGAGAGAAGGGGGCGGGGGGGGGGGAGGGGGAAGGAGGAAGGGGAAGAAGGAAAAAGCGTAAAGAGAGAAAGAAGGCTAGAGAGAAGTGTTGAAGGGGGGGGGGGGGGAGGAGAGAAAGAGGGAGAGAGAAAAAAAAAAAAAAAAGGAGGGGGGGGGGGGGCGGCGGGGCGGAAGACAACCAGCCAGAGCCACCAGCCCCACCCAACAGGCACCACCCAGCCCACAGAAAAACACACAGGCACGCAACAAGACGACCACATACATCCGCAAGGGATGCACACGATCGCCCCGCCCCAAAACCGCGTATCACTCCATGGGCCGGAGACCGGGCACCCGACAGGGAAGGGCAAGGGATCCAACTAAACGTATGGCCAGCGCTGAGAAAGTCCCCAAGGGATTTGTACATATCAACCAACGCCAGCCACACCTATCTGGTTAGTGAGTAGTAAAACAGAAGCGACACAGTGAGGTAAAGGTACAGTTTGCAGACACAAGCAAGGTAAAAAAAGTTAATCTTTCATATTCATCCCGAGTGGCGCCACAGTGCCCAGTTTATTAATCAGAAATTTTTCACGGTCTTTCCTGGCCCAGACATTACTGGCTTGCATAAGCCAGAGGCCTTTAACCCGAATGTCCGAGACGGAGTGGTCGGCCTGATTGAAATGTCGTCCGACCGGTCTGTTGTATTGGTACTTGACAGACTGAAGATGTTTTTTGAAACGGTCATTGATGGTTCTTTCCGTCTCTCCAACATAGAGTTGGCCGCATTTCATACAGGAGATGACATAAATCACGTAGGTGGTTTGACACGTGAAGTATCTGTCTATGTTGAATTTGTAACGTGGACCATTCACCACGGTGGAAGGGCAAATAAAAGGACACATCTTGCAATTAGGAACATTGCACGGAGTGGAGCGGGAGGGTCTGGTGGTATGACGAGGCTTGAGAGTAGAGTGAACAAGTATGTCCCGCAAATTAATATCCCTCTTGAAAGCTACTAACGGAGGTTCAGAAAAGATAGCAGCAGATTCTTGACTGGATGACAAAAGACCCCAGTTAGAAAGAAGGATCTTACGAACCGGATTTGTGTGGGGATGGTAACAATAGGCCTGTCACTATCAGCGGTAGGTTTAGTCTGCAGTGTACTCGCGCGACTAAGTTTTTGTACCGTTTGGAGATCCTTGAACAACAGTATGTGGGTAATGTCTGTCGACGAAGAATCCAGCCATTTCTTTGGATTGAACATCAAAATCTGATTCTTCGGAACATATTCTTTTTAGCTAAAGAAACTGGGAATATGGGATGCTGTTTTTAGTTTTGGGGTTGTGAGAAGATCTGTAGTCGAGGTAGGAATGTGAGTCGGTAGGTTTGTAATGTATTGAAGTTTTCAACATTCCGCAGTCAATCCTGATGTTCATGTCCAGAAATCGACTGAAGTAGCTGATATAGTGTATGTGAACTTGATGGATGGGTGGAAGTCCTGCACGAAGTGAATGAAGTCTAAAAATGCAGCTTGGGTCATGTGTGTAGCTCCTAAACCGTCATCGATGTAGCGTTTATACATCTCAGGGACAGGCCCGGTGTATTGCTGAAGTATTTGTTGCTCAAGGAAACCCATGAAAAGGCAAGCATAGCTGGGTCCCATTTTTGTGCCCATCGCTACGCCACTGCACTGAGCGAAGGTGACGCCATCAAAGGTGAAACTGTTAAGAGAGAGAACCAATTCAGCCAGACGTAGAAGTGTATGAGTAGTTTATGACTTCTTTGGTTGAGATATGACTGAAATGTAAAATATTTAATATGACTGAAACAATGTGTCACTTTTTTCAAACTGGAACTGCTTCTGCGTCGATTCGAGTTTTGAAATTTGGCCTTGTCCTAAGATATATAATCTCTATCAAACCCTAGTTTCGGATTGATTCTAGCTTTCTTTGGAAGGTCGCGCGAGACGTTTTTGCTTAAGTGTTTCATATATGGGTATCCTCCCCTACCGTATATATTTGGATTTTTCAGGCGGTACCATCAACAAGGACCGTATATTGCCCAGTTGAAAGAAATGTCGGCATATGGTTGGTTAACAGCAGTACTGATTAAAGTGATATCTGACGCAGTATATGTTTACCCCCTAGCCTTGATCTCCCTCTTTAAAGGAAAGGTAGACTTTCCTAGAATCAAAATAGTTTTGCCATCTAAAACATTGAGAGAAAAAAAAGAGAAGAAAGCTTAAAAGTCGATTTAAGAGCAGATGCTGAGGCTTTTGTGTCTTGTTGACCCTGCTTATATACTTGTTCCTTGGCTGAATTGAGTTGCCCGACATGGAATTTTATACATAATTTGCATCAGCTGCAGTGCAAGGCTTGACGAACTTAACTCATTCTATCCCAGACACACCACAGCAAGAATGGGTCGACCGTGATAGTTCAAGGGTGATGCCAGAATAGCTTGGCGCCAATGGGCGTCAAGCTATTCTGTCAGCACCCTTGAACTATCATGGTCGATCTGTGTCCTGCAATGCAATGCAGTCTTCAGAGGACAACGGCAAAATTTGGCGATCTCGGTCTTGGGATACAATGAGTTAATGTCGTTCATTCTACGGTGCATTGGGCCGATATAATTGCTAACTGAAAATCTGTTTCGCTTTCTTGCAGGAGATCGCTACAGAGAGTCCGACAGCAGAGAAGGAAACCAGGCACACTCGTCGGTTGACTTACGCGGAAGTAGTCAAGCTGCATTTAGCTGAGCAGCTGGAGGCGCAGAAAGCTGAGGCGTCCAACAAAAAACGAGGTGTAGGCCGTTCATCCTTAGGTCGAGATCGCGTTGGTCAAGGTCGCCCAAGCAATGAGCATCGGGGTGCAAACCATCAAGCTGAAGGTCAAGGTGGCAAAGGGCAAGGCCACCCCCGTCCAGTCCGAGGTCGTGGAGGTCGAGGTCGCGTGGAACAAAAAGTGTATGGCAGGGGTCAGTTCAACCGAACTGGGGGTTATGCTTTTGGACTTGATTCACAGGAAAGATACATTCATGGACATAGACATAACGCATTCTTCAGACAAAATCACTTCACATCCTCAGCTTGAGAAGGACATTTCTTTTGCTCGTCAGTATAAAATCACTGCAGTTTTCACTTCAAAGTCAACATTTCAACGATACCCAAACGTAACAGGCATGTGGCCTTGGCCACTATTTAGTGTTCAACTGACCTGACATTTACTCCCAAATTTCAAACTAAAATTTCAGACTTTTTGTGTATGCCATTTATTAAATACTTGAAGGCACACATTCCACTAGAAGTTGGTTCACTGTGCTCCAAACGGTTTACCCCCACCCGGGTCTGCTCTGGGGGACTTGGGTGGGGTTAACTACTTTTTAGTTCCCAGGGTCACCCTGATCAGCCCCACAGGGTGGGGTTTCTCCTCTATTCTGGGGCATGTGTCTACCCTTGGTCCATTCACCTGTTTTCCTTTTTAAAACTCTCCCTACTGTCTGCGCTGCCTGTAGCTCTTGATATTGGATGTGTGTTGCTAAATGGTCTTAGCTTTATTTAGGCCCCATGTCGTATGTTTATCTTTAACGTATTGGACCGGCTGGCGACATACATTCAATATTCTGTTTAGTTTTTTTTTTCACAAGCAGTGCAGGTACGTCCTGAGAAAGTCTTGTTGCTGTCGTGACGTTAAGCAATGTACAATCAATCAATCATACAATCAATCCAAATGGTTTATTTGATTTTTTCCTCAACACCGTGTTTGCAGGCTCTACATCATTTTTACACCAAAATGACACTTTGAATTGTTTTCGCAACTCACTTAATACATTTTGGCCCAAAACATAGTTCTGCAAAGGAAAGGATACTTTCTGATGAAGTACTTAATCACAACTTGAAGATCTGTTGCACACTCCAAAATGTTGTTTTTAATAGCTGTACATCACTCTACACCAAAGTGGAAATGTGAACTTTTTAAACAAATACAAAACTATTCCATACCAAAAAGTTCAGTCCTGTTTGACGTGTAAATGGTCATAAAGATAATGTAGATTTTTATTATCAGAAAAATATATGTCTAGATGTGTTTGGAAGGAAACAGATAATCTTTTGAAGTTATGCCGGCTTCTTGTACAAATAGGAAGAGTGAAGTCGAATTTACTAACATTATGTTTTTGTTTTGGATAACATTTGTTCATTAATATTGTATGATAATATGTTTTGCTTATCTTAAAGTTAAAATATAAGCTGAGTGTAAGTTTATGATGATGTTACACATAGTTGATTGACATCACAGCACATCTATCTTACAGAGCCATGTGCCATTCCTACTACTCGTGTTAACCCTTTGGGTGTCGATAGCGGTTCCTGCAGGAATCATCGCGACTACAACCGTTACCGACACCCAAAGGGTTAAGAGGTGGTTGATTAAACATGGATCATCACACGCTTGTGAAATATATCAACAAATGTCGATTTGGTTCCAAGTCAGAAATGTCTTTTCTTGAGTCATGTGTCAATGTGCCAAAATCGGAATACCTCTAAATATTCAGCGATTTGACAACTTGAAACAGTTCCTGCAGCCAGAAAGAAATAAAAACACAAACTCCTCACGAGTAACATGTTTCTTGTGCTGTCAGTCCCCAGGGTGTAACGCTAGAACAATTAAAAGTCACAGTTCGAGCTTCCAGATATGCAGTCCAAAGAAAATGCCATGATGCGTTTCATGCAAGGCTTATTGGGCTAACATCGCCTTTTTTGAGACGCTTAATTTCCACCACCGTTTTCTAAATAAGTTAATAAGCGCATTAAATAGGCGCTTTATCCCAATTGAAAATCGGCTCAAAGCGCCGCCGCGAACTGAACCCAACAAGCACGCTCACGTGAATCACGCGCATTCACTCACACACTGTACATAAACACAGAACATTCACGTGGTGCTAAGGGCAAGCTCAAGCGAGCTACTGTAGTTTTTGGAAATTCAAAATCGTTTGTATTTGAAATTTGATTAAGTGGGCTGAAACTGATACCAAAGTCGTGGGGGAGGAAGAGCCGGAGTACCCGGAGAAAGAACCCCCGACGGTCCGCCCGAATTAACGGTGACACTTACTAGAGGAGAAAAACCCGACGCCGGAACCCGTAATCGAACCTCGCACCTTTAGCATTGGTGGCAGGCGCCTTAACCACTGCACCACGGACCGCCCGAACGAAGTTAGTACAATAATACCCTGACGACGTAAAGAAGGGGTGGGGTGGGAAGGAGGGGATGGAGAATCTGAGTGGGTGGGTACCCATATCATACTGAGACTAAAAGCTTCAAATTTGTACACTGCCATATGCAAGCTACATTATAGTATTTACAGATAAGGATATAGACCAATGGCTTGAATTATTATGGTCGATTCATCTCCTGCAAATGGTGCATAGTCATTAGATGACGCCTCCAAAAATCTGGGAACTACGGCCGTCGGGCTGAATGAGTTCAACTGCTTTCCAACATCAAATGTAACCCCGATTTCTGTTACGGAAATAGTATGACTAGCACTGGCTACAGCCAGAACGACGTCACTGGAGTAGGCCGGGTTTGTCACAACCCCCGTGAAAGCTTGCAACAGAATCAATCCTTTGTCTAACTGCTCGTATGAGTGTATACGGCCGCAAAAGAAGGCGTTTGAAAACCTGGCCAGGCAATCAAATGATTTGAGTGGTGCTGTGTACATTTTTTTCGCGTTATGTTCTATTAATTTTGTAAGATTTAGAACAAGAAAGGCAAACAGCTCTTCTTTGTTGAAAAAGAAAACTTTGCCAGCCGTAATAACTCTTCCTCTGATATCAGGTCCCCCCCCCCCCCCCCCCCCACTTTTTTAAAAATCTACCATATTTAAAAAATACAGTAGACTTTGAAATGGGGCTGGTCGGAGCACATTCCGGAGCATGCACATGACGTTTTTGGCGTGCGGAGCATAAATTATGGCAAAGAAGTAACAAGATAAAATTGACGTCACGTCTAGCTACTCAAACCTTGCTAGACTGAGAACGTCTGTTTGTCGCCGAAGCGCCGTGTGTGTGTGTGTGTGTGTGTGTGTGTGTGTGTGTGTGTGTGTGTGTGTGTGTGTGTGTGTGTGTGTGTGTGTGTGCGCGTGTGTGACAGCAACTAGAGCCCGCGTTTGAGGACGGACAAGCTTGAAATTTTTGGATATTGTCCCTAAAAGAATAATCTCGGGACCTTTTTTTTTCTCGATGTTTTGATTAAGATGCTCATTGGCGAGAAAATGGCCGTTTCACAAAAACTGGTTGATCCACACTGGAGTCCGTAATTTTTCTTATTTTTACTAGATAGTTTGCGTATAGTAAAATAAAAGGGACACTTATTAAATGAGTTTGTTAACCAGCATTGTACCTGTAGAACTTTTTGAGTGATAGATATTTTTTGAAAAAAATATATTTTCACGTTTTTGGGATAAATTTCACGCACTATATGGGTTAATCTTAAAACAATTGAATCTTTTTTTACGAAAAAAATAAACTTCTCATTAATATAGGATTAGGTCAAATTGTGACCTGCAAGCCCTAGGCGTGAAAATCAGCAAGAAAATTGCAAAGTTGGTTCTCTGATACGTCAAATTTAGTACCGATGAGTGACGTCTATGAACACGGCGTCGTGGGACTAATGATACCATGACGTGAAGCTTGAAGTGACGTCATTTCCCCAGTCATGCACAATTCATCACCACTGTCACGTGTGTGTGTGTGTGCGCGCGCGTGTGTTGTGCGTGTGTGTGCCGGTGCGTGTTGGCTGCTAGCCTTTTCATTGTATCAGCGCTTAGAGCTACTTTTAGAATAAGCGCTTATCAAATCTTCTTTATTATTATTATTATTTCGCTGCTCGTAATATCATTCTTCTTCAGAATACTATGCTACGCCAGACCACAGAGCTTACGAATGGCGGGAATCGCCGTGTGTCCGTCTTCAGTATTTCTGTGTGCCAGTATGTGAATCAGATGGTGGGTTAGAGTAGAAGGAGATGGATTCCTGTCGCTACACGAGCCCACAGAGCGTACTAATGGCGGGAAGCGAAGTGTGTCCGTCTTTATTTGTGTGCGCCGACGTGTGTGTTGATCAGGGGTTGGCTTAGAGAGGAGGGAAATGGATCAGCATAATAAGCCTAAAAATATGAACAACTCTGAATGTTCCTAAAAGATAAACGCATATGAGCTCCAAACAGTACGGCAGACTTTGGGATGAAATCCTCACTCTTATTTCTCTGTTGTTTGCTGTTAAGACGTTTATTGCACATTATTGCAAATGTTCTCTTCTTCGGTATAAACGTTTTTATGCTTTGATATCACCAGTGAGTGAACTGACATTAACTCATTCTGCCCGATGGCCGCATTTCCCAAATTTTGGAGGCGTCATCTAATGACTATGCACCAGTTGCTGGAGATGGGTCGATCATGATAATTCAAGGGCAGTGCCAGATTAGCTTGGCGCCGATAGGCGCCAAGCTAATCTGGCACTTCCCTTGAATTATCATGACCGACCCATCTCCTGCTGTAGTGATGGCGTCAGGGCTGAATGGGTTAAATAAACTGTTTAACACTAAATTATAGGTTGTCTTTAAAAAGTGAAGATAGATATACTGTGCTGAACATTTGATATCATGTTTATATCATCAAATATTTTTTTTACATAATGTTGGAAATCGTACTTATTTGGACTCGTGATTTACATAGAGGACGAATCGACATCAGACGAAACAGTCTGCTTGGTGTACATGTACTCGGCGGTGACCAACTATGTAATGATCGTGTGTGTTATGTCGGCCAAGATTGAGAGTGGTAAATTAAAGTACCATTAAGCATAAATCTGAAGACACATTTCAACACCATTACATTTGTGTTTGTTATGCCTTGTCGACACACCTAATGAACTTTAACAGCAGTTTGGAGACCCAAAAGCACACACGAGTAATCGCACTTATTTATTCTGAGCGGCTGCCGTAAGCGTGTAAATCTATTTTTAGCTGTTTCTCGTACTGAAAGCGTTGTATTACTAGAATGGAGATTACTTAATATACAAACGACGTGTGCTGAACTGGATTGTCCTGTGTCTAAATGAACCGTAACTAGAGCTGTGTGTAGCATTTCGTAACCATATGCTACAGAAGTGTATCTAGTGAACAGTTACGGCGGTAGTGGGCCTTCAACAAAGATACTTATGCCAGCTCTGACAGTACACACTACTAAAACGAATACTACGTACGGTACACAAAATCAACGACCGCACAGCTTGACGTAGTGTTTCAAGTCTGACCTCCTGCAAAATTATAACACGTTTACCAGTGGCGGGGGGGGGGGGGGGGTGGGCCCTAGGGGGCACGTGCCCCCCCCCCCCTCCCCTCCATCAGCTCATACCAAAGTTTTTATGGTAATTTGTGTAAGTTGGTTGTGTTTACTATTCGACCGATCTCATTTTTTTTTTTTTTTTGTACGGGGTATTTCACACTTATCTTGCGGGATCGGTGGGTGGCCGGCCTGGTGTGTTCATGGGCCTATACTCTAATATCCTCACTGGGCAGTGCTAACCTGCGCCCCGTCACAGTACTTCACCCAGACATAGTGTCAGTCATGTGTCCGTGCACTCACAGGGGCTCACTACGGTAAAGCAGTGCCTATTGCTGTGCGATACAATCCTCAATGCTTCCTCAGACTGGCAATCTGGCAATAAGCCGCCGACTGCTGGTCCACCCCGGCCAGTGGTGGGAAAGTGTCCAGTCTCTGTTGATCTGGGGCCTAACCCAGTCCCTCAGCCAGCAATAAAGTTTCATGTGCCCGGCCTTCAGTCACAGGGCTCATGGAAAGCATTACCTCTTTCTGTGCGATATCATTCTCATCCTCATAAATTATGCTGCAGCCATCTAGGTTTAACTCATTTGCGGCTTATGCCGCGCATCCGGATGCGGCTGGCCGCAAAAGAGTCACTCAAAGTCTACCACTGTGGACACGCCCACTGTGATCAGAAAGCGAGAAATCCGGCAACCGAGCTGCGCGTGGTGTCAGTCTCCCCTTGTGGTAAGCAGCCGCCGACTGGCCCGGGTGTCACGTGATTGCTAATCCCCTAATCCCATCACACATCACTCTCTTAGTACAGTGGGTCGCCAGTCTCACTCAGATTGCGTAGCTTTGTCTTTTGAGGTAGTGCCCGTGGACATGCATCAGTGCCCATTAGCGTAGCATTGTAGTCATTGACGCGTCACCAGAGGTGTGAAATGTATTGATTCTGATCAATAACCCTGAAGCAATCGTCAGCCAGTGTAAGAGGTATACATCATCGGTGATCGTGACTATTTGTTATATCTGCACCTGTGTTCATCATATGGAGAAGGTGTGTGAGTGTATAGAGTAGTTTCACGATTTTTTTTACAAATGGCTATGGTGTTCCTCATATGGAGGAGTATCACAAACACAAGATGATTGCTCCTGCAGAAACTCCAGGTAGAACATTCTCTTAAATACTAAAATTAACATCATGTAAGAGTCAGAAGTGCCCGTTTAATCTTGTTTTGTTTGGGAGGTGGGGTGGAGGCAGGGAGGAGGACAAGTGCAAGTAAACATGATTAGCCCCTCCTTCAAAAAAAAAAAAATGCCCAAAGCGGTTCTGTGAGATAAAAGAAAAGTGTCAACCAATAAAAACCTTGAGCTCTGAAAACTGTCTGAGAAAACCCAAACAACAAAAAATAAATTAACACGTGAAGAGAGAACTGTTAAAACACAATAGTACAATTTTAACTCGTTCAGCCCGGTGCAGTATTTCCCAAATTTTGGAGGCGTCATCTAACGACTATGCGCCTGTTGCAGATCGACCATGATAATTCAAAGGCAGTGCCAGATTAGATTGGCGCCAAGCTAATCTGGCACTGCCCTTGAATTATCATGGTCGACCCATCTCCTGTTGTAGTGCGTCAGGGCTGAACGAGTTAAAGAAAATCCCAAAAAGTAAAGCACCAAGAAAGAATAATTTAAATACAACTTATTTGCAATTGTTCCGAGCGTTTCCTTCTTTATTAGGATGTTTATTTATTTATTTATTTTGCATTATGCTCGCCTGGTAGTCACTGTTTTGGTCTGGATTTGTTTTATATGACCGTTTGGAAAACTGGGGGTGGGGGCAGGCTGTTGTGCCCCCCCCCCCCTTCCGGATGTTGAAATTTGACACCGTTTGGATCCCCCCCTCCCCCCCCCCCCCCCTGTTTACAATAAGGAAAATTCGAGCTATTCCAACATCTCCAGTTTACCATACATCACCACGATACTCTAACGAATGTGGCGGGAACTTCCATTCTCAAGCACAGCGTATGGAATCCCGCTTTAGTCGGAACATTGGGATGTCATTAGTTTAATTTTTGTGGCTTAACTAAGACGCCGTGAACTTTGTTCACACACCATGTGGTGATTAGTTTGTCTCCAACATTCAGTGCAGGGTTTATGTGTTAAGGCCCCCACTCATTCCGGACTCAGTAGTGATCATTTTCATAAATATTTACACTATTGTACATATCGAGTAGGATTAGGTTTTATTGTGTCCAAATAGCTGCAGCATAAAAATCAGCTGCACATGAAGTTTGATTTTCGTATACATAAAATAGTAGTACTATGATGAGCGATGTAAAACGTCAGTTTCGTCACTTTGTACATGGGCGTCATGGGACTAACCATGCCATGATGCGAAGCCGGCTTATAGCGAGGTCATTTCGCTGCTCGTGCTATTATTCTTCTTCAGAACGGCGCTGTCCTTACGCCAGCTCACAAAACGCACCACTGGCGCGAAACGTCCTACTGTCACAGTGTTTGTGTGTGCTAGTGTATGTGGTTGAGAGGGTAGGCTATGTTAGGGCGCAAATATATGGGTCAGAAGGATAAGCTTAAAAATAGGATCTTTGGGCCGTCTTGTTTATAAAGCATATATGGTAATGTTTTCTCTGAGCATGCGCGCGCGGGTGGGTGCACACACACACACACACACACACACACACACACACACACACACACACACACACACACACACACATCAAAGCCCAAAAAAGATCTATGCCAAATAGTTTTTAATTTTCAAACCTGACTGAGATCTACATGGTGATCCACTCAACCTGGCACATTAAATCGGCGGTATTAGATCGTAGATAGTTCAAAGGAAATGCCTGATTGGCTAATTTTCTATTAAATAAGCCTGATTGGCTAATTTTTTATTAAACAAAACTCAGTCTTATCACATGCTGCTATCTGATGAAAATTTGTGTGTATAAACAACAGTGAACTATATTCCTATGCCCCCCCCCCCCCCTCCACCAATGGCAGTAAAGAAACGTTATGATTATCGCTGGTACATTTTCAGACACCAAGCCAAATCAGGCACTATCCTTGAACTATAAAGACCAATCCATATCCTATGTCTGATATATGTAATCATCTAAGGGTGGCATATTCATAAAAATCAGTTTCTGATGGGAAGTTCAAAATACAAAAAAAGGCGACTAAGTTACAAATTAACAGTGATGACCACCACCTTAAATTGTAACCATTGATTAAGCTGACGTGCAGCCATGAAAGTGAAATGTCGTTTATGGTCATTAACCCATTCAGCTCTCAAGTTCTACAAAAAGAGATTGATTGACCATGATAATTCTGTGCCACATTAGGTTGGCGTCTGATTTGCAAACATTTTTCTCACATTTGTCAACCTTCTGTGACCTTCTACATTTGTGAGGGGTCGACTAAATTAGTGTGAATAGAAAGGTCTTATCATCTGCTACCTTACTGGCAAATCTGACTTAAAAGTTGGCTAAAACTTTGATAAAACTACAATTCTATCCTAAAACTGTCATTTTCCCATACATTTGCTGACCAGTTGTGACCCTTTAACTTTCCTAAGGGGTCATCCAAATTAGTATATTGTATAGATAGGTCTTACCATCAGGTATCTCTGTACCAAGTTTAGGTTTGAAGTAGAAAATAGTATTTGAGATAAAACAGTTTTTGTCAAAGTATGGCTGTTTTTTTACCTATTTCTGGACCCCCCGTGATCTTGAGAGAGGTCATGAACATTGGTATGCTTAGAAAGGTCTTGTCACAATGTATCCTTGAGCCAAGTTGGAAGTCTGTCAATGCCAACGTTAAAGTTTACCACGGACGACGGACACAGGACGACCACTGGCCCTGAGCATAGACTCACTTTTGCTTCACACTTGAGCCACAAACCCACCCTGAGAACTAAAAATTAGTTAACCCCACCCAAGTCCCCCAAGACTTGGCTTGGGGCGACAGACGACGGACAGATGACAAATGGTTCATTAGACTCACTTCTGCTATCGCAAGTAAACCAAAAAGAATGGGCAAAAACACCAAACAAAGCCAAAAGAATGCGCAAAACCTCAAACCAAGCCAAAAAACCCACAATGATACATAAAAAAAAAATCATTAAAATTCACTCAGCAGCACAATATGTTAACCCACCCCACTCAGCCCTGAGGCCCTACAGCAGGAGATGAGTCGACCATGATAATTCAAGCTTGGCGCCTGTCGGCGCCAAGCTAATCTGGCACTGCCCTTGAATTATCATGGTCGATCCATCTCCTGCAACAGGTGCATAGTCATTAGATGACGCCTCCAAAATTTGGAAAACACGGCCGTCGGGCTGAAAGAGTTAAAAACCCTCAAAACAAAGAGTAAAACCCACACCGGCAGGGAATCAGGGCGAGTCCCCTAGGATGAACCAAGGTGTATGGTAATGATACACTGTACATAGAAAGTGCATTAACCCATATCATACTGAGGCTAAAAACTTCAAATTTGTACACTGCCATATGCAAGCTACTTTACATTACTTATAGATAAGGATATAGACCAATGGCTTTAGTTCAAGGGTGGTGCCAGAATAGCTTGGCGCCTAGAGGCGCCAAGCTATTCTGGCACTACCCTTGAACTATTTTAGTCACACTTATTTCACACACTGGTGTATTCCGAATGATATGGGTTAAAAGCAAATACTTAGCCCATCACATTGAGCACAGAAGCTCATTTATATCACACACAATTGACTACAAGTGGAACACTTTAAAAATAAACACAATAATTAATAATACAAAATAATACAGCACATTATGTAGGCACTTGATCACAACTGCAAATCGGTTATTTGACTGTACATTTCTTAATTTCCCGACAGCAACAAGACTTTCTCAGGACTCGCCTGCGCTATATAAAAAATTATGAAAAAAAACAAAACCAAAAAAACACAAAGGTATTGAATTATGTCGCCAGCCGGTCTAAAATGCTAATTTAAACTTAATTTAGGACATGCTAGGGACGCTTCATGCTAATTTATCGTACCACACTTTACCAAAAGGAGTAGAAGTGCATTACCCGCAAACACATGACATATCATCTTCTAGGTGCAGCACATCCAATATTGAGGACTACAGGCAGCGCAGACAGTTAAGATTGGTTGTACATTGCTTAACGTCCCGACAGCAACAAGACTTTCTCAGGACGTGCCTGCACTGCTTGTGAAAAAAACAAACCTAAATGCCTTCCGGTCTAATACGCTAAATAAACCTAAACCCATTTAGCAACACACATCCAATATCAAGAGGTACAGAAAGCGCAGACAGTAGGGAGAGTTTAAAAGGAAAATACAGGTGAATGGACCAATGGTAGACAGAAACACATGCCCCAGAATAGAGGGGAAAACCCACCCTGTGGGGCTGACCAGGGTGACCCTGGGAACTAAAAAGTAGTTAACCCTACCCAAGTCCCCCAGGGGCAGGGCAGGCCCAGGTTGGGCGGTGATCAGTTTTTCTCAGCAGTGAAGGGTTTAGGATTATTAAAAGCCTTCAAAACAAAGAAGTACCCAAAGGAGAAAGAAACACGCTTAGAAAAGATGGGTACAACACAATTTATTAATATATCGGGTAAATACCCTTTGTCAAAATAGACAATCAGCCGCTACTTATCTTCATTCGCAGAAGGAATGTGGCAACTAAAGGAGGTGACGTAAAAGAAAATAAAAGAAAAGGAAGAACAAAAGTGCGGGGAAAAAGTAAAAATGACGTCAACGAAAAAATCATAAGAGAGAGACTCGGAGAGAAACTGAACACGAGAGACAAGAGTGTGTGTAAGCACGCGCAGGAGCGAGCAAAAGTAAATGCGTGTATGTGAGGCTAGAGAGAGAGAGAGAGAGAGAGAGGAGAGAGAGAGAGAGAGAGAGGAGAGAGAGAGAGAGAGAGAGAGAGAGAGAGAGAGAGAGAGAGAGAGAGAGAGAGAGAGAGAGAGAGAGAGAGAGAGAGAACGAACGGGGAGTACCCTTGGGCACAAAGTAGACTGAGTGTCTAATACACAAAGCCTGCCAAACACCAACCCGAAGGCAAACTTTATATCACCTTCAAGTTGAGGTCTCCCTCGGGGAAAAACGGGAGGACCCCGGGGAAAAAAAAAAAAACCAGCATTTAGCATGGTACACAAGAAGTAATGTCATTTGAAACAAAGCAAATAATCAAATTCAGTGAGAGAATATTGGTATAAGTGGAGAGTAGGTAGTTGTGAAACCGTCTTCAAGGGTAACTCAAAATAAAAAATAATAAAAAAAAAAATATAGGGGGGGGGGGGGGGAAGAGAGAGAGAGAGAGAGAGAGAGAGAGAGAGAGAGAGAGAGAGAGAGAGAGAGGGAGAGGGGGGGGCGGGGGGGGGGGGGGGGGGGAGGAGGAAGGGGAAGAAGGATGAAGGAAAAAGCGTAAAGAGAGAAAGATTGATTGTAGATTGTACATTGCTTAACGTCCCGACAGCAACAAGGCTTTCTCAGGACGTGCCTGCACTGCTTGTGAAAAAAAAATAAACAGAACATTGAATGTATGTCGCCAGCCGGTCAAATACATTAAATAAACCTAACACATGGGGCCTAATAAAGCTACGACCATTTAGCAACACACATCCAATATCAAGAGCTACAGGCAGTGCAGACAGTAGGGAGAGTTTTAAAAAGGCAAATACAGGTGAATGGACCAAGGGTAGACAGAAACACATGCCCCAGAATAGAGAGAAAAACTCACCCTGTGGGGCTGACCAGTGTGACCCTGGGAACTAAAAAGTACCTAACCCCACCCAAGTCCCCCAGGGCAGACCCGGGTGGGGGGTAAAGAGAGAAAGAGGGCTAGAGATGATGATGATGAAACGTTTTATTGACAGGAGTGTTAAGGGGGGTAGGGGGTAGGGGGGGGGGGGGGAGGAAGAGAGAGAAAGAGGGAGAGAGATAGAGAGAAGGAAAAAAAAAAGGGGGGGAGGGGGGGGGGGGAAGACAACCAGCCAGAGCCACCAGCCCCACCCAACAGCCCACAGAAAAACACACAGGCATGCAACAAGACGACCACATACATCCCCAAGGGATGCACACGATCGCCCCGCCCCACAACCGCGCATCACTCCGTGGGCCTACCCCTTACCCCCCTTAACACTTCTCTCTAGCCCTCTTTCTCTCTTTACGCTTTTTCCTTTACCCTTCTTCCCCTTCCTCCTCCTCCCCCCCCCCCACCCCCCCCCCCCCCCCCCCCCCCCCCCCCCGTTACCCTTGAAGACGGTCTCACAACTACCTACTCTCCACTTATACCAATATTCTTTCACTGAATTTGATTATTTGCTTTGTTTCAAATGACTTATTACTTGTTGTGTACCGTGCTAAATGCTGGGTTTTTTTTTCCCGGGGTCCTCCCGTTTTTCCCCCAGGTAGTCCTCAACTTGAAGGTGATATAAAGTTTGCCTTCGGGTTGGTGTTTAGCAGGCTTTGTGTATTAGACACTCAGCCTACTTCGTTCCCTCTCTTTCTCTCTCTCGCTGTCTCTCTCTCTCTCTCTCTTTCTCTAGCCTCACATACACGCATTTACTTTTGCTCGCTCCTGCGCGTGCTTACTCACACTCTTGTCTCTCGTGTTCAGTTTCTCTCCGAGTCTCTCTCTTATGATTTTTTCGTTGACGTCATTTTTACTTTTTCCGCACTATTGTTCTTCCTTTTCTTTTATTTTCTTTTACGTCACCTCCTTCAGTTGCCACATTCCTTTTGCCAATGAAGATAGGTAGCGGCTAATCATGTCTCTCTGTTTGTTTGTCTATTTTGACAAAGGGTATTTACCCGAAATATTAATAAATTGTGTTGTACCGTCTTTTTTAAGCGTGTTTCTTTCTCCGTTGGGTACTTCTTTGCATTTTACGCGTTTAGCAGTCACCTTTTTGGTCTGGATTGCTTCAAAACAAAGAGTAAAACCCACACTGGCCGCGAATCAGGGCGAGTCCCATAGGATGAACCCAGGTGTATGGTAATGATACACTGTACATAGAAAGTGCTATTAACTCATTCAGCCCGGCGCACACATTTCCCAAATTTTGGAGGCATCATCCAACGACTATGCACCTGTTGCAGGAGACGGGTTGACCATGATAATTCAAGGGCAGTACCAGATTAGCTTGGCGCCGACAGGTGCCATGCTAATCTGGCACTACTCTTGAATTATCATGGTCTACCCATCTTGAATTATCATGGTCCACCCATCTCCTGCTGTTGTGACTCAGGGCTGAATGTGTTAAAAGCAAATACTTAACCCATCACATTGAGCACAGAGGCTCATTTATATCACATACAATTGACTATGACAAGTGGAACACTTTAAAAATAAACACAATAATTAATAATACAAAATAATACAGCACATTATGTAGGCACTTTATCACAACTGCAAATTGGTTATTTGGTTGTACATTTCTTAATTTCCCGACAGCAACAAGACTTTCTCAGGACTCGCCTGCACTATATATGACAAAAAAGAAGAAAAAAATAAAAATAAAAAAAGTAGAGGTATTGAATTATGTCACCAGCCGATCTAAAATGCTAATTTAAACTTAATTTAAGACATGCTAGGGACGCTTCATGCTAATTTATCGTACCACACTTTACCAAAATGAGTAGAAGTGCATTAACTGCAAATGCATGACATATCATCTTCTAGGTGCAGCAGACCATTTGGCAACATGCATCCAATATTGAGGACTACAGGCAGCGCAGACAGTTAAGAGAATTTAAAAAGGATTGATTGATTGATTGTACATTGCTTAACGTCCCGACAGCAACAAGGCTTTCTCAGGACGTGCCTGCACTGCTTGTGAAAAAAAACAACAACAACCAACTAAACAGAACATTGAATGTATGTCGCCAGCCGGTCAAACACATTAAATAAACCTAACACATGGGGCCTAAATAAAGCTAAGACCATTTAGCAACACACATCCAATATCAAGAGCTACAGGCAGTGCAGACAGTAGGGAGAGTTTAAAAAAGGCAAATACAGGTGAATGGACCTCGGGTAGACAGAAACACATGCCCCAGAATAGAGAGAAAACCCCACCCTGTGGGGCTGACCAGGGTGACCCTGGGAACTAAAAAATACCTAACCCCACCCAAGTCCCCCAGGGCAGACCCGGGTGGGGTGAATTTAAAAAGGAAAATACAGGAGAATAGACCAAAGAGAAACAGAAAAAAGCCCCCCCCCAAAAAAAAAAAAAATAAAATAAAATAAAATAAAAATAAAAATAAATAAAATAAACAAAAAACAAACAAAAAAAAAAAAAGTCCAAACAAGCCTGCACTGCTTGAGAATTGATTGATTGATTGTACATTGCTTAACGTCCCGACAGCAACAAGGCTTTCTCAGGACGTGCCTGCACTGCTTGTGAAAAAAAAAAAAAAAAAAAAAAAAAAAAAAAAAAAAAAAACTAAACAGAACATTGAATGTATGTCGCCAGCCGGTCAAATACATTAAATAAACCTAACACATGGGCCTAAATAAAGCTAAGACCATTTAGCAACACACATCCAATATCAAGAGCTACAGGCAGTGCAGACAGTAGGGAGAGTTTTTAAAATGGCAAATACAGGTGAATGGATTGATTGTAGATTGTACATTGCTTAACGTCCCGACAGCAACAAGGCTTTCTCAGGACGTGCCTGCACTGCTTGTGAAAAAAATAAACAGAACATTGAATGTATGTCGCCAGCCGGTCAAATACATTAAATAAACCTAACACATGGGGCCTAAATAAAGCTAAGACCATTTAGCAACACACATCCAATATCAAGAGCTACAGGCAGTGCAGACAGTAGGGAGAGTTTTAAAAAGGCAAATACAGGTGAATGGACAAAGGGTAGACAGAAACACATGCCCCAGAATAGAGAGAAAAACCCACCCTGTGGGGCTGACCAGGGTGACCCTGGGAACTAAAAAATACCTAACCCCACCCAAGTCCCCCAGGGCAGACCCGGGTGGGGAACAGGTGAATGGACAAAGGGTAGACAGAAACACATGCCCCAGAATAGAGAGATAAACCCACCCTGTGGGGCTGACCAGGGTGACCCTGGGAACTAAAAAATACCTAACCCACCCAAGTCCCCCAGGGCAGACCCGGGTGGGGCCTGCTTGAGAAAAATACAACTAAACAGAATATTGAATGTATGTCGCCAGCCGGTCTAATATACTAATTAAACCTCAGACATGCTAGGGACGCTGCACCTTCTTGCTAATTTAGCGTATCCTAGTTTACAAAAAAAAAAAAAGAGAGTTGAAAATCATTACAATTACAAACTATGTACAGGGAAATGATATATATAAATGCATTAACTGCAAACACATAACTCATCATCTCTTAGATGCAGCAGACTATTTAGCAACACACATCCAATATCAAAGACTAAGGCAGTTTATAGTGAGAGTTGAACTCATTCAGCCCCGACACACAACAGCAAGACATGGATCGAGCATGATAGTTTAAGGGTGGTGCCAGAATAGCTTGGCGCCCATAGGCGCCAAGCTATTCTGGCACCACCCTTCAACTATCATGCTCGATCTGTCTCTAAAATTGTAATACAGTCCTTCAGATGGCAATTCAAAATTTGTTGATTTTGGTCTAGGGGTAGAATGAGTTGAACATGGAAAATGCGGATGAATGGACCAGGTGTAGACAGAAACATATGCACCAGGAAAAAAGAGAAAATCCCACCCTGTGGGGCTGACCAGGGTGACCCTGGAAACTAAAAGAGCAGTTAACCTCAAGCAAGTCCCTCAAGGCAAATCTGCAAATGCAGTTTGCTTTCACAGATAAGGGAACTGATGCACAACACACACTGGAATAAGAGGTTCTTTGCACACAGAATTCATGTAACAAATGATAAACAATGTACACCTGTGCCATTTGTGTGTGAATATTCCCCAGATACACCCACTCGGGGAGTACACCACAAGTACACTTCTATTCAAATCAGATGTGAAGAATCCGATTTGAATAGAAGTGTACATGTGGTGTACTCCCTGAGTCGGTCTAACTGCGGGGTACCCTCACAAAAAACATTATTTTTGGGGTTCAAGGACATTATTTATAGCAACAGCAAACAGAAAAGATGGAATTTAAACAAAAATAACAAGAAAAATAAAGTTCTGACCTTTGAATTATACAAATCCATAACATTATCAACCTAACATTGGGTGCAGTATATTAATTAAATAAAACATGCAATGACCAGAATAAAAAAGTGCCTATATTCTCCAAAATACTTCGACCAATAATCTTGTTGGTAAAACATCATAATGATAATAAATGTGCATGTTGTAAACCACAACATAAACGTGACAAAATATTTGCAAAAACATATCCCTGAAGCTCAGTAATACTATAATTTTGCATCATAAATAACATTACATCTTGGAAGGAAGTACAACAAAATCAACCATCATCCCCCCCCCCTCCTCCCCCCAAACACACCCACAAAGAAGAAAAGCAGTCTCAGCAACAATATGGTGTTTACAGCATTCAAATCATAGGCGGGCATACAAAATAGCCATGATGGTATTATGCCAGCCTGGTGTGGTCAGCAGAGAAATAAAAAAGCTGTGCTCGTACATTCCAACATAACAAAATGTCCTGTACTGGGCTTGCACACAGCCCAAGAACATTTTTCTTACTGTGGTTTCACAGCAACATGTTGCTGCATAATGTGCTAGTGTTCTGAAAAAAAAAAGCGTAAATGTTATCTGCCTTTTGAGCTGTAAGGAAAGGTAAAAGATGCATAGTTTGTAAACCATATTCTTCAACAACTGACGGCAGTCATATCCATGGTAAAATCACAGAGAAATCACAACTGAGTAGATTACAATTTACAGATATGTCATTAAAGACACGACTGAGTGTTAATAGTAGATTAAAAATACACAAAGTGGCATACACTATATAAAACGGTGCTAACAAAATGTTACTCATGAAAACCTGTAAAGTTTGCAGGAGTACTCTCCTGACAGACCCACTCAGGCAGTACATCATAAGTACACATACAGATGAGAATCTAAGGCTAAGCATCTCATCTAAATAAAAGTGCACACTCCCCAAGTGGGTCTATCCGGGCAGTACTCCTGCAAACCATACAGATACAGATTAACTATTATCATACTGAGGCTAAAAGCTTCAAATTTGTACACAACCATAATTATGCAAGCTACATTATATGGGTACTTGCGGACAAGGATACAGACCAATGGTTTTAGTTCAAGGGTGGCGCCAGAATAGCTTGGCGCCTAGAGGCGCCAAGCTATTCTGGCACTACCCTTGAACTATTTTAGTTAAACATATCTCACACACTGGTGTATTCCGAATGATAAGGGTTAAGCAGAAAAATAAAGACGGTAGAAAGTAAGTTACAATTTTCAGACCCCAACACGTAAATTTTACAAATCAAGCAGAAATAATATATCAAAACATTACATATCCTAAACAAAGACACAAAATGTGTAACACGATCAAAACAAAATAAACTAAAAACAAAAACTGCATAAACAGCCTGGAGAAATAAAAATACATACAAATAAAAAACAAGAAAACAAATCACGTACATTATGCATGAACTGAAAACTTACACGTGCTGACAGTGAAAAATAACTCAATGTCATTTCCCATGTTACAAGCTGTCTCTCTGGAAAATGAGTTGAAAATGTAAATCAGCTGAAACACTACCGTACCTGATCCTCTCATACCACAACTGCAGTATTATATCGAATAACATAGACCTAACGCATAAAGTAGATCATGTAATAAATTAACTAGAATCTCCGGTGGTGTACGTGCCACAACAAAACCCTGTCCTGTTTGCCCAGCTATCTTTTGGCACATACTTCAGTTGATGCAAAAAAAAAAAAAAAAAAGAAGTAAAAAAGGGTTTATAAAAACTACTGAAAGCATGTATAGGCCATCTGACATTGAAGTACACAATGTTTTTTCCAGATATCTCTGTAAAGAGACTCTTTTATGTACCCCTTTAAGAATAAATAACATTTAACACCAATTGACCCAATATGGGCTACTTTACTTAACTCTTAAACTCCCAGAACTAAATGACTTCCATTCTGTCGAATGGAAGTCAGTTAATTCTGGGAGTTTAAGAGTTAACTCCTATTTGTTAATTTCGGTGTACAGTCGTAAAAATTTGGTGAAAAGACAAGAACAAGCCATTTTCAGTACCAACAGAGCCCGGTGTAAAACGGCCAGATTTCAATATCGAGGTCAAACATGCAGACTTCATGTATTGTATGCCTGTGCTGTTTTATGTCTGAAAACTTGGTCAACTTACTCATTCATGTGAAAATGGGTCTTTCTTATACTGGGCTGAATATAGCAGGGGCATATTTAGGGATGTAAACTCAGTCATTTAATGAAACAAATCTGAATTTTTACGACTGTTCAGCAAACAAAACTAACACATTTTTCAAATTTTTTTAAAGTAAATCATATTAGCTCAACTGGCACTGAAAGATTTGTTCTAAGATTGGTTAGAAAAGTGATTCTTTGCGAAGATATTTGCAAAAAACGTTGTTTACTCCGATGTCAAATGACCTAAATGTGGGTCAATATTTACCACAAAAAAATTTGCAGTGCTGAAGCATGACATAAATTATTGCATATTGATTCAGTTTCTAAAAATTAAGAATGTAGCATACCTGTTTTATCTCTTTTTACCAGGGACAGATTGTTAGATGGGTTTTGTACATCCACAAGTACTTATTTCATCATCTTTCTCTAAAAAAATATAACACATAGGCAAAATATAAACCAATACAATATCTCATTAAGATTTAAATCACTTCTAATCTCTTAAAGGGGTAGGCTGTACAATTTTCCTGGTCACAGATCACCAAAAGCTTCTATTGGGATTCTGGACACCAAACCCATAGCCTCATCGCACAGGTCAACATCTAAACTGACACAGACAGGAGGATCACGCTGATCTGCAACACACTATTCCCCATATACATTACACAAATAGAGTGTTGCCTGTCAATGTGGTCTGGTAAGTCTGAGGTCTCTGTCATAAGTTTGTGTCTCAGGCATAACTGGAAATCCAATCAGAAACAGTGAGACGCCAACACGCTATCTGATGGGCTGTGACGTGACGTGGCATTACACGAAGGCCGATTTGCTCAAATTTTCTTAAAATATCCAAGAACGAACATACTATTCGCCCAAGAATGCTTGTACACTGATACTGTACATGAAATAGCCAGACATTAATTTTGTCCAATTCAACTGACAACAGTACACTTCTTGACATTGAACTCAGGCAGACGATCCGACCAACATGAGAGTGCTGGGTTGCCACGATCAAAACGCTGATTAGACAGCAATGTTTGAAAATATCATGCAATCAGATTTTTCCAAGCTTGTACACAATTACAACTGGATGTGCTTAACTGAAAAGCAGCTTGCTAGTGCACTTTCGAAAGTTCAACAGCAGTTATGAGTAATTCGTAGGCTCATAAATTAGTATGCATGAGTTGTACCTCAAAAGGAGGTCAAAGCAGATGATAATGTGCACTGATGCATTATATACAAATACATAAGCCTTCACACGATTATTGGTGACATTTGGTGGTGTACTGGGTCTGGAGATCTCGAAGGCAGAATGCCAATGACCCAAACACACTGTCAGCAGTATCTATTGCAAACCGCTTTCCAACTGTGTTGGGAAACTTGATATAAAAAATCCCATTTTAACCCATTTAGCCCCAGAGCTCTACAGCAGGAGACAGGTCAACCATGATCAACCTGCAAAATTTGGGAAATGTAGCTGTGGTGGATGGTTGGTTAGTTCGGGTTTAACGTCCACAGCACCGAGGTGATCATGGATGGCCCTGGCGGGCAGGTTATGGGGGACAGGGAAATCTATTGCCTATGTGGTGTGGTGTTACCAGTAAATGGATTATGTACCCTGGATATTGGCCCCACGCATCAATAATATATTTAAAAAAAAATTGTTTTTAACTCATTCAGCCAGACGCACATATTCCCCAATTTTTGAAGGCATCATCTAACGACTATGCACCTGTTGCAGGAGACGGATTGAACATGATAATTCAAGGGTAGTGCCAGATTACCTTGGTGCTGACAGGTGCCAAGCTAATCCGGCACTACCCTTGAATTATCATGGTCAACCCATCTCCTGCCTTAGTGTGTCAGGGCTGAATGTGATAAAAAAAAAGTTAATTTTCTTGAGATCTGCTTGATTTGGTAAAGAATTGCAAAAAAAAAAACAAAAAAAAAAAAAACATTTTAAAATTAAGTTATCTCTTTGAACATTCTGTATACTGTGTACCAAGTCATCAGGCTGACGTCTGCCACCACTGGCCCATGCAAGACTCTAAAGTCAGCATGATGACCTGCTGCGCACTGGATGTATAAATGTGTAGGACATAATCAAGAGAGCAAACTGCAGGTGACCTGCATGCTTATGACTTTATTCAACTGTAAATGATTGATTGTGAGATAGTCCCAAAAGGGAGAAGAATAAACCCTGCACAACTGAAGTCAAAATAATACTGTCCCTCAAGGAGGTTTGACACTTCAGTGACTAAATTACAGTAGTAAATTGTATAGCATTATGTCATACAGAATTGTCATGATAGAGACAAAGAAAAGTATACCCTATGAGAATTATTCTGTGAACCAACCCAGTTATTAAAACAGTTAGGTCTAATACTTGTAAATGTTTTTCACAGTAACATATATGAAACAAAGAATAGTCAACTTCGTTTATAACAAAGTCAGATATAACAAAAGTCGGGTATAAACAACAATTAATGAGAGGACTGAAGGCAGTTTTCCTACATAAATTACTTACACGCTTCGAAAATATGTAACATGAAAAATTGGGTCTCCTGGCGATTTGTTATAGCCAAAGTTTACTGTATATAGAAACCTGTGTTTGCTGGAGATCCAGAAGATAAGCAGCAATCTTTCACCCAGCACAATTTTTCATTCATATAAAAATGACCATAGTCAACACAAAAAGACATTACATTTGGGAAAGTTTTGTTATAAACAGCAATTAAAATTAAAAAGAATACTGCATGTGAAAACCTAGTCAATATTTGACTCATTTATCTGCTACTTTGTAAAAGAGGTAAGTATATATATCAATGCAAAAAGAGGTAAATATTGTAAAAATTACCAAATAACTATGCACAATCTATGGACAACTTATCAACACTATTGCAGACTATATATCTTTTAAACCCATATCATACTGAGGCTAAAAGCTTCAAATTTGTACACTGCCATATGCAAGCTACATTATAGTACTTACAGATAAGGATACAGACCAATGGCTTTAGTTCAAGGGTGGTGCCAGAATAGCTTGGCGCCTAGAGGCACCAAGCAATTCTGGCACTACCCTTGAACTATTTTAGTCAAACTTATTTCACACACTGGTGTATTCCGAATGATAAGGGTTAAACTGCAAACTCCAAAATGCTTGTGTGCACACACACATACACACACAGAGCAGAAATCCTTATGCGGCAGTCAACAAACTGACAATGCCACACTCGGTGACTTCAGTCTCGTTACCAAGTCCTTTTCGGTCCAGCATAGCTCTATCATCATAAGTCTGAATCTTCACTTGGACCCTGGCCTCCTCCAACACCTTATCCCTATGCAGAAGGTGCATAGCCTTTACCTTTTTTTCTCTTGCTGTCTGATGGTTGAAGTGGATGTGCCCGATTTCCACAGTCCGCAGTCGGTGGATCATTTTCCCCATGGTGTCTGCTGCCTGAAGCTTGCTGCCGGATGATCTTCAGCCTGACTGTTGCTGCCTGAAAAGTCTGTTGCCAGTGGCCTTGAGCTTTAAAACCCTGGATAACCTTTACCTTGACCATGGCTGCCTGAAGATTGTTGTGGGCAGTTTTTACCTCCTATATCTTGAACACAAAGTGAATGATCGTTCCGTTGTTTGCTGGTCTCTGATCTTGACCAGCTAGTGGATGGATATTGTCCTGAGGAGAGTGCACTAAACCTGCAAGAGTTCTCCTTGTGCCTTGAACTGAGAACTAGACCAGACTTCCTGAGTTTATCTGCTGGTCATGTTTGTCCAATTCAGCTGCACTCAGTGAGACTCAGGTAGGCCCCTGACAAACACACACATTTTCATTAATTAGCACTGCATAATGTGGAATAGTTGATATTTTTTCCTCGTAAAACATGACTGAAAACCAAGGTTCTCCAATGACAAATGTCTTTCTGACACTACTGTTCACTGACAATGCTTGAATTCATGCAAATTATGTTTGTGTCTGTACTTGTCAGAATGTATCAGTAAACATAACTGACCACTGTCGTAACCTCCCAAGCTATGCAAAACACATGTAAGTACTGTATGCTTCTGAACTGTATTGGATGCAGTGGTCTCTTCTGACCTTACAATCTGTTGTTAACCCAGTCAGCCCCGACGCACTACAGCAGGAGATGGGTCGACCATGATAATTCAAGGGTAGTGCCAGATTAGCTTGGTGCCTGTTGGCGCCAAGATAATCTGGCACTGCCCTTGAATTATCATGGTCAATCCATCTCCTGCAACTGGTGCATAGTCATTAGATGATGCCTTAAAAATTTGGGAAATACTTGCATCGAGCTGAATGATTTAATACTGTGAAAATGCTGTATAAAATGGCTAATATAACATACAAATCTTGTAAAATTAAAGACTTTTCTGCACTTTCCCTCTTTATATGTAAACGAATTTCACCGACTTGTACCAGCAAAGTGGGCAATCAAAAGCCAGCGTTGCGTGGGCCTACTCAAGCGGATTGTGCACAGAAGAGTATAAAAAGTCTTAGCTGAGGCACTGAGCAACTGTTCTAACAGCAAATTTTGGCATCCAAACCAATCCTGGAGTAAAGACTGCTTTAAAATTTGAAACTATAACGTTGTCACATCTATCCATTTTTGTTTTCATCCCTACGTCACATGACCAGTCGCTTTAGCGCAAACCGTACCATGTGACCATGATACAAAAACCCTTGCAGTGACAAATGACGGACTTCTTGTAGCCTTCTTTGTGACACATCTCGGATGCGAGTTTTGTTCTATAAAAGATGACCAAAATGTTCTAAAG
This sequence comes from Semisulcospira habei, assembly GCA_036245525.1. Classification (NCBI taxonomy): domain Eukaryota; kingdom Metazoa; phylum Mollusca; class Gastropoda; family Semisulcospiridae; genus Semisulcospira; species Semisulcospira habei. Next base: position 120,521,713 of record BTPG01000001.1, on the reverse strand, counting down.
TAAAAAGTTACTTAGTGTTGTTCGAAACAACAATCACACTCAGAAAGGAGATGGCAACGTCATGAAATATTTTAAATTACGTCACAAGTCTATTATGTATAAATGTATATTCTTTTGAATGGTGTGATCCAGGTCAGAAGATGTCGTCTTGATTTCTTTTACGAAAATAGTGGAGGAATGAAAACAAATATGTTATTGGTAGCAGGGGCTTGCGGCACAGACCCTTGCACTTGTAGCTCATCGGGAAGTCAAAGGAACCATTGTACTCCGAAGGCCTTTGGCCTTTGGGGTACAATGTTTCCTTTGACCTCCCTCAGTCCTACAAGGGTCCGTGTAGCAACCCCCTGCAACCAATAACTTATATGGTCCCATTCATTGACCTTCGGTGCAACTGAAATGAGGGAGACTCAATATGGCGATGGAAAGTGCTGCTGCAAATCATTCTCAATATTAACAAAAGAGACATCTTTTTATTTGTGGGAGAGCCAGCCATGTCATGTTTATGGAATCCAGCAAATATTGATACAAAAGTAAAAAGGCCAGGGCCAAGAGCTATTTCCGACAGAGGTTGTGCTATAATAATGCCTTGTCATATTCATAATGGGAAGTATCAAACTTGAACGTTGAGCACTTTAAGGTTGTCAATATAGGTTTCTTAAATTTTGCTATGAAAGATACAGTTTAATACACACTCACTTTTGTTATTATGAAAAGTAATGTTGTTTTTTTAAAATAATAAAATGCCCCCCCCCCTCCCCCCCTGTCATATTCATAATGGGAAGTATCAAACTGGAACTTTGTACCTTTTAAGGTTGTCAATACGGGTTTTTTAAATTTTGCTATAAAAGACAATCAGTGGTTTAATACACTCACTTCTGTTATTATGAAAAGTAATGTTATTTTTAAAAAATAATAAAATGCCCCTCCCCACTCCTCCGCCCCCCCCCCCCCCCCCCCCCCCCCCCCAATAAAAAATTTTTTTTTTATTTAAACTAACCTCTTTCTCATTCAAGCATCTCCTCGGTAGCCTCATCACACCTGTGTTCATCAAGAACAGCCTTTGCCTTTTCCTGACATTTTTTTGCTTTTACCCATTCTTTAGCTTTGTAGTATTCCTCTGCAGCATCCTCAAACTGCAAAAGAATTTTAGGTATTAACAATGTGAACATATTCTACATATATCCTTGTATATTATGAGTTAGGCTTTGCCAGAGGTACTTGTCGCCTCAAGGGTCCAATTAGTATTTGAGAAAAAACAAACAATTTTTGTCAAAATATGGCTCTTTTAAACCTTTTTTTTAAAAAATCATTCCATGACCCTTGACCTTTGTGATGGGTCAACTAAAAAAGGATCAACTATGAAGGTCTTATCATCAGCTACCTTTGAGCCAAATTTGATTGAAAACTTTCGCAAAATGTTGATTAAAAACTGTAATTCTATCAAAAATTGGCATTTCACACACATTTGTCAACCTCGTGTGACCATTGACCTTTCCGAGGGGTCATCCAAATTAGTATGCATAGATAGGTCATACCATCAAGTATCTTTGTACCAAGTTTGGGTTTGAAGCTGTGAACAGTATTTGAGAAAAAAAAATCTTTTGTCAAAATATTACTATTTTGGACTTATTGCCTCATCCCGTGACCTTGACCTTTGAGAGAGGTCACTCAAATTGGTATATTTAGAAAGGTCTTGCCGCAAGGTATCCTTGGGCCAAGTTTGAAGACTGTGGCTTGAATGGTCCCTGGGAAAATGCCAACGTTAAAGTTTACCATGGACAACGGACGGATGACCACTGGCCCAGAGCATAGACTCACTTTTGCTTCGTATGCGAGCCCCTAAACAATTTTTGTCCCAAAACGGCTATTTGTGACATATTTTCTCTTGTGACATTCACCTTTCTGAGGGGTCATCCAAATTAGTATGCATAGGAAGGTTGTACCACCAGGTATCTATCTCTACACCAAGTTTGGGTTTAAAATTGTCAACAGCATTTGATAAAATACTTTTAGAATAAGCACTTAACAAATCTCCTTTATTATTATATAAAGGGTGATATGCAGCCTCCCATTGAAACAGGGGGAAAAAGCCGACCAGAGCAAGACCAAAGAGAACATGTGTAAAGAGTCGGAAAGAAAACAAATGCATATGTATTTAAACGTACCTGAGCAGTTGCTTCAAAGACCTGCGCAGCTATTAAATGATGACCAGCATTCCGAAAACACTGTGCAGCATGCGTGGCCAGTCTGAACTGTTGTGGTAGCAATGACCGTTTAAGATTGCACTCTGAGTGGCATTCCAGGAATAATAAGGCTGCCTTAAAGTACATTTTCTGTATTGATCTTTGGTCATCTTGAAAGTGGGAGGCCTCAGTGAATCGCTGGAATGCAGTGGCTATCTTGTGCAAGTGAGTTGCCTGTGCATTTTTGTAGCAATCAGCAGCATATTTGTACATTTCTCTGTTCATGAACAAATCTCCTTGATCCTTCCACTCTTTATGTGTTGACTCGGTGGAAAACCCACCATCCTCAGCGCCTTCAGCTCCAACATCTGTAAATGATTCACTCATTCAGCCTGACGGCCGTATTTCCCATATTTTGGAGGCATCGTCTAATGACTATGCACCAGTTGCAGGAGATGGATCGACCATGATAATTCAAGGGCAGTGCCAGATTAGCTTGGCGCCTGGTCGGCGCCAAGCTAACCTGGCACTACCCTTGAATTATCATGGTCGACCCATCTCCTGCTGTAGTGCGTCAGGGCAAACACAAAGTACAGGAGTTTGAGTGGAATCACTCATGGAAAAAGACTGACCCGCACAACAGTCCATAATTTTTGTCTTATTTACTTGATATTTTGCATAAAGCTATATTGGAGGAACGCACTGTATACCAGCTTCATACCTCTTCAATGTTTTGAGTGAAAAGTACAGTGTATTTGCAATTTTCAAAATCAATTTTTTGGGGATTATTTGGGATACCCGAAACGTAACAGTATTTACATTTATAAAAACGCAAAATGTGTAGGTAAATGTACCCGCAAGCAACGATCCATCCATACAACAAAACAAGAAAATTATTTTTGTTGTTTACACGTTTAGCCTACTGTCTGAGCTACCTACACACAAATGTTGAAAGAGTTATCGCCCTTGGCTGCTTTGGGAGATACAGGGGTCCTTTTGTGGTGAAAATAAGCAAAACTGAATTTACTGTGACAAGCAAGTTTCCTGTTAGATGTGTTAACACATGTGTTTTGTGGACTGCGTAAAATGTTCTAAACTGCCTCAAAAGAAATTTGAATTACAAAATTCACTAGAGACAGAACTTCTGGTGCACATCATTTTCTTGAAAAATCAAATTTTCTGCAAAGTAAATTACTTGCAAGTCATTTTTTTATGCTCCAGTGGCTGACAAAGTGATGAGAAACACACCCATATCTATTGTATCAGTAAATATGGCCACTACCTTAAAAATAAACTACTATTTGCCTTGTAGTAAAACTGTTGCCGCTAGGGTTTCATGTGAAAGAAAAACAGAAGATAGTGGTAGAAAACCCTTTAAAATAGAAACAAGGAACGACGTTTCAGATCAAAGATCCTTCTTCAGGTGACATGGAAACAAACGTAGAACAGAAAAGAACACGACAGAAAGAAAAGATGTCATCTAGTATAGAGAGAATTTAGAATGACGTAAAAAAAAAACAAAAAAAAAAAAAACACCACACACACATAATGATGCAAATATACATGCACAAAACACGTAGCACAAAACTTACGTCTATATAGTACATACACGTCAATGCATACATTCGCATTCACTCGTGCTTGCTGCAGCTCACGCACATGCACACACACACACACACACACACACACACACACACACACACACACACACACACACACACACACAAACACACACACACACACACACATATGCTGAAATGTGTGAGGTTATGAGGAGGTTTGTTGAAATGACGCCCAACCTGGTTGTTGTATCCGAGGCGGATCGAACGAACATGCTCCTCGCAGCGTTCAGGAGATTTTTCTCCTCAGAAACTTCCACATCATTCAGAATGACACAGTATTGAAAGACATATTTCCTGAGCCTCCGCTGGTCGCTTACAAACGTGACACTAACCTACGCGATCATCTTGTTCACAGTTCACTTCGCGCATCTAACACCTTACCACCTGGCACACACCCTTGTCAGCAACCACACTGCAAAGCATGTCCGTACATCAACACATCCCCCGTCATCACCGGACCCCTGTCATCTTTTAATGTCCACCGATCATTCACATGCCAGTCATCAGATATTGTCTATGTCATCTCATGTTCTCACTGCCCAAAGATGTTGTATGTGGGGGAGACATACCGTACACTCCCTGAACGCTGCGAGGAGCATGTTCGTTCGATCTGCCTCGGATACAACAACCAGGTTGGACGTCATTTCAACGAACCTCCTCATAGCCTCACACATTTCAGCATACGCATCCTTTGGCAAAATACATCCCACTTCATCCGCCGCAAAATGACAGAATCCTTTTTCAAGGACAGGCTTGGCACTTACCATCCGCGCGGCTTGAAGGGTAGTTGGTGCCTGACTTAACCTCACTGTTGATACTGGATGCTACCTTTGTGTGTGTGTGTGTGTGTGTGTGTGTGTGTGTGTGTGTGTGTGCGCGCGTGCGTGCGTGTGCATGTGCGTGAGCTGCAGCAGGCACAAGTGAATGCGAATGTATGCAGTGACGTGTATGTACTATATAGACGCAAGTTTTGTGCTACGTGTTTTGTGCATGTGTATTTGCGTCATTATGTGTGTGTGGTGGTTTTTTTTTAAATTTTTTCTTTTACGTCATTCTAAATTCTCTCTATACTGGATGACCTCTTTTCTTTCTGTCGTGTTCTTTTCTGTTCTACATTTGTTTCCATGTCACCTGAAGAAGGATCTTTGATCTGAAACGTCGTTCCTTGTTTCTATTTTAAAGGGTTTTCCGCCACCATCTTCTGTTTTTCTTTTACTATTTGCCTTTCGTGTTTGCAAATCATGTTGATTTTTTAGGTGCCTTTGACAAATGAAAAGTAAATCAAAACCAAACAGACCGGATTTTCATTCACACAGACCCCAGTGACACTGCACGCTGGTTGGTTTTCAGCTGTGCCCTTAATTCTGCAGATGCTCCCCATTCACTTTCAATATCTCGTGGTGGTAGGGTCATTGATGATGTCATAAGTCATCAACATAAGATTTTAAGATAAGATAAGATAGTTTATTGCCATATGTTTCCATGTACAAAACAATAAAAACATTGGAATTTGTCTTGATGTCAGTTACTAAGACTAAGCACACACACACACACACACACACACACTCATGGTTTATGTACACCCACCATTTCAAAATACAATTATTTTCATCTTATCTTGTTTCATTCATCCGCCGTTTTGTACAGATAGTTCAACTCAGTCTGCAGGCCATTGAGAGTAGATGAATAGACGGCTTTGTCGTAGTTAACAGTAAACTTTCTTGTTTTGTAAAAGTTGTCCTTGAACAACAGCATAAAGTGTAAAAATATAGTCTATAGTGGCCGGAATAAGATTTCCTAAACCCAGTGCTTCAGACAGATCAAAATATTGTGTTTCACAACCCAGTTTGTTAACCTTCCGTTCAAAATATGAGTACGTAATTTACTAATCATTTTATACAATATAATCAGAATTATTGGTTGTTTGATAATTACCGGTACCAGAAGTAATTTATTTATAAGTGCTTTCATTTTATTTTATTTTTTTTTCTTCCCAAAATACCCTTAATAATTTATACTGCAGTACTCTTAAGACTTAACTCATTGCACCACAACACCACAATCCCCAAATTTTGTTGTTGTCCTCTGAAGACTGCATTGCAGTACAGGACACAGATCGACCATGATAGTTCAAGGGTGATGCCAGAATAGCTTGGCGCCCATCGGCGCCAAGCTATTCTGGCATCACCCTTGAACTATCATGGTCGATCCATACCTTGCTGTGGTGTGTCTGGGGTAGAATAAGTAAACTTACACACAATCTAAAGCAACTTACTCTCCTCTATGGTCAATGGGTGACCAAAAATGGACTCACTTTTCATTTGTGCTGCTCGAAGCTTTTGAAAATATTCAAACATTGGAGCTCGCTTCTCCTCACTTTCATCAAAGATCCATACATTTCTGCGGGCTCGCGTCACAGCTGTGTACAGGTGCTTCAACTCTGAATTCAGGATCTTGTGGGCATTGGGGTCAAACGTGAGAGGTCGACAGCGAGTTTCTGTTGCACATGAAGAGAAGCAAATCAGTTATACATGTATGTACACCCGGGCATGATTGGACGGTAGAAAGGGCGCAAATATGAATAAAATTAGTCAGCTGATATAACACATATCATATCCTTATCATGACAATTATACATACAGAAAGATACTGAAGTACATAAAAAGACTGTTAATTAGGGATCGTATTAGGCGAGAGAATGTGCACACTACATGGACGTGTGTGCAGGAAAGCTGTACTACTGTACTACACATTCTTTGTAGAAAAGAGCAATATTATGTAATTATGTTTAACGTAATATTTGCCGACTCCATTAAATTTTGATGCTGGATTGCAGTGTTGGTTTGATGGTTTTCAGGAAGAAATGCTGTGTGTGTAAAGCACAAACAAGAAAGGCAAAGCCTTTATGGCTCATATGTATGACCGATGCACATATAAGTGTGCATGACAATAAGTATAAAGGGCTGTCTTCAGTACCAGCGAAATCCATGTTTTCTCAAAATGTAAGCATTTTTCACACATCTGTCAAACCCCCGTGACCCTTGCCATGAGATGACTAAAATAATTAGTATGCATACAAATGTCTTACCATCAGCAAACTCCAAACCAAATTTGATTGAAAAATTTGCAAAAACTTTGATAGCAAGAAAAGCAAAGCCCTTATGGCTCATGTTTATGTCCAATCTACATGTGTGACAATAAGTAAAGGGATGGCTTCTGTAAAATCCAAAATTTTGATCAGTTTTCACACATCTGTCAAACACCCTTGACCTTTGTGATGGGTCGACTAAATTAGCATATATAGGAAGGTCTTATCATCAGCTACCTTTGTGCCAAATTTGACTAAAAAATTGGCAAAACTGTTGATAATAACTACAATTTTAGCGAAAATTGGCATTTACACACATTTGCAGACCTCTTGTGACCCTTGACCTTTCCGAGGGTTCATCCAAATTAGTATGCATAGATATGTCTTACCATCAGGTATATCTGTAGCAAGTTTGGGTTTGAAGTTGTGAATAATGTTTGAGAAAAAGCATCTTTTGTCAAAATATGGCTATTTTTTACCTATTTCCTGAGCTCTTGTGACACTTGACCTTTCTGAGGGATCAACCAAATTAGTATGCACAAAAAGGTCTTCTCATCCAGTATCTTTATACGAAGTTTGGGTTTCAAGTTGTGAATATTATTTGAGAAAAAATACATGTCAAAATATAGCTATTTTCAAATTATTTCCTGATCCTCCGTGACCTTGAGCTCTGTGACAGGTCACTCAAGTATCCTTAGGCTATGTTTGAAGACTATGGCTAACATAGTTTCCGAGGAAATGCCAATGTTAAAGTTTACCATGGACGACAGCGAATGGCGGATGACCACTGGCCCAGAACATACTCACTTTTGCTTTGCACCTGAGGTAAAAACTGCAATTCTAAGAAAAAAATGGCATTTTTCACACATTCAACTGGTAAAGTGTTAAGGCTTCAAAAGGTTTGATATTGTAAGTGAGACACATTTTTTTCCCCACATCAATCGAGCCAGCTGGAGAAATCTATATAAACAAAAATGTCAAGAAGTTAAAAGATCAAATCCTGCTGAAGCCTATTCTTCACAATATTGTAAGATGTGTTTAACAGTTCTCTATTAACTCATTCAGCCTGACGCACAAATTTTGAAGGCGTCATCTAACGACTATGCACCTGTTGCAGGAGATGGATCGACCATGATAATTCAAGGGCAGTGCCAGATTAGCTTGGCGCCGACAGGCACCAAGCTAATCTGGCACTACCCTTGAATTATCATGGTCGACCCATCTCCTGCTGTAGTGCGTCAGGGCTGAATGGGTTAAAAGTGCTGCAAACAGGAGTGTTCAGCTGCGCTGTCTGCATAGAGCTCATTTGCATGAATGTCAAACAGATTAAAACATGGATTATTAATATACAATGAAAATGTATTAACAGAATTAATGTTTAACAATGAATGCAAAACCAACAGTGAACAGTTCTGGCTCACCATCTGAAGACAAAGTTGTGAACAGCTGACCTTTTAAAGTTCTAGGAAACGTGCAGCATAAATTAGTAGCTTTGGAGTGCTTTTGCTGTGAAGTGCATTGCTAATGGAACGTTTTCAGGTGTAAGTACAGACTTGGAATTAATTTAAGCTTTCAGTGCATGCATGATTTTGTGTATTTTCCACAGTGATTGATTGATTGATTGATTGTACATTGCTTAACGTCCCGACAGCAACAAGACTTTCTCAGGACGTGCCTGCACTGCTTGTGAAAAAAAAAAACTAAACAGGAACTTGAATGTATGTCACCAGCCGGTCAAATACGTTAAATAAACCTACAACAAAGCCTAAATAAAGCTAAGACCATTTAGCAACACACATCCAATATCAAGAGCTACAGGCAGCACAGACAGTAGGGAGAGTTTAAAAAAGGAAAATACAGGTGAATGGACCAAGGTTAGACAGAAACACATGTCCAGAGTAGAAGGGAAACCCACCCTGTGGGGCTGACCAGGGTGACCCTGGGAACTAAAAGGTAGTTAACCCCACCCAAGTCCCCCCCCAGGGCAGACCTGGGTGGGGGAATTTTCCACAGTGAAGTTTTCTTGAATGACATGGACCAAAACGGATGTCACAGGAAGTAAAAACCAAGAGTACATGCATACGGTATGCTGGTGATAAAATAATTATGCTTCCTGAGGGTTCTGTGAACGATGAACCAAAAGGATCTTCAATTGGCATGCACTCTTAATCTGCACATACACTTATACAAAAATATATTGAATGAGCACAACCTACCAGTGAACCCAAGTTCATCACGAAGGTAAGTTGTTACAACCCGCCATTCCTTTTCACTGGCCTGCATAGTGGAATCATACAAACAATAACAACATGAGGATTTTGCAGAAATAAGTAACAAGATGACGACTTTGTCCAAACACAGTAAACTTTGGATATAACGTTAACTTATTCTACCCCAGGCACACCACAGCAAGATAAGGATCAACCATGATAGTTCAAGGGTGATGCCAGAATAGCTTGGCGCCTATGGGCGCCAAGCTATTCTGGCATCACCCTTAAACTATCATGGTCAATCTGTGTCCTGCACTGCAATGCAGTCTTCAGACAACGGCAAAATTTGGGGATTTCGGTGTTGGGGTAGAATGAGTTAACTAATTCGAGATGTGCTGCCTCCGGATATGTGGCTTAAGCCGCGTATCCGGTAGCGGCACATCTCGAATGAATTAACAAATTGCCAGGGGACCCAAGTTTCCTTGTTATATCCAAAGTTTGTTATAAGCGAAGTAATTTACATAGAGTGCTGTTGGGAACCTCTGAAAATGTGTCGTTATATCTGATTTTTGTTATATCCGACCTTGTAACAAGCGAAGTCGACTGTAGTTTCTATTATCCCCCGACCCTCTCTCCCTTGCATAAGAGACAGACATACAGCGACAGACAAAGGAAGACAGAAACGTGAAATGTTTAATCACTAGGTGTCACATCTTTTTCCACTGCAAAAGTAATTTCAAATACAGAGCACCAAATTGGGTCTGAAGAAATGTTGAACCCAGATGGGTTCGAACCTGTGACCATTTAGACGCTCTACCACCTCCCCAAGACACTGAGAAATGAATTGAAATAAAATGAAACGTTATGAAATTACAATTTATTTTCAAGGATGATTATATACACGTTGACCTTTTCCAAACATGTCTTTACACACAGATACATAAACATACGTAAAGTAGCACAAACATGAACAAGCAATAAACATACCAGTTTAACTCATTAAGCCCATGAGAACCAATTTGTCAAATTTGAGGTCCATCAAATTTGGAGAGTGACCATGATAGCTCAAGAGTAGTGTCAGAATAACTTAGTGCTACTATAGGCACCAGTTAGACCATTCTGAAACCACCCCTGAATCACGGCCGATCCCCATCCTGTCGTAGCATGCCAGGGCTTTATGGGTTCACAGTGCACACTCCCACAAGAGCTTAACCCATATGACACTGAGGCTAAAAGCTTCAGATTTGTACACTGCCATATGCAAGCTACATTATAGTACTTGCAGATAAGGATATAGACCAATGGCTTTAGTTCAAGGGTGGTGCCAGAATAGCTTGGCGCCTATCTGGCACTCCCCTTGAACTATTTTAGCCAAACTTATTTCACAAACTAGTGCATTCCAAATGTATGGGTTAACTGATATGATCGTGTTTTAAAAAAAAAAAACCAAAAAACAACAAACAAGCAGATTAAATTTTTGCCATGGCAAATGAGCCTACAGCCAGTTTGCTACAGCACAAATGGATTTTACTAGTGTTTAATTTCTGGTAAATAATGAGATCACATCAGTTGAGCTATTTACTACATGACCATTTCATATTTAATAGAAAATATTATTAACACTGTAAGTGGGGACATACTTGTGGACAGGAATAATCATCGCTATACATGTATTTAGGCGTAAAACTACTTATAGGGAATTTAATTATTAAAAATCTGCCCAGCGAGAGTCCACATAGGCATGAATCTAGTTTTCAAGAAAACTTTATTGTCTGTTTTAAAATAAATAAAACAAAGGTTCCATGCGCTCTGTTGTTGCTAAAAGACTTAAATATAATAAGACATAACAATGTGGATACAAGTAAAAAGTGCCACAGACGTTACACCCAGAGTTTTTAGTTGGATGGATGTACTCTGTGTGGATTTACACTTTGTCTTAAGTTATTCTGTGTGGATTCACTTTGCAGAGTAAGCTTAAATCTGAATATGAGCGGACGGAATTTCAGCACTATACATCAGTTTAACTGTGTACAGGCGGACTTGTGCTAGTTTGATTCCGAAATCAACATAATTAATCTGACCTTTGTGACCTTGACCTTTCTGACATGTAACTAAAATAAGCAAGTGTTCTAACATATATAAGGAAAGGGTTGGCTTTTGTACCTGCAAATCCAGGTTTTTTGTTTCAAAATGTATGCATTTTTCACTTTTGACAACCTTCAATGACCCTTGACCTTTGTGAGTAGTGAACCAAATTAGTATGCATAGAAAGGTCTTATCATCAGCGTATCATCAGGTATGTCTGTACCAAGGTTGGGTTTGAAGTTGTGAATAGTAAATGATATTTTTCTTCTTCTTCACAATCGAGTAGATGACCCTCTGTGGAGAGTATTATTCCACTGTGTATGCACATGATAAAAACAGCTTAAACATAAGCTGGTTAAAAACATGATACTGGGCAGGGGAATTATGGGGAGGGACTTGACCAAGCCTTCAACTGATGATCTGAAGATGACTATAGATCATGCAATGGTTGTTTCCTGGGGGAGTCTGTTCCACACGCAGACTGCTGGACAGAAAGAGTTGAAGTGACAGTATAGCATAGAAGTGGAGTGTTTGTACATGTATACTATCATTCCTAGAGAGACTGGGAGACTCTCATTCTCAAACTGTTTGAATCATAATCGATGAGAACCAAACTCGAGGTGACCATGAATCAAACAGAGAATGGGAGTCGCTCGGTCCATCTAGAAAATAATGAAAGTATACCAACTCTCCACTTCTATGTTTTTATAGAACCTTACACAACATGAATCCAGTCACCAAAATTCAAACACCGCGGACGACAGTTTAGCTTTAGCCTGCTTGTTGGCTGTGCCGCTCACACATGGTGCTTGGTGCCAGAAGTGCATGGTCTGCAGGAAGGTTATAGTAGCTATAATGCTGCAATTTTATCAATTGCTACTTCCGTGTAAAGAGTTTGAAACCTGTCCGCCCATGACGTCATGAAGGAGGGCAAGAAGTTACATGTCATTTAATGTGCTCCACCATACGTGGTCCAATCTGAATAGTCTATTGTATTTTAAATATGATACACTAAAAACTGAAATACACAAAAAGTATCAAGACCCTAATACAATAAGTATGAACACAGGATTGCTCATATCTTCAAAAAAGTCTCATTACAAACTTATAACTTAACCTCCTACTGCATTAGACAAGGCAATTTATCTATATACTCAGAACTATCACCATGGTGGTCCCCACAAAATAAATTATGAATAAAAAATCGGTGAAGTACATGTATTTGAGAAGAAGATAATCTTTTGTGAACATCTTGTTGAGATATTGTTCTGCCTGTGCTGACATGAGAGACTGCCCCCATCTTTCCACGTGGCTGACAAGCCACATTCTCAAATGTAGGTCATTTTTTTGTTGTTGTTGTCTTTTCAGTGAGTAGGAACTCTATAAAATGGAAGCTTAATTCTTACAGTAAAGACAGAAACTAAGTAGGCAACACAGATTGTTTGTGAACTGTTGTATGCCCGGCCCCCTCCTGCCTACAATAAAAAGCATGATTTTTGTCCATTTGAAAAACTCTACATTAATGTACAGGAGTAAGGGTTGGCGAGATAACAAATGAAAATGTGAAAAGGCAAATGTATACCATAAAAATACAATAAATAAATAAAAAAAACAACTAGTAGAAACTGTAAAAAAACAAACAACAACAACCAAAAAAACCCAACAACAAACAAAACAACTACAACAAACAAATGAATCATCTCTTTCAGGTACCAACTCAAATGACCCAGAGCCTACAGTGTACTATAATTAGAGCATGAAAAAAAAAATCATTTTAACAATATCTATCAACATATCAAATCTGAAGCAGACTGAATTTACAGAGATCTCACAAAACAGATCAGAAACAAATGTGGCTAGCAATACTAGGGCAGTAATCTGGGAGGTAGCAACTTGATCCATGTTTGAGATACCCTTTTATCAAGAATGTTCATAAACCTGAATTGGTTCAATAAATTATGAGAAATCGTGGACAAAGAAACTGGTGGGACAGACAGACACACACACACAAAAAGAAACAAAAAGTGGTATAATTATTTCTGTTTGACTACCCAACTAAAAACTGTAAGTCTGTTTCAGTTCTTGAACATTTAAGTGACAGCACATACTTCAATCATCACAGAACTGCATATGTGGTGTTTTGTAGTGAATTGTTCATCTGATGACTGCATGCATCCATCGATTATACCGACAGAACTGTTAAAGGTACACATATTTTGAAATAAGGAAAATCAACAACCTGCGAGTCCTTGAAGAAATTATACAGCAGAACATCATCAAACTCCAGCCCCTTAGCTTCATAGATGGTGAGGATGATAGCTCGGCTGAGCTCTCTAGGCAGATTTTTCTTTGCTTCCTCATCTACAACAAGGATGGCCTGGACAAAGACAAAAATAATGAAAGTTTATTGAAGTTCAAATAAGTGCTATAGTAGTGGAATGTTATATTCTCGCAATTGGCCTGATGTCAATAAGAAGCGCCAATTCCCTCATGCAAGTGGTCACAATTTTTTTTTTTCAGTTGACAGTGATTTTTCCTTGATATTTTGAAAGTATACATGTGCTCTGCATTAGATTAATATATTTGATTTAAACAAGAAATGGTTATTTGTGAACACTTTAAAGATACACCCAAACAGGCAATTACCTCATTGTGAAATTGTACGTTCTTTCCCCATGACCAACACATGCATTTATATCAATTTATATGTCTTTAAACAGCAAAATAAAAAAGCAGTAATCATGCACTACTCAATGGTCATGAGAACACACTTAAAGTCATTTTGATTTCCACAATTCATTAAAAACTTTGTTAAATATTTTACTCAAATGAAGTGATCTAATTAAAGCTGATACAAATTTCAAGCAAATCAAAGCTTTCCATTGTTTGAGATAAACCATCCTATGATATGACTGCGGAGTGGAAAAAGAGTTACTCTGTGTGCATAATATTATTTTCCTAAAGTGTGTAGAGACTAAGGCTTCCAAAGGTCTTAAAGCTTTGGTCATTACTGCAATTGTCAACGCACAAAATGTCAATGATTAAAAGATGTCAATGACAGTGATTAGGATGAGTTTTGCAGTCAATAAGTTATATGACCGGAGGAACATAAAAACAATAGGTATAGGTCATTTTGAAAATCCATAAGTCAACAAAAAAATCGCGTTTCGGCATTTTCGATTTTGAAATGTCAGCAGCAAAAAAAAACAAAACACGGATGTTGTTGGCGTAGTCAAAAGTAGTGCACAACGAACGAAGAGAATACACTTGCATAATGAACACTATCTTTTAACGAACTAATTTCATCCTCTCACGCTCACTCACCCCTGTATCCTGTTCAGTTGGCACAGCAGCTTGCAAGCCACCACAAAAAGTATACATAATCGAGAAAAGGTTGAAATTGATTGGGTGCTTGCAAAGCGAAGCGCAGCCGCTGCGTCTATTGGGGCTACTGTCAAGTTACTACTACTACTACTAATTCAAGTTTATTGTCTCGCTGGCACTAGAGTGATCGGGGACTAATATTTTGGCTTAATTTCTTTTTAAAAAAAAAAGAAAGTTTTATAATGTACTTTAGTTAGAGAAAAGCTGCCATACCGTGCGTTTGGTTAATTTTAAAATTTCCATGGTCTCAACCAACAACGGTTATTTCTAATAAGAAGTTTTATTTATTTATTATATCAATGTTATATATTGTTAAAATCAAGGTTAAAATTCAGGACCATCAATGTAAAAACAAGTTAAAAGGTTATAAATTATGAAGATAAGAGATACTACTACTAAGTCCTTATTTCAACTTGATTTCTTTTATTAATTAATACATTAATTTAACCTTGTATTTTTAATTTTTATCAATCTCTTTACTATTTACTATTTGGCCGGGGCAAGTTATCAACTGCGATGTACAGTTCTACCTCGATCACAAGTGCCGTTTGTGGGCGTGGTCTAGTAGTCTGCTCAGTTGTCAAACTTGTCAACACATCTTGGTAAATTGGTCTGCAGACTCTCATTGTTTACCGCAGACTCTCACTGTTTACGTTTTCGCGGTGCTTGCCTGCCATTTGGTTACAGTCAAGGCTGTTTTCAGTTAGAATCAGTTTGAGAAACATGAGCATGAATGGTACCAGTCAGAGGCGTAGATTTTCATGAACCCGTGGGCAGAGGCGACTCATGAGGATCTGTGCCTTTTGCAGATGTGGATTATAATCGTTACTTAGTCCGCATCTACTTCCTCAGTTTGAGTACACTATCAGATAAAATCTCAAGCAATATGCCAGTTGGCCATAGCTCTCTCTCTTTCTCTCTCGTACAGGCCAACTAACTCGGCGCGGGTATCAGTGACTGTCTAAAAAATAAATAAGTCATATGACCGGCTCACTGACAGAGCAATGCGTCATTTCAAATTTGTATGCGTCAATGACCGATGAGCATCCTATATGCTGCAATGATAGCGTACATTTCACAACTTGTTGCAAGTATGATGTGCATAGTTCAGACATGTTAAAGTGTTACAGCCTTTGATTTTCTTATACTGTACAATTATGTAGGCTTACATGTGTGGGTTCAACAATCCCCCTGAATGTGAGGGACCCTGATATTTTCATAAATTACTCATATTTACTACCCCCCTAAAAAAAAGTATTATGTGTAGCAACAGTCCCTAGCATCATCTTTACATGTGTACTGTCCACCTGCATCCTTGACCATGTCTACGTGTCCTTGACCTTTGGCCATGCAGTAGTCACTGCCATGATGCTAATTATGGCACTTTTTAGATTATCAATACAATACAATACAATAATATAATACTGTATTAATCCCTCCTGGGGAAATTCACTGTCTGCCCATACAACACATGGCATCATTGTTCACTCAGTCAATTAAATAAATAACCTATAACTCTCAGTTAAAGAGATGAACTGTAACAGATGTACTGGTACCTTTGTAACACTCCTGCCATCAGAAACACGGTTTATACCCCATGTCCTTCTGGGGTCAGCAATGTTGCAGCGAAGGTACTGAATGTGTGAGTACTAAACAACTAAAGAATGTTGACAGACATTATCTACTGATATTACTGCTGAAAAGGGTAACAGCCTGATGGGCAATCACGATTTTGAATCACTGCATCAGTCTTGAGATTCAAGTACATGTACAGGAAAAGTTTGTATTAACCCAGTCAGCCCTGACGCACTACAGCAGGAGATGGGTTGACCATGATAATTCAAAGGTAGCGCCAGATTAGCTTTGCGCTGAAAGTCTACAAGCTAATCCGGCACTGCCCTTGAATTATCATGGTCGATCCATCTCCTGCTACTGGTGCATAGTCATTAGATGACGCATCCAAAATTTGGGAAATACGGCCGTCGGGCTGAACGAGTTAAGAATTTATCGAGCATTTACATCGTAAGTGTACTGTCAGCTGTTTGTTAGGAAATAGAAAAATATCCTCAAACTTTTCAACAACAACAACAACAACAAAAAAGAACAAGCCCCCTCCCCCCCAAAAAAAAAACCTTAAAACAAAACAAAAAAACATTGGCAGCTGGATCACTACAATTGCAAAATTGACCTGTCCAAAATTATAAACAGAACAGTTATTTGTAACATGAAAAGAAAAGACTATAAATAACAAATTGTGTATTGTGCTTCATGTTCCTTGAAACATCAAAATAGTTTGCTATCTTGCATTGCCTAAACAGCTGTCTTCTAAAGATAGGAACTTGTGTCTGTGACTTGAATAGCCTCTGAGAAAATGCCACCATAGAGTTTACCACAGAGGGATCAATGACAGACGACTGACTGTAGCCTATTACATGGACATGTGCTATTGCACGTGAACAAAAAGTGACAATGATAATGATGCAGAGAAACTCTACACACACATACCTGATGAGCTCCCAACTCGATCGCTGATGTCTGCTCTTTGTGGCCTGTAAGAAGCTGAGCTAGTTCTGATGGCTGACGCACCTCAAGCAGAACAGGCAGTGGACCAGGAAGGAACCCCTGGTCTCTCTCCAGCCGGTCAAAGGAATCAGGGAAGTAATGAACCAGGATGTCAACCACAGATGATGCCAGTGTCAATATTCCAATGTGGGACCTGTAGTTGGAGACCAGCTGATGGATGCGCTCAGGGACCTGAGAAAATTAACTATAATTACACATTCCACAATCCAGACGAAAAAGGTGACTGCCAAGCGTGTAGAATACAAAGAAGTACCCAACGGAGAAAGAAACACGCTTAGAAAAGACAGTTACAACGCAATTTATTAATATTTCGGGTAAATACCCTTTTTCAAAATAGACAAACAAATTGTCAAAATAGACAAAGAAATAGAGAGATCTGTCACTGCTTATCTTCATTTATCACAGAAGGAATGTGGCAACTCAGTTGCCATATTCCTTCTGCGATAAATGAAGAAAAGTAGCGATTGATCTCTGTATTTCTTGTTTGTCCATAAATTATTTTAGAAAAAGGGAATTTACCCAAAAATATTAATAAATTGTGTTGTAACTGTCTTTTCTAAGCGTGTTTTTTTTTCTCCGTTGGGTACACATTCCACAGACATTGTGGAAGCAAAGAAGATGAACACTTCATAATCTTGGTGTGGTGTATTGTACTCATAATCTGAGCTGATGGTGTGGTGGATTGTACACATGCGTGCCAGGGCTTGAATACATTTTCAAAAGAATGGAACAAGCCATGCAGCCTCGATCCCTACAGCAACAAATTAGGGTGTCCGATGGGAAAGAAAGGTGTACTAGCTAGCAAGATTTATTTTACTAGTACACATGAGTGGTGGGGGTAAGTAGTTATAGTTAGTTATTTGGGTTTAACGCCGAGCAGGCAACTAAGGCCATCTCACGGCGGGAAGGGTAAAAATCCGGTCAGCCAGACTAAAAGAAAGGTCTTAAGACATGATGTAAATATACCTTAAAAAATATGTCAGGCTAAAATGTCGCACAGGTCAGGGACAGGGTCATTGCGGGCATCGTTGGCAGCAGAATCTGCGATCCTGTTGCCTTTGATGCCCACATGCCCTGGCACCCAAATAAAAATGATATCATAATATTCCTTCATCAAGTCCGCGTGGAGCTCTCTGATCTGCACCAGCAGTGGGTGGTCATTTCCCGTGCCCTGAAGGGCCTGCAGGGCAGAAAGAGAGTCAGACAGAATCAGGAAGTTCCTTTCTCTAGATCGATAAGCATGCCTGAGTGCCAGCAGAACCGCCTGCAGTTCCGCACTAAATACAGATGAGTGGTCTGGGAGGCGGTGCTAAATGGGCGTCTAGGATGGCGAGAGGACACTGCGGCCGCAGCCACTCTCCCATCCTCAGACTTTGACCCATCGGTATAGATGCGACAATAGCCAGGAAAAATTGAAAGCAGTTCATTGAGGCTCTGTTGGTATATGGCTGGTGGAGTAGAGTCTTTCTTGTGGGCAGTCAAGTCCAGCAAGATGTCAGGAACTGGTAAGAGCCAAGGTGGAGTGATGTGTTGCAGGGATTCTGAAACTCTGTCCAGGTCCAATCCGGCCGCCTGCAGATGAGGTCGGACACGGAAAGAAAGTGGACGGACAGCTCCCGGATGGGTATCGTAAATCTCTGCAAATGATGGTTTAAAAACACAATCATAGGCAGGATTGTCAGGATGGGCCTTCAGTTTCAGAACGTAGCTGAGCATGAGGCGGATGCGGCGGAGCTGGAGAGAAGGCTCCCCTGCCTCGGCATACAGACTAGGAACTGGAGACGTCCTGAAGGCCCCAAGACATATCCGCAGACCCTGATGGTGAATTGTGTTCAGACGCTGTAGCACAGACTTGGAAGCTGAGCCATACACCACAGAGCCGTAATCCAGTTTGGACCGAACAAGGGCCCAGTACAGACGAAGTAAGACAGTACGGTCCGCACCCCAGTCAGTACGACCGACGACACGAAGAATGTCGAGAGCCTTCTGACAAGAGGTTCTAAGGTAATTAATATGGTTGCGGAAGGTAAGTCTTTTGTCAAAAATGACCCCCAGAAACTTTGCCTCCTCGGCCACCTTCATTGGCACTCCAGCAATGCTCAGGCTAGGTTCTGGAAAAAATTTCGTCTGGTTAGTAAAATGCACACAAACAGTCTTGGAGGGCGAGAACTTGAATCCATTGAGAGACACCCACCGCTGGATGCGATCAACGCACAGCTGCAAGCACCTCTCAAGGGACGCAAGTCCTCGACCACGTGTGCACAAAGCAAAGTCGTCAACAAACAAAGAGCATTCAGAATCATCCTTGACGGCCTTTACAATGTTATTAATTTTAATACTAAATAAAACAGGAGATAGAATGCTGCCCTGTGGGACACCCATCTCCTGTTCAAAGGAGTCGGAGAGGGTGGAGCCCACACGGACATGGAACGACCGGTTAGTCAAAAAATTGTGAATAAAAACGGGCAGGTGCCCTTTAAAACCCATGTCCAACAAGTCAGACATTATGCCATACTTCCAGGTAGTGTCATACGCCTTCTCAAGATCGAAGAAAATTGCATAGACATGCTGCTTGTTGACAAAAGAATCTCAAATAAATGATTCAAAGCGGACTAAATGGTCAGTTGTACTACGGAAGCGCCGGAAACCGCACTGGAGGTCTGTGAGGAGACCCTGTGACTCAAGATGCCACACCAGGCGGGCGTTGACCAGGCGCTCCATAGTTTTACATAAACATGATGTCAAAGCGATAGGCCGGTAGTTGCCCGGGTCGGAAGGATCCTTACCCGGCTTGGGGATCGGTACAACCACAGCCTGGCGCCAAGACGGCGGAAAATGACCAGTTCTCCAGATATGGTTAAAGGCCTTGAGAAGTACAAGGAGTGACCTCTCAGGCAGATGCGTTAGGAATTGATAGTGGACGGTATCTAGGCCAGCAGCAGAGTCATTACATTTCTGCAAAGCTTGCTGCAATTCTGATAATGTAAACGGGACATTATAGTCTTCTGAGTTATCGGACTTAAAATCACAAATACGAGACTCGCCCTCTGTCTTTTAAAGGTTAAAATATTCACTTGCGACGGATTACGGAAAGCACGTCGCTGAGCAGATTTGCGCGCTATTTGGGCCTTGCGGCACTCTTCGTTGAACCATGGTACTCTCGGCTTTCGAGGGACTGATGCGGAAGTTTTAGGGATGGTTTCACCCGCTACGTCCAACAAAATAGTAGTAAAAGAAGAAATAGGTTCTTCAGATGACATGACCACCTCCTCTGTAATACGAGACTGACAGAGGGAGGCGAACAGAGGCCAGTTAGCTTTCTTAAGATTCCAGCGCCCCACCGGCGGATCCTCCCCACAGCTGACCGATGACAGGACTACTGGGAAGTGGTCACTACCACACAGGTCATCGTGAACCTTCCAGTCAAAGTCCAGCATGAGAGAAGGAGCACACACAGTGAGGTCTAGAACAGAACTAGATCCTGAACCTGGGTTAGAGTATGTAGGTGAACCATCGTTAAAGACACATAGGTTAAGTTGAGAAAAAACATCTTCTAACATCTGACCTCTGCCATCATAGTGGTCACTACCCCAAAGGTGAGCGTGACCGTTAAAATCCCCCATGAGAATAAAGGGAGGGGGCAGTTGATCAACTAAATTAAAAAAAAACATTACTACAGACCCGCAGGGATGGTGGCAGGTAAATACTGCATATGGTTATGGTCTTTTTCAAGGTAACCCGAGCTGCGACAGCCTGAAGACAGGTGTCGATGCTAACGGGGCTACATAAAATTTGGCTACTAATGAGAAGAGCCACTCCACCCGAGCGCCTCTCCGAATCAGAGCCTTTATGTATAATGTTAAAACCATTAAAGGACACAGGGTCAGAAGTCTTCAGGTAAGTCTCCTGAAGAGATATTACTGAGGGGTTATAGCACTTGACTAAAAGACGTAATTCCTCAAAGTTAGCTTGAAAACCACGACAATTCCACTGAAGCAGAGAGTCCATGATTATGTCTTATCTGGGGGTGCGGAGTTTTCCCCCCCCCCTTTTCCCTTTGCCTTGGAAGGAGTCGGAGAAACAGAGGGGGGCCGGCTCCCGGGCCTCCTCTGGTTCTTAGGAGATGAAGGGGGTGGAGCTGCCGCAGCATCGGCAACTTCCACTCCCTCCATCTGCTCCTCCAATGCAGCATATTTGTTTTGAAGGAGGACATCAGTGTTCCCCTTCTGGGCCCGTGCGCACGGCGGTCCCATAGATTTCTTAGACTTCTGGTCCTGGGCAGCGGTCCTGCCGCTAGAGTTAGCGGCCTTAGAAGGCTGACCAGAGCCAGAAACCTTTGGTGTTGACAAACTAGCAGGTTTGGGTGGGGGCTGAGGCTTAGGGGCAGCAGAAGGCGGTGCCACCGGACCGGTAGCGTCCGCCCTCTGCGTTCCCTGGCTCCTCGTCACCACCGGAGGAGGGTTACTCTCCAGGGGTGAGAGGATCCGAGGCTCCGCCCCCAACCAAGAAGTTGGGGTTTGACAAGAGAAGTCTTTGGTGGGGCGCTTGCCTGCCACCGCAGCACTGAAAGTATACACAAAGTTGTTATTTGAGTTTGGCGCCGCCTCAGCTGCACCAGGACCGTCAACCAGTTTTCTTGCGTCCGCAAAGGACAGCCCCTTCTCCACACGCACCTGCTGAATCCTGCACTCGGAGATCCAACGAGGGCACTTCTTGTCCGAAGCCATATGCGACCCCTGGCAATTCACACACAGGGGGATGGCTGTGCAGGACTCAGCAGAGTGTCCGGGCTTAGTGCAACGGGCGCATAGAGCCTCTGCCTGGCGGCATGTCTTCTGCCCATGGCCATACTTTTAGCACTTAAAGCACCGGAGGGGGAGAGGGACGTACTTTTTCACTTTTAGGGAGTAGTAACCTCCCCAGATGGTAGTAGGAGCTGTGGGGGTGCCAAACGTCAGGATGATGGTAGGGAGACGGATCTCCCTACCACCTCGTTTGGAAATGAAGCGCCTGACTTAGGTCACCCCCTGTGACTTAAGGTTCCGTACAAGTTCATCTTCAGACAGTTCGGCCAATGCTTGATCTTTAATCACTCCTCTAGAGGAATTCATTGTTTTGTGGGGAGTGACCTCCACTGGAGTGTCTCCGATGGAGGAGAGCCTCAGTAGCCCATTGGAGTGTGCCCGGGTACGGCACTCTACCAACAAGTCACCAGACCTGAGGCGCTGGGCCTCAGGCCTGCCAACACGGCTCCTGAGGGTCTCCCCTACCAGGAAAGGGTGCCGCTTTGAAACAGGCTTCTCTTTAACTTTGCTGTGGATAATGAGAAAGCGAGGCCAGGCGGCCGACGCCTGAGGTGTCGCTTCCTCACAGTCAATGACAATCTCGGCGGCTATGTGCCGCTTTGGTGCTAGTTTTGGTTTTTTGATATTTTCCATATTATAGTATGATAGATATTCATCCCCCGGGGGTCCCCGCCCGCCACCGAGCCCAACAAGGGAAAGTGCAATTGTCGGCGGGTCTCCAGCCGACGCACAATGGAGACTGCCCGAAAGATATACTCAAGGGGGTAAGCCCGATTGAACTTTTGAGCCACCGCCTTCTTTCACACTGTTGAATACAGGGGAATACTGGCGTAAAGCCTCGCGCTGGGACCATATGGCGTTGAGGCGCGTCCCCTGGGTGGTGGATAGGGGGTCCCTCGTGAGAGGGGTGCACCGAATGAAATAAGGTGCCGTGAACCAACATGGTCTAAGGGAAGGTGACCCCGACAGAAAACCCCTGGTCCTCCTAGTAAGGGGGTTGGGCGTGGGGGTAGCTTCCCCACCCTGCAAAAAAGGAAATAGCTACAAAAACGCCGACGAAAAGACTAACAGTAATTCCTTTCCTGGAGGAGGAAGGTTCTTCTACTAGAAGACTTATGACGTCCTGTGGTGAAAGCCGGAAGTCTTCGGAAGCCACAGGACCGAGCCGCCTCTCTCTATCCAGGGACACAACCATGGGCACATGGAACGTCAAGACCATGTACCAGAGCGGCAAGGCCGCCCAGATAGCAGCGGAAATGCAAAAGTACAACCTTACCCTGCTAGGTATCAGTGAAGCCAGATGGACGCAGTCTGGCCAGAAAAGGCTGTTAAGTGGGGAGATGATTCTGTATTCAGGTCATGAAGAGGAGAATGCCCCCCATACAGAAGGAGTAGCATTCATGCTGTCACCAGTGGCACAGAGAGCGCTGATGGGCTGGGAACCTCTTGGGCCAAGAATTATAACAGCAGCCTTTAGAACCAAGAAAAAGCTCAAGCTGAACGTCATCCAGTGTTATGCGCCCACCAATGACAGTGACGAGGAAGAGAAACAAGAGTTCTACGACCGACTCCAGAGTGCCGTGGACAAATGTGCAGAGCGAGACATCACCATCGTCATGGGCGATTTTAATGCCAAAATAGGAGAGGACAACACCAGATACGAAGAGGTGATGGGGAGACAGGGACTAGGCTCGGAGATGAGTGAGAACGGGGAGAGGTTTGTAGACTTTTGTGCTCTAAACAGACTTGTCATTGGAGGCAGCATCTTCCCACACAGAAGAATACACAAAGCAACTTGGGTCTCACCTGACCATACGACAGAGAACCAAATAGACCATATCTGCATTAGCAAGAAATTTAGAAGATCCCTTCAAGATGTTCGAGTGAGGAGGGGAGCAGATGTCGCCTCAGACCACCATCTGCTTACCTTAAGAATGAAGCTCAAGCTAAAGAAAAGCCGCACAGAGACAACAAGAAGACAGCGCTATAATGTAGGCCTCCTGAGAGAAACTGGAGTTAGAGAAGAGTTCAAACTGGTGCTGTCCAACCGGTTTCAAGCGCTACAGGAGCTAGTAAATGAAGAGGAGGCGGTCACCACAGAGCAGCAGTGGAAGGCAGTTAGAGAGGCGCTGAACTCGACCTGCAAAGACACTGTAGGGTTCAGGAAACACCACCACAAGGACTGGCTGTCGGCACAGACCTTGAAGAAGATAGAAGCGAGGAAGCAGAAGAAAGCAGCGGTCAACAATAGTCGCACGAGAGCAGCCAAAGTAAGGGCACAGGGGGAATACTCGGAAGCCAACCGCGAGGTGAAGAGGAGTATCAGGGCAGACAAGAGGGCCTACACAGACAGCCTGGCAGCAGAGGCAGAAAAGGCAGCAGGCAGCGGCAACATGAAACAGCTCTGCGACATTACCAGAAGATTGTCGGGTAAGTATGGCCATACAGAAAGACCAGTAAAAGACAAAGAAGGCAAGCCTATTGCAGACAGAGCAGACCAACTCGACAGATGGGCCGAGTATTTTGAAGAGTTACTGAACAGACCTAGCCCACCTGACCCCCCCGACATCCAGCCGGCAGAGACCGACCTACCCATCAGCTGTGACAGACCCAGCCGGGAAGAGATCAGAAAAGCAGTGGCATTTTTGAAGAATGGCAAAGCAGTAGGGCCAGATGGCATCCCAGCGGAGCCTCTGAAAGCAGACCTAGAGACAACAGTGGAGATGCTGTACCCACTGTTTGGAAAGATCTGGGAAGAGGAGGTGATGCCAGCTGACTGGAAGGAGGGGTACCTAATCAAGCTTCCCAAGAAAGGCGACCTCAGCAAGTGTTCCAACTACAGAGGAATCACCTTGCTGTCTGTACCAGGAAAGGTCTTCAACAGGATCATCCTAGAGAGAATGAAGAGCTCCGTTGACCCCCAGCTGAGAGACCAGCAAGCAGGATTCAGGAAGAACCGATCATGTACAGACCAGATCGCCACTCTCCGCATCATCGTGGAACAGTCTCTGGAGTGGAGCTCCCCGCTGTACGTCAACTTTGTGGATTATGAGAAAGCATTTGACAGTGTGGACCGAGAGACTCTGTGGAAACTCCTACGACACTACGGTGTATCCACAAAGCTCATCCGCCTGATCAAGAGCAGCTATGATGGCATGACAAGTCGCGTGATCCACTAAGAGCAGTTCACCAGAGAGCTCCAGGTCAGAACTGGTGTCAGGCAGGGGTGTCTGCTGTCTCCGTTCCTCTTCCTACTGGCCATAGACTGGGTCATGAAGATGACCACAGAGCACAGACGAAGTGGAATACAGTGGACACTGTGGACACAGCTTGACGACCTCGATTTTGCAGACGATTTGGCATTACTGTCCCACACTCATCAACAAATGCAGGACAAGACCACGAGGCTTGCTGACATCTCGTCCCAAGTGGGCCTCACCATTCACAAACAGAAAACAAAGACAATGAGGCTGAACGCAACCAGGGAAGAACCAGTCTTGCTTGCTGGCACCCCGTTGGAGGAGGTGGAGTCCTTCACCTATCTCGGGAGCATCATAGACAAAAAAGGCGGCACTGATGCAGATGTCAGAGCACGAATCGGTAAAGCCAGAGCAGCCTTTCTCCAGTTGAAAAAAGTGTGGAGTTCCAGAGAGCTGTCACAACACACCAAAGTCCGGATTTTCAACTCCAATGTAAAAGCAGTTCTCCTATTATGGAGCAGAGACATGGAGATTGACAAAAACCACTGTCAACAGAAAAGAAAAGGGGAGACTGCCAGTGCTAATATTTTAGGAAGGTTACAAAGTAAAGTAGATTATAGCACTGTCAGGGGAGAGAAATGTGCATGATCGACCAGTGATCATAGATCTACTGTGGCCAAAGCACAAAAAAAAAAGATAGGAAAGAGAGGGGGCGCTAAAAAAGTGACTGAAAGCAATGCATATGGAAGCCCCCCCGAAGGGGGGCGTATCACATATCCCACTGTTCCAGCCACTCAGTGCATGGAAATTTAAATCTAGGTCCCCCCGAGGGGGGTCCAGATATTTAGCCGGTGTGGACAGCTGTTTCGGTCTTGGCGACCTCCTCAGCACACCATCGGCGATACTGGAGGAGGCAGGAATTTCTGCCTACCTGCAAAGACAACCACATTTTACTGTGGTGTCTGCAAGGGCATACATTCCATGCCACCACCTAGAACCAAATTTCCATGCACCCTAAAAGAGAACCTACCAAAAGGGGGGAAGGGGTTGCAGTCGATATTGTAGTAGTAAATGAAAAGAAAAGGGGAGACTGCCAGTGCTAATATTTTAGGAAGGTTACAAAGTAAAGTAGATTATAGCACTGTCAGGGGAGAGAAATGTGCATGATCGACCAGTGATCATAGATCTACTGTGGCCAAAGCACAAAAAAAAAAGATAGGAAAGAGAGAGGGCGCTAAAAAAGTGACTGAAAGCAATGCATATGGAAGCCCCCCCGAAGGGGGGCGTATCACATATCCCACTGTTCCAGCCACTCAGTGCATGGAAATTTAAATCTAGGTCCCCCCGAGGGGGGTCCAGATATTTAGCCGGTGTGGACAGCTGTTTCGGTCTTGGCGACCTCCTCAGCACACCATCGGCGATACTGGAGGAGGCAGGAATTTCTGCCTACCTGCAAAGACAACCACATTTTACTGTGGTGTCTGCAAGGGCATACATTCCATGCCACCACCTAGAACCAAATTTCCATGCACCCTAAAAGAGAACCTACCAAAAGGGGGGAAGGGGTTGCAGTCGATATTGTAGTAGTAAATGAAAAGAAAAGGGGAGACTGCCAGTGCTAATATTTTAGGAAGGTTACAAAGTAAAGTAGATTATAGCACTGTCAGGGGAGAGAAATGTGCATGATCGACCAGTGATCATAGATCTACTGTGGCCAAAGCACAAAAAAAAAAAGATAGGAAAGAGAGGGGGCGCTAAAAAAGTGACTGAAAGCAATGCATATGGAAGCCCCCCCGAAGGGGGGCGTATCACATATCCCACTGTTCCAGCCACTCAGTGCATGGAAATTTAAATCTAGGTCCCCCCGAGGGGGGTCCAGATATTTAGCCGGTGTGGACAGCTGTTTCGGTCTTGGCGACCTCCTCAGCACACCATCGGCGATACTGGAGGAGGCAGGAATTTCTGCCTACCTGCAAAGACAACCACATTTTACTGTGGTGTCTGCAAGGGCATACATTCCATGCCACCACCTAGAACCAAATTTCCATGCACCCTAAAAGAGAACCTACCAAAAGGGGGGAAGGGGTTGCAGTCGATATTGTAGTAGTAAATGAAAAGAAAAGGGGAGACTGCCAGTGCTAATATTTTAGGAAGGTTACAAAGTAAAGTAGATTATAGCACTGTCAGGGGAGAGAAATGTGCATGATCGACCAGTGATCATAGATCTACTGTGGCCAAAGCACAAAAAAAAAAGATAGGAAAGAGAGGGGGCGCTAAAAAAGTGACTGAAAGCAATGCATATGGAAGCCCCCCCGAAGGGGGGCGTATCACATATCCCACTGTTCCAGCCACTCAGTGCATGGAAATTTAAATCTAGGTCCCCCCGAGGGGGGTCCAGATATTTAGCCGGTGTGGACAGCTGTTTCGGTCTTGGCGACCTCCTCAGCACACCATCGGTGATACTGGAGGAGGCAGGAATTTCTGCCTACCTGCAAAGACAACCACATTTTACTGTGGTGTCTGCAAGGGCATACATTCCATGCCACCACCTAGAACCAAATTTCCATGCACCCTAAAAGAGAACCTACCAAAAGGGGGGAAGGGGTTGCAGTCGATATTGTAGTAGTAAATGAAAAGAAAAGGGGAGACTGCCAGTGCTAATATTTTAGGAAGGTTACAAAGTAAAGTAGATTATAGCACTGTCAGGGGAGAGAAATGTGCATGATCGACCAGTGATCATAGATCTACTGTGGCCAAAGCACAAAAAAAAAAAAGATAGGAAAGAGAGGGGGCGCTAAAAAAGTGACTGAAAGCAATGCATATGGAAGCCCCCCCGAAGGGGGGCGTATCACATATCCCACTGTTCCAGCCACTCAGTGCATGGAAATTTAAATCTAGGTCCCCCCGAGGGGGGTCCAGATATTTAGCCGGTGTGGACAGCTGTTTCGGTCTTGGCGACCTCCTCAGCACACCATCGGCGATACTGGAGGAGGCAGGAATTTCTGCCTACCTGCAAAGACAACCACATTTTACTGTGGTGTCTGCAAGGGCATACATTCCATGCCACCACCTAGAACCAAATTTCCATGCACCCTAAAAGAGAACCTACCAAAAGGGGGGAAGGGGTTGCAGTCGATATTGTAGTAGTAAATGAAAAGAAAAGGGGAGACTGCCAGTGCTAATATTTTAGGAAGGTTACAAAGTAAAGTAGATTATAGCACTGTCAGGGGAGAGAAATGTGCATGATCGACCAGTGATCATAGATCTACTGTGGCCAAAGCACAAAAAAAAAAGATAGGAAAGAGAGGGGGCGCTAAAAAAGTGACTGAAAGCAATGCATATGGAAGCCCCCCCGAAGGGGGGCGTATCACATATCCCACTGTTCCAGCCACTCAGTGCATGGAAATTTAAATCTAGGTCCCCCCGAGGGGGGTCCAGATATTTAGCCGGTGTGGACAGCTGTTTCGGTCTTGGCGACCTCCTCAGCACACCATCGGCGATACTGGAGGAGGCAGGAATTTCTGCCTACCTGCAAAGACAACCACATTTTACTGTGGTGTCTGCAAGGGCATACATTCCATGCCACCACCTAGAACCAAATTTCCATGCACCCTAAAAGAGAACCTACCAAAAGGGGGGAAGGGGTTGCAGTCGATATTGTAGTAGTAAATGAAAAGAAAAGGGGAGACTGCCAGTGCTAATATTTTAGGAAGGTTACAAAGTAAAGTAGATTATAGCACTGTCAGGGGAGAGAAATGTGCATGATCGACCAGTGATCATAGATCTACTGTGGCCAAAGCACAAAAAAAAAAAAGATAGGAAAGAGAGGGGGCGCTAAAAAAGTGACTGAAAGCAATGCATATGGAAGCCCCCCCGAAGGGGGGCGTATCACATATCCCACTGTTCCAGCCACTCAGTGCATGGAAATTTAAATCTAGGTCCCCCCGAGGGGGGTCCAGATATTTAGCCGGTGTGGACAGCTGTTTCGGTCTTGGCGACCTCCTCAGCACACCATCGGCGATACTGGAGGAGGCAGGAATTTCTGCCTACCTGCTTTGTAACCTTCCTAAAATATTAGCACTGGCAGTCTCCCCTTTTCTTTTCATTTACTACTACAATATCGACTGCAACCCCTTCCCCCCTTTTGGTAGGTTCTCTTTTAGGGTGCATGGAAATTTGGTTCTAGGTGGTGGCATGGAATGTATGCCCTTGCAGACACCACAGTAAAATGTGGTTGTCTTTGCAGGTAGGCAGAAATTCCTGCCTCCTCCAGTATCGCCGATGGTGTGCTGAGGAGGTCGCCAAGACCGAAACAGCTGTCCACACCGGCTAAATATCTGGACCCCCCTCGGGGGGACCTAGATTTAAATTTCCATGCACTGAGTGGCTGGAACAGTGGGATATGTGATACGCCCCCCTTCGGGGGGGCTTCCATATGCATTGCTTTCAGTCACTTTTTTAGCGCCCCCTCTCTTTCCTATCTTTTTTTTTGTGCTTTGGCCACAGTAGATCTATGATCACTGGTCGATCATGCACATTTCTCTCCCCTGACAGTGCTATAATCTACTTTACTTTGTAACCTTCACTGTCAACAGAGTACAGACCTTCATGAACAGTTGCCTTAGAAGAATTTTGAAAATCCACTGGCCAGAGAAGATCAGCAACGTCAGACTCTGGGAGAGAACAGAGCAGATAACAGCAGAGAATGAAATTGGGCGAAGAAGATGGGGATGGATCGGTCACAGTCTGAGAAAGCCAGCTTCCAGTATCACTAGACAGGCATTGTCATGGAACCCCCAGGGAAAGAGGAAAAGAGGTAGGCCGAGAAACTCCTGGCGTCGAGACCTCCAAGCAGACATCAAGAGACTGGGAACCACCTGGAGTAGAATCGAAGGAAAAGCACAGGACAGGAGTTGCTGGAGGTCTCTCGTCGACGGCCTATACCCGGGTAGGGGTGACAGGCATAAGTAAGTAAGTAAGTACTGGCGTAAAGCACCTAATCAGCATCAGAGGCTATAGCATGATGCTCCGTATAACAACCCGCATGTCAACAGGGGGATAGGGCTCGACGTGACAAGAGCCGATTGACTAGGCCGGTACGACTAGCCTCCCGTTTAGGCAGAAGTCAAGGCCAAAGTGGAGTGTTTCAGCCACCAGGATCCTCTTCTCCCCCGACACGGGTCTCCAAGCACGGCAAACACTTGGGATCCAAAGGACCAAAAGCTCACGCGTATTTTTAAGGACCAATCCAACATGGTAAGACCTGGGTAAGCACAGCTCCTTAAAAACCAGACCAGTGAAAAAGACTGAACAACATATCTGCTGACATCAAGTCCTAATCCTGGACAAAGATGGCACCCGTCTGCTAGCCCACTCAGTCAGGGACCGAGTGGACTACCCACCCACGCCAGGTGGAGGCCGGTGCCCAGTAGGCGGTGGGGGTAAGTAGATGGGTGCGGAAAATAATCATAATAATCTATTATGTACTCTATAACCAAAATGAAAGGGGATTGGAGGGTCTGGTCAGTAGTCCAGCTTTACGTTCTCTGGCACCGAGGTGATTGGGGATGAAAGAGGGTCTGGATTAAGGTCTGTCGATAAATATCAATCATTAACCGATTCGAGATGTGCCGCCTCCAGATACGCGGCATAAGCCGCATATCCAGAGGCGGCACGTCTTGAATGAGTTAATCTTCACACCACTTATTTATTACTATTCTGCTCCAACTACAGAATCAGACAATAAAAGAAGTGGTCAGAGGTAGACAGCCATTCTACCCAGTAACATCTCAACTCATTCAGCCCGGTGCACGTATTTTCTAAATTTTGGAGGCATCTAACACTATGCAACTGTTGCAGGAGATGGATCAACCATGATAATTCAAGGGTAGTGCCAGATGAGCTTGGCGCCAACAGGCGCCAAGCTAATCTGGCACTACCCTTGAATTATCATGGTCGACCCATCTCCTGCTATAGTGCGTCAGGGCTGAATGAGTTAATCATTGTTAGAAAAGAAGGGTACATGCTAGCAATAAAAGCAGCATGTTTGGGCTGAAAGTGGCCCTGCAGTTTTCGCACAAACGCATGTTGAGCCCTGAGGACACTCAGTGGGTACGATGCAGGTTGTCAGACAGTGTGGGTCTGGTGGATACCAAGTAGGTACCATGTCACAAGCAACCCAAATATGTGTGTACATTGTATGGGAGATGCAGTGTATCATAATTGTGGATACATTGTAGAGAGACTGTGTACCAAAGTGTGGATGCATTTGCGGATGCATTGTGCTGAGATTGCATCGTAAGAATAAAGTACTGTTGAAACTGTTCCTCCAATGTGGTCTACAACCTCGTGCCACGTGTGATGAGTTGCAACTGAGTGAAGTTTCTTTACAAGAACCCTACGTGAGTGCGTGAGTGCGTCTGGTGTGATTGCATCATACTACGACTACGACGTAACACTGTACAACTCAAATACGAACACATACTGTCGCACACCTGCTGAGCTGCCTACCCGGCTGCTAGCCTACCAAGGGCCCATTCAGACACAAGCTCGGTAATGCTTCACCTTTTCAAACTCACCCATTGCTGCAGCTAGAGTTTTGTCATCTTAATACTGGCACTTGGGTGTGAACATGCACTTCAGAATTTATGCTTCAAACCACCAAGAAAATGGCATGAATCTAACAAAAGACTAATTCTGAATGACATGTTAGCATGAATGCTAGCATGAATAGTTAGGCAGATTCCCAGGTAGGCACAAGACAAAGAACATACTGCTTAACCCATTCAGCCCTGACACCCTACAGCAGGAGATGGGCTGACCATGATAATTTCAAGGGTAGTGCCAGATTAGCATGGCGCCTGTTGGCGCCAAGCAAATCTGGCACTACCCTGGAATTATCATGGTCGATCAATCTCCTTCAACTGGTGCATAGTCATTAGATGACGCCTCCCAAATTTGGGAAATACGGGTGTGGGGCTGAATGAGTTAAATTTGTCACCAAAAGAAAATGTAGGAGATTCAGAAGAACTCATGATAGGTACAATTCACGGCTACAGCCCTAATTTTCCCTTCTTTCTTTCAGTTAAAGAAGAAAATATCAGAGTAAGTAACATATATATAAAACACAATTCACCTTCAGCTGTGCTTTTTTGATGGGATCCGTCTGTGACTCTTTCAGCTGATAAAACTGTGTTCTGATGTCACTGAAACGGAACGATACACCTCGCATGATGCACTGGGCAGTGTCTCCACACAAGAACATATTGTTTGGCTTGCATGTCAGGTGGATAAGCACTGTCAGTTCTGCCTGAGAGAAGTCCTGAGTCTCGTCCACATAAATCTGTTTAAAAAAAAAAGAAGCATTCCCGCTGAATGTTAATGCGTTAATTTCATGAGGGACATTAAAAAAAAAAAAGAGAAAATGGCAACACAAAAAAAGAAGGAATGTTAGTTGTGTGAAGAGATCTTTAAATTATGCATCCACGGTAGCCACACAAACCTGTTACATTGATATCTGGACATAACTGCATATTTGACTCACAGACAGATTAATTAAGACACCTGACTGTAAAATAACCCCACCATGGGGTTTTACATCAGATCACCAGCTACTTCCTGTTTTGCTCATGGACCGGGAGTTGTGCTATAATAGCTCCGATGCTTGGTGGAGTCAAGTGGTGCATACGCTTCAGCGGTAAAATGGACGCAAAGTGTTATAATCACGCAATAATGTTGAGAATGCTCCAGGAGCACTTAGGGCCTTTAACTGATTGTAACTACAGCAAAATGGGAGAGTTGGACTTACATGAAGAAACC
Source organism: Semisulcospira habei (assembly GCA_036245525.1). Lineage (NCBI taxonomy): Eukaryota > Metazoa > Mollusca > Gastropoda > Semisulcospiridae > Semisulcospira > Semisulcospira habei. Next base: position 120,488,735 of record BTPG01000001.1, on the reverse strand, counting down.
GATTAGAACTAGTAGATTAAACTGAACAGCCAAATACCAGTAACAGTATGAGAACTCATGTTGTGAAGAGTGCCAGGGAAATTTGAACCTAAGTATGATCAGCAGGGGTGTATGGGCTATTTTAAGATGATGGTCAAAAACAGATTGACTCAACACAATCATAATACGTATACGTAGGTGAACAGCTCAGATCATGGGTACCATGAGTGTTACATCAATGCCAAAAATTAAAATGCAAAATATTGTGCTGAAAAGGATATGGTTGTGTTTCTTAATATCCCAAGAACCTTAACCCTTATCAGCCGGAATACACAAGTGTGTGAAATAAGTTTGACTAAAATAGTTTAAGGGTAGTGCCAGAATAGCTTGGCGCCTCTAGGTGCCAAGCTGTTTTGGCACCACCCTTGAACTAAAGCCATTGGTCTATATCATTATCTGCAAGTGCTATAATGTAGCTTGCATATGGCAGTGTACAAATTTGAAGCTTTTATCCTCAGTATGATATGGGTTAAGAGTGATGTTGTGGAAGAATATGTCAAGGCTTGTCTTTTTTTTTCTTTTTTTTAAATCGGGACGTTTGAAATTTTCTGCTCATAACATGGTGTCATTAGATTTGTGACACAAACAAGTAATTCACTGACATTTCGTTCTCTTGAATTGTGTGGGAAAAAGCAGGGATGTAACAATTTTGTGTATCTATGTGGTGAAGTGTAACACATTTTCAAACGAGTCTCGTGCAAAATCGCCTGTCTGTGCTACAAAGCTATTAACTACTCTACCCCTGCCTATCTCGCTGATCTTCTTCAACTATACACTCCCTCCCGCTCCCTCCGTTCAAATAGTGACACGCGCCTTCTCAGAGTCCCGCTCTGCAAATATAAAACCAGAGGTGACCGTTGTTTTGCGCACGTTGGACCTGTTGTCTGGAACTCGCTACCTATAGACATCAGACATTCTCCCTGATTCACTGTCTTTAAATCTGTCCTTAAGACTCACCTGTTCAATACCCCAATGTAGCTCAGTTCTTTGTGATTATGTACCTGTGTGTTTGTCTCTGTGTGTCTGTGTATTGCAGAATCCTTTGTTTCTCTGGCTTTATGACCCCATCAACTCCCACTCTTTATTTGTAAAGCGCATATAGCTTATTTTAGGATAAGTAGCCATTATTCCTCAAGCTGGGACCATATGGCGTTGAGGCGCGTCCCCTGGGTGGTGGATAGGGGGTCCCTCGTGAGAGGGGTGCACCGAATGAAATAAGGTGCCGTGAACCAACATGGTCTAAGGGAAGGTGACCCCGACAGAAAACCCCTGGTCCTCCTAATAAGGGGGTTGGGCGTGGACCACTCTGCAAAAAAGGAAATAGCTACAAAAACGCTGACGAAAAGACAAACAGTAATTCCTTTCCTGGAGGAGGAAGGTTCTTCTACCTGAAGATTTATGACGTCCTGTGGTGAAAGCCAGAAGTCTTCGGAAGCCACAGGACCGAGCCACCTCTCTCTATCCAGGGACACAACCATGGGCACATGGAACGTCAAGACCATGTACCAGAGCGGCAAGGCCGCCCAGATAGCAGCGGAAATGCAAAAGTACAACCTTTCCCTGCTAGGTATAAGTGAAGCCAGATGGACGCAGTCTGGCCAGAAAAGGCTGTTAAGTGGGGAGATGATTCTGTATTCAGGTCATGAAGAGGAGAATGCCCCCCATACAGAAGGAGTAGCATTCATGCTGTCACCAGTGGCACAGAGAGCGCTGATGGGCTGGGAACCTATTGGGCCAAGAATTATCACAGCAGCCTTTAGAACCAAGAAAAAGATCAAGCTGAACATCATCCAGTGTTATGCGCCCACTAATGACAGTGACGAGGAAGAGAAACAAGAGTTCTATGACCGACTCCAGAGTGCCGTGGACAAATGTGCGGAGCGAGACATCACCATCGTCATGGGCGATTTTAATGCCAAAATAGGGGAGGACAACACCGGATACAAAGAGGTGATGGGGAGACAGGAACTAGGGGAGATGAGTGAGAACGGGGAGAGGTTTGTAGACTTTTGTGCTCTAAACAGACTTGTCATTGGAGGCAGCATCTTCCCACACAGAAGAATACACAAAGTAACTTGGGTCTCACCTGACCATTCTACAGAGAACCAAACAGACCATATCTGCATTAGCAAGAAATTTAGAAGATCCCTTCAAGATGTTCGAGTGAGGAGGGGAGCAGATGTCGCCTCAGACCACCATCTGCTTACCTTAAGAATAAAGCTCAAGTTAAAGAAAAGCCGCACAGAGACAACAAGAAGACAGCGCTATAATGTAGGCCTCCTGAGAGAGACTGGAGTGAGAGAAGAGTTCAAACTGGTGCTGTCCAACCGGTTTCAAGCGCTACAGGAGCTAGTAAATGAAGAGGAGGCGGTCACCACAGAGCAGCAGTGGAAGGCAGTTAGAGAGGCGCTGAACTCAACCTGCAAAGACACTGTAGGGTTCAGGAAACAACATCACAAGGACTGGCTGTCGGCACAGACCTTGAAGAAGATAGAATTGAGGAAGCAGAAGAAAGCTGTTGTCAACAACAGTCGCACAAGAGCAGCCAAAGCAAGGGCACAGGAGGAATACTCGGAAGCCAACCGCGAGGTGAAGAGGAGTATCAGGGCAGACAAGAGGGCCTACACAGACAGCCTGGCAGCAGAGGCAGAAAAGGCAGCAGGCAGCGGCAACATGAAACAGCTCTACGACATTACCAGAAGATTGTCGGGCAAGTATGGCCATACAGAAAGACCAGTAAAAGACAAAGAAGGGAAGCCTATTGCAGACAGAGCAGACCAACTCGACAGATGGGCCGAGTATTTTGAAGAGTTACTGAACAGACCCAGCCCACCCGACCCCCCAGACATCCAGCCAGCAGAGACCGACCTACCCATCAGCTGTGACAGACCCAGCCAGGAAGAGATCAGAAGAGCAGTGGCATTTTTGAAGAACGGCAAAGCAGCAGGGCCAGATGGCATCCCAGCGGAGTCTCTGAAAGCAGACCTAGAGACAACAGTAGAGATGCTGTACCCACTGTTTGGAAAGATCTGGGAAGAGGAGGTGATGCCGGCTGACTGGAAGGAGGGGTACCTAATCAAGCTTCCCAAGAAAGGCGACCTCAGCAAGTGTTCCAACTACAGAGGAATCACCTTGCTGTCAGTACCAGGAAAGGTCTTCAACAGGATCATCCTGGAGAGAATGAAGAGCTCCATTGACCCCCAGCTGAGAGATCAGCAAGCAGGATTCAGGAAAAACCGATCATGTACAGACCAGATCGCCACTCTCCGCATCATCGTGGAACAGTCTCTGGAGTGGAGCTCCCCGCTGTACGTCAACATTGTGGATTACGAGAAAGCATTTGACAGCGTGGACCGAGAGACTCTGTGGAAACTCCTACGACACTACGGTGTACCGACAAAGCTCGTCCGCCTGATCAAGAGCAGTTACGATGGCATGACATGTCGCGTGATCCACGAAGGGCAGTTCACCAGGGAGCTCCAGGTCAGAACTGGTGTCAGGCAAGGTTGTCTGCTGTCTCCGTTCCTCTTCCTACTGGCCATAGACTGGGTCATGAAGAGGATCACAGAGCACAGACGAAGTGGAATACAGTGGACACAGCTTGACGACCTCGATTTTGCAGACGACTTGGCATTACTGTCCCACACTCATCAACAAATGCAGGACAAGACCACGAGGCTAGCTGACATCTCGTCCCAAGTGGGCCTCACCATCCACAAACAGAAAAAAAAGACAATGAGGCTGAACGCAACCAGGGAAGAACCAGTCTTGCTTGCTGGCACCCCATTGGAGGAGGTGGAGTCCTTCACCTATCTCGGGAGCATTATAGACAAAAAAGGTGGCACTGATGCAGATGTCAGAGCACGAATCGGTAAAGCCAGAGCAGCCTTTCTCCAGATGAAAAAAGTGTGGAGTTCCAGAGAGCTGTCACAACACACCAAAGTCCGGATTTTCAACTCCAACGTAAAAGCAGTTCTCCTATATGGAGCAGAGACTTGGAGATTGACAAAAACCACAGTCAACAGAGTACAGATCTTCATAAACAGTTGCCTTAGAAGAATTTTGAAAATCCACTGGCCAGAGAAGATCAGCAACATCAGACTCTGGGAGAGAACAGAGCTGATAACAGCAGAGAATGAAATTGGACGAAGAAGATGGGGATGGATTGGTCACAGTCTGAGAAAGCCAGCTTCCAGTATCACTAGGCAGGCATTGTCATGGAACCCCCAGGGAAAGAGGAAAAGAGGTAGGCCGAGAAACTCCTGGCGTCGAGACCTCCAAGCAGACATCAGGAGACTGGGAACCACCTGGAGTAAAATCGAAGGAGAAGCACAGGACAGGAGTCGCTGGAGGTCTCTCGTCGACGGCCTATACCCGGGTAGGGGTGACAGGCATAAGTAAGTAAGTAGCCATTATTATTATTATTATTACATTTTGTGGTCTCACTTCACAAATCGCCATTTGTAGGTCATCACCTTTTGTTCATCACACAGGGTAAACAAAACCCACTCGCAGAAAAACAACCACTCACAGCTTTCCTGTTATCATGCACTTTCTGGTTGTCTGAAAGCTTGTTTTTACACAAAATACAACCTTGGCTGATGAATAATAAATGCATGAAAAGGACTGGAACTTGAACAGAAAATGTCATCTGCATTTGTTGCCCAAAGGGGACATGGCGTGTCATGCGTGGTAGACAAACTTTTGAATGATCCTGTTGTGAAAAAAAAAAAAAAAAGTGGGTCTACAATCTAATCATATATAAAAACTAAAGGAAGAAATCTTCCACTTAAAGGCGTGTTTCAACAAATCCATTCATTTGCAGCAACAAAACGCAATCACATACTGAAGTCCCATTGTGAAACTGGATTCAAAGAGGAATTTGTATTAAAGGGAATATTAGAGAATAACATTTTACTGTGAACAATGTGGACTGGGACCCTCCACAAGCCACAGGGAGTGTTGTGAAATGGGGATCCATCAATATCAACCACAGGAATCAGCGTAACTCCTCAATATCAACCACAGGAATCAACATAACTCCTCAATATCAACCACAGGAATCAGTGTAACTCCTCAATATCAACCACAGGAATCAGCATAACTCCTCAATATCAACCACAGGAATCAGCGTAACTCCTCAATATCAACCACAGGAATCAGTGTAACTCCTCAATATCAACCACAGGAATCAGCGTAACTCCTCAATATCAACCACAGGCATCAGCATAACTCCTCAATACCAACCACAGGAATCAGCATAACTCCTCAATATCAGCCACAGGAATCAGCATAACTCCTCAATATCAGCCACAGGAATCAGCGTAACTCCTCAATATCAGCCACAGGAATCAGCGTTACTCCTCATTATCAGCCACAGGAATCAGCGTAACTCCTCAATATCAGCCACAGGAATCAGCGTTACTCCTCAATATCAGCCACAGGAATCAGTGTAACTCCTCAATATCATCCACATGAATCAGCGTAACTCCTCAATATCAGCCACAGGAATCAGCGTAACTTCTCTTCTTCTTCCTTGAACACTCTTAAATGGACAGCCCGGTCTCCTCTATAAATGCTGCCATGCACCGCAGGTACTCCAGGCCTCCATAGAGGTTGCGGGACACCTCTGTCTCTTCCGGCCAGTGTCTCCGTCTGAGGGTTGTGAACGTGGGGCAGTTCTGTAGCACGTGGTCTGTTGTCATGCTACCAGAGTTGCATGGGCACTGGTCTGACTAGCCAATTCCAAACTTGGTGTGGAGATGCTAGTTCAGTTTGTTATGGCCGGAGCGTAGTCGGAAGATAACTACCTGCTCCAGTCTGGTCAGTAGGTGATAGCCATCTGTTTTGTTATAGCTGGGGTGTTCTCGCAGCCACTTTCTTTTCTGCTTGTTTTTTATGATAGTCTTGACTTCTGCATATGATGTTGTTTTGTCTTCTTGGGTTGTTGAAGATCCCTCCTTTGCTAGCCTGTCTGCAGTTTCATTGCCTCTCACCTTGCAGTGTGCAGGTATCCACTGCAGCACAACCATGTGTGTTGTACAAAGGGAGGCAAGTGCCAAAAACAGATCATTTAGGTCCTTCTCTTTGGGTGTTTTTAGGGCCTGTAGGATGGAGAGGGCGTCAGTGAGAAACACAATGAAGTCAGATGTTTCCGGGCAGTTTTTCACTGTTGTTACACCCATTCTCAGGGCTTCTGCTTCTGACCTGTAGTTGGTGGTGTATTTGCCGGTAGCGAGAGAGATCTCTGCTTCTCTCCCTCCTGGGTACTTAATGTAGATTCCCGCTCCTCCGTCTGTGACAGTGTCAGTTGCAGAACCGTCCGTGTACACATGGGTCCAGACCTCTTGTGGGTGTGGGTCTGGATGTGCTCCATCGTGTAGGATTTGCGTTCTGTGTCACACTGGGTACCCTTTTTCTGGATATTTGGTATGCTGTCACATATTTGGGGTTCAGCCGAGCGCTTCCATGGAGGATTCTCAAGGGTTTTGGGGATCTCCTTTGGCATGTGATCTAGGAGATCTGGATTTCTCCGCTCAAGGATCCTGGTCTGATGTATGAAGCTGGAGCACTTGAGTCTACCCTTTGTTGGCTCTGACATTCTCTGTCTCATTGGGTGGTTCTGCAGACGTTTGAATTTTGCTGTTTGTAACAGGAGCTTGGTGTCTCTTCTCTCCTCTAGTGACTCAAGTCCGGATGCGCTTTCCAATGCAGAGATGGGAGTAGAACGCATGGCACCAGTGATGATTCCTGTTGCCTGGTTCTGAATTTTTCCGACTTTGTCAAAGTTTGACTTTGCTGCCATTCCCCATGCTGCCATTCCAAGTGTAACTCCTCAATATCAGCCACAGGAATCTGCATAACTCCTCAATATCAGCCACACGAATCAGTGTAACTCCTCAATATCAGCCACAGGAATCAGCATAACTCCTCAATATCAGCCACAGGAATCAGCATAACTCCTCAATATCAACCACAGGAATCAGCGTAACTCATCAATATCAACCACAGGAATCAGCATAACTCATCAATATCAACCACAGGAATCAGCGTAACTCATCAATTTCAACCACAGGAATCAGCGTAACTCATCAATATAAAATAAGCAATCCAGACCAAAAAGGTGACTGCCAAGCGTGTAATATGCAAAGAAGTACCCAACGGAGAAAGAAACACGCTTAGAAAAGATGGGTACAACACAATTTATTAATATTTCGGGTAAATACCCTTTGTCAAAATAGACAAACAAACAGAGATTAGCCGCTACTTATCTTCATTGGCAGAAGGAATGTGGCAACTGAAGGAGGTGACGTAAAATAAAAGAAAAGGAAGAACAAAAGTGCGGAAAAAGTAAAAATGACGTCAGCGAAAAATCGTGAGAGAGACTCGGAAAGAACCTGAACACGAGAGATAAGAGTATGTGCAAGCACGTGCAGGAGCGAGCGAAAGAAAAGGCGTGTAGATGAGGCCAGAGAATGAGAGAGAGAGAGAGAGAGAGAGAGAGAGAGAGAGAGAGAGAGAGAGAGAGAGAGAGAGAGAGAGAGAGAGAGAGAGAGAGAGAGAGAGAGAACAAACGGGGATTACCCTTGGGCACGAAGTAGGCTGAGTCTCTAATACACAAAGCCTGCTAAACACCAACCCGAAGGCAAACTTTATATCACCTTCAAGTTGAGGACTACCTCGGGGAAAAACGGGAGGACCCCGGGAAAAAAACCCCAGCATTTAGCACGGTACACAAGGAATAAGTCATGAAAACAAAGCAAAAAATCAAATTCAGTAAGAGAATAATTAGGTATAAGTGGAGAGTAGGTAGTTGTGAAACCGTCTTCAAGGGTAACTAAAAAAATAATAATAAAAAATAATAAGGGGGGGGGGGGGGGGAAGAGAGAGAGAGACGGGGGCAGGGGGGGGGGGGAGGAGGGGGGGGGGGGAAAGAGGAAGGGGAAGAAAGGAAAAGGAAAACGTGTAAAGAGAGAAAGAGGGCTAGAGAGAAGTGTTAAGTGGGGGAAGAAAGAGGGAGAGAGGTAGAGAGAGAGAGAGAGGGAAAAAAAAAAGGGGGGGTAGGGTGGGGGCGGAAGACAACCAGCCAGAGCCACCAGCCCCACCCAACAAGCACCCACCAGCTCACAGAAAAACACACAGGCACGCAACTTTTCTTTCTCTCTCTCTCTCTTCCCCCACCCCCCCCCCCCCTTTATTATTTTTTATTATTATTTTTTTAGTTACCCTTGAAGACGGTTTCACAACTACCTACTCTCCACTTATACCTAATTATTCTCTTACTGAATTTGATTTTTTGCTTTGTTTTCATGACTTATTCCTTGTTGTGTGCCGTGCTAAATGCTGGGTTTTTTTTTCCCCGGGGTCCTCCCGTTTTTCCCCGAGGTAGTCCTCAACTTGAAGGTGATATAAAGTTTGCCTTCGGGTTGGTGTTTAGCAGGCTTTGTGTATTAGACACTCAGCCTACTTCGTGCCCAAGGGTAATCCCCGTTCGTTCTCTCTCTCTCTTTCTCTCTCTCTCTTTCTCTGGCCTCATCTACACGCCTTTTCTTTCGCTCGCTCCTGCACGTTGTTGCACATACTCTTGTCTCTCGTGTTCAGGTTCTTTCCGAGTCTCTCTCACGATTTTTCGTTGACGTCATTTTTACTTTTTCCGCACTTTTGTTCTTCCTTTTCTTTTATTTTACGTCACCTCCTTCAGTTTCCACATTCCTTCTGCCAATGAAGATAAGTAGTGTCTAATCTCTCTGTTTGTTTGTCTATTTTGACAAAGGGTATTTACCCGAAATATTAATAAATTGTGTTGTACCCATCTTTTCTAAGCGTGTTTCTTTCTCCGTTGGGTACTTCTTTTCATCAATATCAACCACAGGAATCAGCGTAACTCATCAATATCAACCACAGGAATCAGAGTAACTCATCAATTTCAACCACAGGAATCAGCGTAACTTATCTATATCAACCACAGCAATTAGCGTAACTCATCAATATCAACCAGAAGATTCAGCGTAACCCATTTAGCCCCAAGGCCACATTTCCTAAAATTTGGAGGTGTCACTTAACGATTATGTGCCAGTTGCAGGAGACGGATGGACCATGATAATTCAAGGGTAGTGCCAGATTAGCTTGGCGCCTGAAGGCACCAAGCTAATCTGGCACTACCCTTGAATTATCATAGTCTATCCATCTCCTGGTGTAGGGCATTGGGGTTAGCTCAGAGGAGCCTGACAAAAAAGGGCAACATGGGCCAGATTCTGTAGCCCCGCACTCATCTTCTCCAGACTGCACCAGGGCCTTTTTTTCCATATATCAATGTCAAAATGCACACGGCTTACTTGTATACAGTATACAGCCACAGACAATGTCCTGAATTTACCAGTACCTGAACACTTTTCTGGACTTAAACCTAGAAGACCATTTTTAAAGGTTAGCTTGACAAGTGCAACAGCATTAACACCCTTGGAGAACTTGTTCAGGTGGCTGAGGTTCTTCAGGAAGAGTAGATGGTCATTCAAGCTACAACAGTTCACTATTCATCTTTTTTCTTCTCAAAGGTCCTGGCCTGTAGGTCTCTTATGCAAAAATTGTACATGCGCATATGTGATGAAGCTCTATGCCCATGCACAGAGTTCACACAAGGTTTTTGTATGGTACAGTCTTGTCAGCGGTTTGTCTTGTGACAAATATCCCGTGTATGCACGAGGTCACGTGCAATCTTAAGGAAAGCGTTTTGCACGGAGTTTTAGGCTGCAGCTCAGTCTAACCAGAGTGCTAGATTGTTAGTACGGGCCATTCTGTCAGTGAGGACGGACGTATGTTGGATATGCTAGCCGTATTCCAAGACTCTGAAACCTAGAATTCAGGTATGTTTTTATATGTATTATCGACAGCTACTGAGTTAAAGATAGTATGCATTAGTAAGAGTTAATTTGGTTGTATAGCGTTGATTTGGTTCAGTTATGTCGGTTTGGAATTTGTTGAGATAAATGGTGATTTTACTATGTAGTTATTTACCGAGATGGATAACTAAGGAATGTGAGGTGTGTATGCCAAAGTCGTTTATGAAGGTAGTACGTAGTTAAGTATAGTCTTTTCCAATATATGGAATAATGTATAGCGAGAGTGTCAGGTTATAGTCAGTTTGAATCAATGAATCAATGAATCAATGAATCAATGAATCTTTATTTTACAACGGTAAAGATATTAACAATGCCAGAGGCAATGTCATTTTTCAAATCTGCCGTTGCTACATCTACAAACACAACAATTACATTACATTAATACACGTATAGGACGAACGCCTACGATGTGTTGGGGGAGTTGGAGCAATGGTAAGGGAAAAAAAAAAAAAGAGCAACAACACAGCAGCACTATACATACACAGCAGTAGAATGGGTACATTACTAACAATGATATCTACGTATAGAAAGCAAAGCTTGAAGATAGTTATGGCTGCGAAGATAAATGTTCAAAAAGACTTTTCTTGAAACATGATACCGTTGGAGTGGTCTTCGTGTGGGATGGAAGGGAATTCCACAAAGTCGCCCCCGAGAATGCTAGACTGGTTTTAAATAAGTCTATTCTGGTTTTGGGTACTACATATAGGCTTTTTGTATCGCCATAGCGGGACTGTGACCGGACTAGCAGCTGGGTTAGATATTCCGGAGTGTTGTCATTCCGAATCTTAAAAAGGAGAACACCTTTGTTGAATGCAAACTGCTTTTTGAGAGAAAGAAGTCCCGCTTTGTAAATCTTATCATCCGTTGTCAAAGTAGGATCAGGTAAAATTAATTTCGCTGCTCTTCTGTGTAAGGAGTTCAGTCTTTTTAAATGTACATCTCTGCAGCCATCCCACACCGTCGAAGCATAATTAATGTGGGACTGAATATGTGCATAATAAAATAATTTTCTGGTTTCAAAGTCAGTGAAGTGCTTCAGTTTGGACAGCATGAAAATGTTTCTTGAAACAGTTTTACACACTTTATGTGTGTGTGCCTGCCATTTGAGCTGATCATCTATGATAATTCCAAGGAGGCGGTGTTCAGACACTTGCTCAATAGAATTGCCTTCGAAGGACAAATCAAGTGAAAGGGGGCTTAATTGGTGTTTTTGGCGTGTCGCAATTACCATTGACTTGGTTTTTGCTGGATGGATACTCATCGAATTACGTTCACACCAGGCGGACACCTCATCAAGGCTCTGTTGTAAGTCATCTGCAACCACATTAAGGTTTTTATTTGCCGTGTGGATTGACGTATCGTCAGCAAACAAGTCACATTCGACAGATTCTGACGTTAGGTGAAGAGGCAGATGGTTGATGTATAAACAAAATAGAAGAGGGCCTAACACTGACCCTTGAGGTACTCCAAACTTAACCTCCTTCACTTCAGAGTGTGATCCATTAACTACAACCTTTTGCTTTCTTCCCTTTAGATATGAACTAAAGAAGGAAACTGCTGAGACGTTTTTTAAATAATGACTAAGTTTGCTTATCAGAGTGTCGTGGTTAACCAGGTCAAACGCCTTCTTAAAGTCAAGGTAAATAACACCCGTCAGTTGCGAATTGTTTACGTTAGATAACCACTTATCTGCAAGTCTGCTTAGCGCTGTATGACAGGAATACTTCGGACGAAACCCAGACTGGAAGGGATGAAGCATATTATTTGTCTCTAAATACTGAGACAAATGTTTGTGTACATGTCGCTCGAGAGGTTTGCTTAACACGGACAGTAACGAAATCGGTCTATAATTATTCAGATTTCCCCTGTCCTTGGATTTCGGTAGTGGAATTACTTTTGCAAGTTTAAGCTGTGTAGGAAATACACACTGATGGAGACATAGGTTGTAAATGTATGTCAGCGATTCAACAATGTAAGGTAGGGATAGTTTCAGAACTTTAGGATTTATGTCATCAGGGCCTGATGACTTCTTGTTCGCGAGACTACTTATGAATTTACCTACTTCATGTATTGCAATCGATGGAATGCTAAAAGGAGTCACAGTCTTCTGATTGCAGTAGTTAATTAAAATATCAAAACACTTATCATTGACACTTCCTTGTGTTGAAAAAACTTCAGCAACAGACAGGAAGTGATTATTAAACATGTCAGCGGATAGATCACTAGGGATTACCATGGATGCACTAGAGCCTCGGGTAAGGGAATTCAGGACGCGCCAAATAGCAGACCCGTCTTTGTTGTTTTTAATAGTATTTCTTACAAAGGCTTTTTTCGCTTCACGTAACATATACTTGACGCGATTACGCTGCTTTTTAAACTCGTCAAACTTCTTTTCTCTCCTGAGGGTGTTCCTAAACTCCATGGCCTGCATCAGTTCTTTTGTAATCCATGGGGGTAGAACCGCGCTTTTGACACGCCTCTCCCTGAGGGGTGCGTGTTTGTTGAGTACCCCAAGGAAAATGCTGTACCATGCAGATAGAGCAACCTCTGGGTCGTTGGACTCGGTTACTGAGTCAAAGCACGCATTACTAAGATCATGTAAAAATGCGTTTTGGTTAAAATGTTTAAAAGAGCGATATGTTACGGTGATATGACCTTTCTTTTTAGTCTTTGGAATTTTCGCAGCCCATTTACACACTACAGGGAAATGATCGCTAATGCTCAAGTCGGGAACAGAAACGTCAGTCACAGATTTAGGGTTATTGGTATAAATATGGTCTATGAGAGTGGATGATGCAGCAGTAATCCTAGTGGGTGACTGCACCAGCTGCACCAGCCCAAATAAGGAAGATGTTGTTTCCCACGCGGTGTGGGGTTTCAGTAAATTGATATTGAAATCACCCATTAGAATGATGTCGGTGTTTACTTTACAGACTTTATCTAAGTTACAGGTGAAATGGTCGTACCAACTAAAGTCAGCCGCCGGGTTACGGTACAAGAAGCTTATGTATGATGGAGCCAAAAAAGGACGCTTTACTTCAATCCACACGCACTCAACATCTGCGGCTTCTAGATCTTGCCGTCTACGGACTAAGTGTTGAATAGACTGGTGGATGTAGACGGCAATGCCTGTTTGGCCTGGGGAGGAAGGATCTCTTCTGATTACAGAAAAGTTAGGGATACTAATGGCTTCATCACTGATGTTCGAGCTCAAGCGTGTCTCAGTGACGCCAAACAAGTGAAACGGTGACGGTGTGGGATTGTTAAGAAAACAAGCTAAGTCAGGTATCTTATTGTAAAGATGAAACACGTTAAGATGGCCTACACGTAAGGTACATTCCCTTATGCTCGCTTTCGCCATTGAGGCTAGCACAGGCATAAAAGATTATAACACAAAAAGAATGTAAACTGTCTCACAACACAAAAGAAACACACACACAAAAGTAACAATCATACACACAGTGCAAACCGGATAGGTAAAGGTGAACCGTCAAAGAGAACTACACAAAATAATTTGATAAACTGACAGTGCAATAAAACAAATTAAAGCAATAGCGCGTTTTCACTGCAAACAAGATAATGTCCAGTTTTGCGCTGATAATGTCAACGAATCTGCACAGTTTCAATGTAGCGACAGAGTTATGGTGTGTTGTGAAATTAATTTTTCTCTAAAATGTATTTTTTCGAAAAATACTCACCGATGACATGACTGTCTGGAAATAGTCTACTTGCTTACCAATTTTAGCCTAAGACCCAAAGGGTCCCCCCAGGAGGCTCTCGGGGATCCCTAACAGGGATGAGAGTAGCCTCCCCTGCCCATCCGGTCACGTGCCCGGTGGTGTCTCCTTTAGCCAGTGGTCTACGGAGTTACCAGCGGCAAGCGGGGAGGAGGGAGGGACCTCCGAGTCATGTCATCGGTAAGTATTTTTCGAAAAAATACATTTTAGAGAAAAATTAATTTGTTTCCTCAAAACACATTACCGATGACATGACTGTCTGGAAGAATGCCAAAAAGGAGGAGGGTGCCGCAGAATCCCTTTCTGAAACCTCATTAGGGACGAAGACGGCCCGTCACTCCTGATCACACACTCCCGACAATTTTAGCGAAGTGCATACCTAAGGCGCCAGGGGCGCCTGGAGGGAGTGCTGTGCCGCAGAGATGTCGCCCACCAGAGAGAGGTTGTCGCGCTGGACCGTCAGGTCGCGGAGGTAGAAGCGGGCATAGGTGGTTTCGGCCCGCCATCCCACTGCAGCCACAATGTCCTTAACCGTGCAGTTGCGGTCAAAGGCGAGACTTGCGGCCATAGCGCGAACTTCATGGGCGCGTATCCTGAGGGCCTCGGCTCCCTTTGGGGAGAGGTCGCAATAGGCGGACCGTATTACCCAGCGGAGCCAGGAGGAGATCGTTTGGGCAGAGATGTCAGTTCTGCCGGCGGTCAGAGGCAAAAAGAGACGAGTCCGTCCCCTCCGTACGGACTTGGAGCGACGCAGGTAGATACGGAGTGCACGCACCGGATCTTGCTGCCGAGTCTCCCGAGGAAGGTCGGGCCCCTTAAGCAGTTCTAACTCAGACTCAGAAAAACCTAATCATTTTGATTCGATGGAATGTGAGCTCGCGCTCTTCTCGGTTTCTGTCCAGAACGGTTTGTTTATAATTGCTGTCATCGCCTCTAATACAATGGCGGAAGGCAGTCACTGAATCAGCTCGCGCAGCTTCTTGTATGTAAGGACCAGCATAATGATAGAGGCAGGCAAGAGTCAGGATTCTCATTAGCTTTCGTATCTGCGGGCGTCATGAGGATCTATGTTTATTCCAGACAGGAGGTGTTTATCATTGAGTGTATTAATTCAGTGTGATAGTGGTCCTTTCTACAGATGAGAAAAGGCATAGATCCTCAAATGTCCGCCAAGCAAGTTACAGGACCGTGACCCATGAGAATCTGTGCCTAAGTTTTGCTTTTTCAGTTCACACAATTTTAATTTCCAGGCTGGGTGGGGGAAAGGGAGCGAGATGGGCTATTGTGTTTTGCTGTGAGTTTCAGCCATTTCTTTTGTTTTTTAGTAACCTACATCAATGGCCATATTATAAATGAGCACACTTTTCCCCCCTCTTTCGTTCTGGTACAGACAGAGTCGGGTTCACTACGGAATATACTTGTATCTGCTGAGGCACATATACGGGCAGAAATTTAAAAGCCAGGTTACAAATAAAAAATTAAATATATACTAAAATGGTCTTGGACAGGGCTATTATTTGGTTGAGGGCTTTAGCCTGCCTTGAAGGCCGCTTTCATCGGAACTGCCGTCAGATGGTATGGCAGAAGGTTCTCTGTTCCATCTGATGTGCACAGAGACAAATGAACCTATCAAGAAACATTCATTCCACCGTTACCGCATACTGTCACGAGGATAATATATTCTTGTTTTTACATCAGACGGATGGCATTCACTGCCTAGCAATGTTCGCCCATAACCAAAGACAAAACTCCCCAAGAGGCATAGATCTTCATGAGTTCCGCGGAGCGTGCGGGGGCTTGTGAGAAGCTAAATGTACTGTATGTATCTTGGTGGCTAGTGTTGCCTCTATGCTGCTATGTTTACGCAGCCGGGATAAAATCGCGACCACCGAGCCCAAAACAAAACACCCATGGCTGTCAACACGTGTGATTCGACGACCGTCCCGGCACTGAGGCGTAGAATAACCGTAGAATAGCGCGATGCTCATGCTCCCTTTAGGTTCACGGCAGTGCAAACTCGAATTTGGAGACTAACTGTAAGCGGGCGAATAGCGATGACCTGAGGTGCCGTCAAGGGAGATCTAGTCTTAGCGAGAAAGGACGGATCCGGGAGAAGCTGAACGGAGCCATCCATCCGGAACTGCAGGCAGGAAGGGCGAGACGAGAGTGCGTGGAGCTCGCTGACGCGGGCTGCCGTGGCGAGGGCCACCAGGAAGCAGGTCTTCCGAGTCACGTCCGC
Organism: Semisulcospira habei; assembly: GCA_036245525.1. Taxonomy (NCBI): domain Eukaryota; kingdom Metazoa; phylum Mollusca; class Gastropoda; family Semisulcospiridae; genus Semisulcospira; species Semisulcospira habei. The sequence continues at coordinate 120,472,821 of BTPG01000001.1, read as the reverse complement.
GAAGCTGGCCAGATGGAGCGGTTCGAAACGGTCCGAATTCAGCCAGGTGAGGACCCAGGGGAGGTCCCAGCGTGGAACGAGGGAGCGGGGAACCGGACGCTGCAAGCCGAAATGCGCCATAAGGTCGGCCAGGTCCTTGCAGGCACCAGGGTCGGGACGGCCGAGGTGACGGTAGGTGTCGGCAATCATGGAGAGATAGCCACGGATCGTGATGGGAGCCAAACCTTGGTCATGGAAGAGCCAAAGGAAGAAGTCCGCGAGCTGAGGGGTCGTCAGATCGACGGGGGAGAGACGACGGTCAGAGCACCAGGCACGAAGCACTCGCCACTTTCCCTCGTAGACACGTCTGGTGGAAGGTCTGCGGGCTGAAGCGATAGCGTCCACTGCCGCACTCGAGAAGCCTCTAGCGGAGAGGGCGTGCCGCACAATCGCCAGGCGTGTAGGAGAAGTCGCTCGGGGCAGGGGTGGAAGAGCGGCTGGCGGGGCTGCTTGAGCATCGTGCGAGGGGTGGGAAGTGGAAGGGGCGGATCCGTGGCGAGACTGAGCAGGTCGGTGGTCCCAGATCTGTCCCAGGAGAACGGGGCCACCAGGAGAAGGACTGCGTTGCACCCCCGGAGCTTGAGCAGGACTTTGGGGACCAAGACCGTCGGAGGGTAGGCGTAGGCAACTAGTCCGTCCCAGGAGATCGAGAGCGCATCGACCGCCCAGGCCAGCGGGTCGGGAATCGGGGAGACGAAGAGGGGAAGCTGGTGGTTCCACCTGGTGGCGAAGAGGTCGACAAGGGGAGTCTCCCAACGCTCGCAGATCAGGCGAAAGATGTCCCGGCGCAGGGTCCATTCCGTGTGAAGAAGCTGGCCCCGCCGAGAGAGGGAGTCTGCCAAAACGTTCAGGTGACCTGGAATGTGACGGGCTCGTAGGGAGATGCCGCGGTCCTCGCACCAGCGAAGGAGTCGGTAGAGAAGGATGCAGAGGTCGGGCGAGCGGGTCCCTCCCTGCTTCTGTATGTAAGCGACGACCGTGGAGTTGTCGGAGAGGACAAGGAGGTCCTGCGTCCGAAGATCGGGTTCCCAAGCGCGGAGGGCCTGCCAAACCGCATTCAGCTCCAGCCAGTTGATGTGCCGCGAAGCCAGGTCCTTGTTCCAGCGGCCGGCCGCATAGCGAAAACTCGGGAGAAGGTGAGCGCCCCACCCGGCGAGACTGGCATCGACGCAGAGAGAGAGACGGGGCAGTGATGAGGTCAGGGGAATCCCGGAGCCGAGCCAAGAAACGTCCGTCCAGCGAAGCAGATGGGGCCGCAGCATAGGGGGTATCGGCACCAGGGTGGTGAGGTCGCCGGAGGACGGTCTCCAGTGGAGGAGAAGATGCAATTGAAGAGGACGAGAGTACAGACGACCGAGGGGAAGGAGATCTGCCGCAGCACTCATCAGGCCGAGGAGCTGGAGCCACACCCTGGCGGGGACAGCCGCTTCCTGAGCTACCAGATGGGCGAGATCGGCGAGTTTCTGGATCCGCGGCTCGGGAAGACGCACTAGGTTGCGGTCGGTCACAAACTCCATCCCCAGGTGCACGAAGTGGCGAGAGGGAGTGAGGTCGGACTTGCCGGCGTTGACCAGGAAGCCGAGGCGAGATAACAGGAGTAGAAGCGCATCCCTGTCCAGGAGAAGAGAGGCCACCGACTGGTTCTGCAGAAGGTCGTCCAAGTAGCTGGAGATCGGGCTGGAAGAAGAAGGACGGGCTCTGGCTACCACGGCGTTCATGATCCGCGTAAACACCCACGGACTGAGGTTGAGACCGAAGGGGAGGGCCCGAAACTGGAAAACAGTCCCGTCGATGGCAAAGCGGAGGTACCGGCGGGAGGCAGGATGGATTGGGACGTGCAGGTAGGCATCGGACAGGTCCAGGCTGACGGCGAAGTCCATGGGCTGGACGGCAGCACGGAGGGACCTGGCTGTCTCCATCCGGAAGGACGGGGCGGCGATGAACCGATTCAGGGCGGAGAGATCGATGATCGGCCTCCACTTGCCTCCAGGCTTGGGGACTACAAATAGTCGGCTGTAGAAGGCGGGGGAGTCGTGGCAGGAGACGACCTCCGTAGCGGCTTTCTGGAGAAGAGCAGCGACTTCTCCGCGAAGGGCATCGGCCTTGGGCGGATCTGACGGAATCTCGGTCCACAGGGGGGAGCGCCGAAGCGGGGGCGGGGAACGAAAGGAGATGAGAAGACCGTCTGAGACAATGGAGAGGATCCAAGGGTCGTCCGGAAACAGGGAGCGCCAGACGTCTCCGTGCAGGGCGAGCCTCCCGCCGACAGGCGTCCCCAAAGCGGTCGGCGGGGGCGGAGGCGAGCAGAAGTCAGGGGGCCCTCCCACGCCCAGGGCGGCGGGTGGGCTTGGGCCAGGCCGGGACGGCAGGACGGGCAGAACGGGCAGGACGGGCGCGGCCAGGACCGGGCGCACGGGAAGAGGAGAGAGGACGGGAGGCCGAGGCGGAGGCAGGGGCCGTCGCAGAGGGTCTGACGAACCGCAGGGCGCGACCCGAGGCCTTGCGGGTTGGCGGAAAGCGAAACGAGGGGGCGCTGGGCCAACGGTCTTTGTTAGCTTCCTTCAGGGACTGCCAGGAAGGGCCGAAGAGGAGCGGAGTGCCGACCGGGGCCCGGCGGAGCTGGGATTTCACATCACGGGGAAGACCCGGGCAGGACCGGAGCACCACATCACGCCGCATCAAGTCACAGTTGGCGGCCGCTGCCATGGCGTTGACGGACGAATGGTAGGCCGCTCGGTTGGCTGCAACTGCCAAGGTGTGAAGATCCGACAGCAGGGGCGGAGCGGAGGGAAGCCAGGCTGCCTCGATACGGCTAATGAAGGCTTGTGTGAGGAGCTCCAAAAAACCCGAACAAGCGAGGGCGTTTCGGACGAGTGAGGCGGTACGTTCCAGGCCGCGAGGCAGGACACGGTTGAGCTGGGAAGAGCCGCCAGCGAGCACCAGCGCAGGCGGATTCACCGGAGGCAGCGAGCATGAGAAGGATTGCGAGTGGCCGGCGTACCAGGACTGCCGAAAGGCGATGTCGACACCGGAAGGCCAGCGGCGGTCAGAGAAGAAGTCCGAGTCGGAAGCGGAATCTCGCTGGAGGTGCGCGGAAGGCAGGCGGCTGGGGAAGCGACTTGAATTTCTTAACCTGTCGAGCAGCGTCCACAAAGGCGGCCGCTTTCCTCTTCAGCGGTGGGGAAGGTGGGCAGGAATCCGCGGGAAGGCATGCCGCGATGAGACGGGCGGCGTCGTCCAAGGCTCGGAGAGTCTCGCCACGAGGAGTGGACAGGGTAGCTGGAGACGCTGGATCCTCCACCTGAGAGGGCGAACGGCTGCCAGACTCAAGCAAGGCCGACACGGAGTCCTCCGGCAGCAGGCGTAAGGTCTCTCCATCGATGGCAGGCGATGGCGGCGGGGAAGACCGAAGCACAGTAGGTAAACCGACGCGCGCAGGCGGTGGAGGGCTACGCTGACACCGGCGCGGGGAAGTAAGAGGCGAAGGGCGTCGGGAATGATGAGAGCGTCGATCCCGATGAGAACTACTGCGCCGAGAACGAGGCGGAGTCCTGTCGTCTCTATGACTCCTACGAGAGGAGTGTGGTGAGGGGCGCCGAGGGGAACAGCGCTGCGGAGAACGGCTGCGCCGACGGGAAGCATAAGAGGAAGTCGAGCGAGAGGACGACGAATGCCGGGGGCTACGTCTCCTATCCACGCGACGAGGGCTAAGCCGACGGTCGACATCATGGCGCCTGGAAGAACGGGGACGGTCTCTTCTGTCCCGAGGAGGAGGAAAAGGTGACAACTGTCGCGGTGCCCGGGGCTCAAGGAGGGGGGCACGTTGCGGACTAGCAGCTGGGGCCGAAAGGCCACGGTGAAGGGTAGAAGGCGACGACGGTCGCGGTGCCCGGGGCTCATGGAGGGGGGCACGTAGCCGGCTAAGCGACTCGCCGGAGGAGTCAGCGGGCTTAGGAGGGGGGGCCATAAGGCCAACACGTCTAGTAACAGGCGACAAGGGTGGCGGTGCCCGGGGCTCAAGGAGGGGGGCACAACTAGACGGAGAGGCCGAAAGGCCGACGCGTGTATCGATGAGCGACAAAGTCGCGGTGCCCGGGGCTGAAGGAGGGGGGCACGGAGCCGGCTTGGCGACTCGCCGGAGGAGTCAGCGGGCTTAGGTGGGGCCACAAGGCCCACGCGTCTACTAACAGGCGACAACAGCCGCGGTGCCCGGGGCTCAAGGAGGGGGGCACAAAGCCGGCTTGGCGACTCGCCGGAGGAGTCAGCGGGCAAGGGCGGTGCGGACACCGTAGCAGGAATAGTCTTACCAGGCAGACGAGGCGTGCGTTTCTCCACTTCCGAGGAGGGGAGCTTGACTGGGTCCCGGCGTGCTGTGACAGGTCGCTCGCGCCGGTAGAACCTCCAAAGCTCCGACCAACGAACCTCCGGCCACGAAGAGCAGACAGCGCAGGCGAGGTCCGAGGAGCAGCCAGAACACGGAAGACAGACTTCATGCCGGTCACTAGGCCACTGAAAGTCGCCGCATCGGGGACAGGGGCGCACTTGATGACTGCAACACAAACCCAAAGATGAAAGGCGACCGCGGGAACTAACCCGCCTACATAACTTCCGAACCAGGTAAACGAGTGAAGCTCACGACGAAACGCGAGAGAGAACCAAAAAGTTCGAGACGAGACCGACGTCCGGCCCAGCCGGGCGAGACGTAGGCGGCGGCCGAGACGTTACCTTTCCATGGCGGAGCGCCGAAGCACAAACCACCATGAGCGATGGAAGCCGAGAAGCAGAAGAAGGCCCCAGGCCCAACTAACAGCACAAGGCACAGACGAGGGCTAGCAGAGAAGGAGGCGATGCCAGAAGCAGAGACGAGAGGCTAGGCGAAGACAGGCCGGTAAGGACGGTCGAACCGTACACAGTCTACGAAGGGTCAGAGGCTCAGGTAAACGCGTGCGTACGCTAACAGCGAAGTAGACAACTGGCTAAAGGAGACACCACCGGGCACGTGACCGGATGGGCAGGGGAGGTTACTCTCGTCCCTGTTAGGGATCCCCGAGAGCCTCCTGGGGGGACCCTTTGGGTCTTAGGCTAAAATTGGTAAGCAAGTAGACTATTTCCAGACAGTCATGTCATCGGTAATGTGTTTTGAGGAAACAAAGTAGTCTGCTTTATGAAGCACAAGTGTGTGAAAGAATGTGTAGATTTATTTGTATCAGCCAGGTTACGTTAGGTACCTCATATTATCCAAGTTGTGTGTGTGTTGCAAGTGTTATGATGTTAGGACTTTGTGTACAGAGTTCTTGTATGGAGCGGAGCAACGTGACGCCAAGACGTTAGTCAAAGGAGGCTGCCCACAGGGGGACCTATCGTGAGGTCATTTCACCACTCGAGTAGTGAGCGACCGGTGCCTAGACACCCGGGTCATCAGAAACTGCACTACAGGAGTGAGTCAGGATGAGAAACGGGGGACTACTCAGAAGCGTGCAACACGAGAAACTACACGCCTAGACGTGGAAGGACAGAACGTTACAGAACAATAACACCAGTGAAACAGGTTGGATTGTGAGGACAATTACCTAGAGCTGGCTTTTACGTTGTGTATGTGTATGCTGTGTTGATGTGCTTGTAGTGAGAAGTGTATGGTGTAAAGAATCTTTTAAGTTTACGTTATTTGTTTTCGTAAGAGTAAAAGGACCTAGAAGAAAGAGAAGTAGTGTTTGAGTGGCCAGTGGCAGTGCGTGCGTCTGTTGTGCTGAGAGTCTGTACGTGCGACTGGGGAGAGTCTGTACGTGCGACTGGGGAGAGTCTGTGTGCGTTACAGCATATAAACTATAATGAATTTTAACACGAGTTAAATGGTTGGCTTTAATACCAGCAAAATTTATGGGCTTTTTCCCAAATGCATGCATTTTTCTCCCATTTGTCTACCCCCGGTGAACTCTGACCTTTGTGAGGGGTCAACAAATAAGTATGCTTAGAAAGGTCTTATCAGCAGCTACCTGTGTGACACATTTGATTGACAGTTATAGCAAAACACTGATAATACTAAAATTTGACAAATTTTGGGCATTTTTACGCATATTTTGTGACCCTTGACCATTCTGAAGGGGCATCCAAATTAGTATGTATTGGAAGGTCTTATTATCAGCTAGATCTCTATACCTTGGGTCTGGCGCTGTAAATAGTATTTAAGAAAAAAACCCAGTTTTTGTCAAATTGTGGCTTTTTAAATATTTCCTGCTATTGTGACCCTTGGCCTTTTCAAGAGGTCATCAAAATTAGTATGCATAGGAATGTCTTATCATCAGCTATCCTTGTACACAGTTTGGGTTTGAAGTTGTAAATAGTATTTTTTTTAAACAATTTTTGCTAATGTACGGCTGTTTTTTTTACCTATTTCCTGATCCCCTTTGACCCCGACATTTGAGAGAGGTCACTGAGATTGCTATGTTCAGAAAGGTCTTAACACAAAGTATCCTTGGGCCTAGTTTGAAGAATGTGGCTTGAATACTCTCTAAATATATGACAAATATATGATACTGACAAAGATGTACTGCTGTTAGGTGATTTTAACATTGACTTACTGAAAACAAATCTCACGTGGCAATCGACAACAACTCTTTTTGGGTTGAAGCAACTAATCCAAGCTCCTACTAGAATAACCCAATCATCCGCTACACTCATTGATCACATCTATACCAACAACTGTAAGTCAGTACTAGAGACCAGCGTCCCCCCACTAGCTGTCAGTGATCATTTTCCCATCACCTGTACAAGGTCGTGCAAGATGCCCAAACAAAAGAGGGATCAGCATGTGTACATTACCTATAGGTCTTTTAAAAAACTAAACAAAGATGCTTTTTTACACGATCTTAGCCTTACACCGTTTCATGATGTGTACAATTGTACCAACCCAGATAAGGCTGTCTCTCTCTTACTTGATCTGTTCCTAGGGGTGCTAAACAAACATGCGCCAGTAAGAAGAAAGCGAGTCCGATCCCGTCAGCCTCCCTCATGGATAACCGATGAAATCAAACAAGCAATGGATGATAGAAATAAGGCTAAGAAAGAAAAGAACTTTCATGAATTTAAAAGATTGCGAAATAAAGTTAAGTACTTAATTAGAGAGGCGCAGAGATCGTTTGTAACCAAAACAGTCGAAGAAGACAGAAACCCTTCCTCTATCTGGACAGCACTTAATACGCTTACCAACAACAAGCGTAAACAGTGCAAAACCATTCCAGAAAACCTCTCCGCTGAGGAGTTTAATAACCACTTTCTATCAGCCCCCAAAGACTTACTCAGTTCTCACAATCGCAATCAGTCGATATATTCCACACCAGAAAAGCTAACTAAGTTCTGTAAGCAAAGATTGTCCTCAGATGATATTTTCGTCATCCCTGATATTGCTGTACACGAGGTAGGCAAATACATTTCTATCCTAAAAAAGAAAACGTCTTCTGGCAGTGATGGTATCAATGGATATATCCTTGACCTGTCGCAACCATACATAGTGGAACCTCTTACATACATTTATAACCTATGTATACAAAAAAATGTCTTCCCAGCAGCTTTCAAAAAATCAAAAATAGTTCCTGTTCCTAAAGCAAACGATTCTTCTGAAATTAATAACTTTCGCCCCATTTCCCTTCTATCAGTTCTCTCGAAGCCTCTGGAAAAGCATGTTCACAAACATCTTCTGGAATTTCTTGAAAAAAGGTCCCTGTTATATCATTACCAGTCAGGTTTTCGTCCCAAGCATTCATGCCACACTGCACTCGCACGAATAGTGAATTCGTGGGTCAACAGCATAAATGATAATAAAATGGCTGGTGCTGTCTTCTTGGATCTAAGAAAAGCGTTTGATCTTATCGATCATACCATCTTACTGAAAAAGCTTGCCACCTACTTAAACAAAAAGAGCCCCTCAGCTCTTTCGTTTCTGAACTCCTATCTTACAAAAAGAACACAAACAGTCTATGTCAACGGAAAATGTTCTTCTGAACAATTTGTGGAGTATGGAGTGCCCCAGGGGTCTATTTTAGGCCCACTACTGTTTTGTATCTTCGTTAACGATCTACCGTTACATGTAACGTGTAGTGAGACTGAGTGTGACATGTTTGCCGACGACTCAACATTACATTCCGCTGGTAAAACTGTGCCTGAAATTGCAAATAATCTTCAAGAGAGTCTTCATGAAGTCTCTCGGTGGTGTAATGAAAATCGCATGCTTGTAAATCCCACAAAAACAAAAAGCATGCTTATCACAACCCGCCAGAAACATCAGCTCAAACCTCCATCACTCAACCTTTCTTTGGACTCCATCTCAGTTGAGCAGGTCAGTCAACACCACCTGCTTGGAGTAATAATAGATGATGATCTAAGCTGGCATAACCACCTATATTATATGAGAAAACATTTGTCCAAAAAGTTGTTTCTACTTTCCAAACTTAAAACGATCATTGACCTTAAGACGCGCAAACTATTTTTTAATGCCTACATTAAACCACACATTGATTATGCCTCAACAATATGGGATGGCTGCAGTGAAAATCACTTAAAGAAGATAAACACATTATACAAGCGCGCTGCTAAGCTTATCCTCCCTGATCCGTCTTTATCCACTGATGCCAAGCTGCAGGCCATCGGACTTCTCCCTCTGGTTAAGCACCTCGCACTAAACAAATGTGTACTGATGCACAAAATTCTTAACGGGAAAGCTTCACCTTACTTATCTAGGCTTTTTTCGCCAACTGAAAAAAAGTACAGCACCTCCAGGAACAGTCTCTCTATAAAAAGGCCCCGTATAGACCTGTTCAAATCTAGCCTGTCTAATTCAGGTGCTCTTTTATGGAATTCTCTTCCTCCCACTATTCAACAAACCACGTCCCTCTCTCTGTTTAAAAGTAGAGTACATGATTACCTTCCTAAGACATCGTTATGCTGATCCTTTCTTCTTGTTTTTTGACATAATACGCTTCATGTTTTTTAATTTTTTTTTTTCATCTAGCCTCCAAATTGTTTGTTCAGTTTTCTAACTTGTTTTTGATAGTACACAAAATATCATACCTACTTATATGTTAGATAATTATGTGCACACGTACGTGTGTATGTGTATGTACAAAAGTGCGCATGTGCACGAGCACATGTATACGTGTGTCTGTGTGCGTGTGTGTATGCGTGTGTGTGACGTTTATTATTAGTTAGTTTTTGTTGTTTGGTTGGTGTTCCTTAAGTAGCTTAGCAAGGACAGATTGTAAGAAAGGCCTGCGCGCCTAATATCTCAATCCTTGGAAAATAAAGTTTCGTTCGTTCGTTCATTCATTCCACAAAAATACCAACATTAATGTTTACCACAGATGATGGCAGACGAATGACAGACAGTCCACTGGCGCAATACAAAGACTCACTTGTTTTATTGTACATGACCCAAAAATGAGAAGCAACTGTAATATATTTACCTCGTCAAGATTCCAAGGAATGCTAGTGGCTTTCATCCTCTTATAGATACTGAACAACAAGTCAGCCTCATCATAGAGTCCATGCTGTTTCTTGTAGTGGTTGTACTGTGCAAACAGCTTGTACACCTGCACAGAAAAATATAATGTAAATAAGAGTTGTGCATTATCATGGGGATGTATCATTAACCCATATCATACTGAGACCAAATGCTTCAAATTTGTACACTGCCATATACAAGCAACATTATAGTACTTACAGATAAGGATACAAACCAATGGCTTTAGTTCAAGGGTGGTGCCAGAATAGCTTGGTACCTAGAGGTGCCAAGCTATTCTGGCACTACCCTTGAACTATTTTAGTCAAACTTATTTAACACACTGCTGTATTCCGAATGATAAGGGTTAAGTCAAGTTTAAAGTTGCATTTTCCAAGTAATGCTTTCTGAATAGCTAAAATTTACCCCTAAAAATTCATTTTTCTCTAAAAGGTATTTTTTCGAAAAATACTTACCGATGACATGACTTTGTGGAAGTGTCTACTACTTACTCAATTCTAGCCTAAGAACCCGTTGTGTTACCACACAACCCGGGAGGCACTCGGGGAACCCCCAGAGGGGCCAAGAGTTGTCTCCTGTTCCTGCCCATCCGGTTCCGAGTCAGGATACTTAGCTCACCAGCGGCAAGCGGGGCAGGTGGGAGGGTCCTCCGAGTCATGTCATCGGTAAGCATTTTTCGAAAAAATACCTTTTAGAGAAAAATGAATTTGTTTCTTCAAAAACATTACCGATGACGACTTTGTGAAAGAACTGCGATAAGGAGGAGGGTGCCGCGCCCAACCACCCCCATAAGGCCAATTAGAGCCATCCTCCCTGCCGCAAACTCCCAACAATCCTAGCTAGGTGCGTACCTACGGCGCCTGTGGCGCCGGGAGGGAGTGTTGCGCCGCAGCAATGTCCCACACCAGTGTGAGGTTGTCTCGCTGGCCTGCCAGATCCTGGAGGTAGAAGCGGGCGAAGGTTGATTCTGCCCGCCAGCCCACGGCAGCCACGATGTCTTTGACAGCGCAGTTCCGGTCAAAAGCGATGTGTGTAGCTCGCTAACTTGGGCCGCCGTGGCAAGAGCCAAGAGGAAGCAAGTCTTACGAGTCACATCCGCCAGGTAGGCCAAATGCAGCAGTTCGAATCAGGCAGAATTCAGCCAAGTCAGGACCCAAGGTAGGTCCCAGCGAGGAACGAGCGATTGGGGCACTGTACGCTGTAGGCCGAAGTGAGTCATAAGGTCGGCGATGTCTTTACAGGCGCCGGGGTCCGGGCGGCCGATGTGCCGGTAGGTGTCGGCAATCATGTACAAGTACCCCCTGATGGTTATAGGGGCCAATCTGTGGCCTCCCAAGAGCCAGAGGAAGAAGTCCACAAGCTGGGGGTTAGTTAGGTCAGTGGGGGCGAGGCGCTGGTCATCGCACCAGGAGCGCAGTACTTGCCATTTTCTCTCGTAGACGCGTCTTGTCGAGGGATTGCGGGCTGTAGCGATAGCTTCCATTGCTGCACTCGAGAAGCCTCTAGCGGCGAGGGCTTGCCGCACAAACTCCAAGCGTGAAGGAGTAGGCGCTCCAGGCATGGGTGTAACAGCGATTGTCAGGGTTGCTTGAGCATAGTGCGGGGCACGGGGAGCAGCAGTGGGGTCCGTGGCGAGGCTGAGGAGGTCCGTGGTCCAGGACCGGTTCCAAGAAAACGGGGCGACCAGTAGGACGACTGCATTGCATCCCCGAAGCTTGAGGAGGACTTTGGGGAAGAGGACTGTCGGGGGGTATGCGTACGCGATGAGTCCGTCCCACGGGATGGACAGCGCGTTGACTGCCCAGGCCAGAGGGTCTGGGATCGGGGAGACAAAAAGGGGAAGCTGGTGATTCCACCTTGTGGCGAACAGGTCGACCATTGGCGTCTCACATTGCACGCAGATCACCCGAAAGATGTCCTGGTGTAAGGTCCACTCCGTGTGTAGCAACTGGCCGTGTCGGGAGAGAGAGTCGGCCAACACATTCAGGTTTCCGGGTATGTGATGAGCACGGAGGGAAATGTTGCGGTCCTCGCACCAGCGCATCAGATGGTAGATGAGCATGCACAGGTCGGGTGAGCGGGTCCCACCCTGTTTCTGGATGTAAGCCACCACTGTCACGTTGTCGGAGAGAACGAGCAGGTCCTGGTGACTGAGTTGTTCCTCCCACGCGATGAGGGCTTGCCAGACTGCTTGCAGCTGCAACCAGTTGATGTGCTTGTCCACGAACGCCGGAGGCCAGTGGCCGGACATCGTGAGGAACAGCGGTAGCAGGTGGGCTCCCCAACCAGCAAGACTTGCATCGACACACAGGGAGAGTCGAGGAGGAGGAGCGGTCAGGGGGACTCCCGAAGCGAACCACGACGTGTCCGTCCAACGCAGGAGATGGGGGCGAATCAACGGAGACACGGGAACCATGGCAGTCAGATCGCCTGAGGATGGATGCCAGAGAAGCAGGAGGTGCAGCTGTAGCGGCCAGGCGTAGAGATGACCAAGGGGGAGTAGATCCACCGCCGCATTGATGAAACCAAGCAGCTGAAGCCAGACTCTGGCGGAGGCTGCGTCCTGCTGGGCTACCTGACCGGCTTGGGCGGGCAACTTCAGGATCCGCGGCTCCGGCAAACGCACCCTGTTGAGGTTGGTGGCGAACTCAATGCCGAGATGGACGAAGTGACGCGAGGTTAGTGAGGTCCGACTTGCCTGCATTGACTAGGAACCCCAACCGCGACAACAGCCGTATCACTGCGTCTCTGTCCGATCTCAGGTGGGTCTCCACTTGGTTGCGCAGGAGGAGGTCGTCGAGGTAGTTCGACGTCGGGCGGGAAGACGACTGCCGTGCCTTGGCCACCATTGCGTCCATGATGTGGGTAAAGACCCATGGGTTGAGGTTGAGACCGAACGGCAGGGCCCGAAACTGGTAAACTACTCCGTCGCAGGCGAAGCGGAGATACCTCATGGAGGCCGGGTGCATGGGGACATGGAGACAAGCGTCGGATAAGTCCAGACTGATCGCGTAGTCCATGGGCTGAACGGAAGCTCCGAGGGCCCAGGCAGGCTCCATGCGAAAGGACGGGGCAGGGATGAACGCTTTCAACGCTGAGAGGTCGATGACTGGTCGCCACTTGCCGCCTGGTTTGGGCACCACGAAGAGGCGGCTGTAAAAAGGCTGGGGAGTCTGGGCATAGCACGACCTCTATGGCGGCCTTCTGTAAGAGAGCGGCGACTTCTGATGGAACCTCAGTCCACAACGGAGAGCAATGCAGCGGAGGTGGGGAGCGAAAGGCGATCCGAAGGCCCTCGGGACCGGTCTCCAAAATCCAGGGGTCGTCTGGGAACAGCGAGCGCCACTCCTCGCTGCACAGTGCGAGCCTCCCACCGACTGGAGACCCGGGCTCAGTCGGCGGAGGCAGAAGCGGGTCAAAGTCAGGTGGCCCGCCCGTGCCCAGGGTGACGGGAAGGACGGGGCCAGGCGGGGGTAGGGGCGCTAACAGGTCCGGGGCGGCAGAAAGCGGGGCGGCGACGAGGGGCCTGCGGAGCCACGGGGGTGGACGACGCGGTGGGTCTGGAGGTCCGCAGGGTGCGACCCACGGCCTTGCGGGCGGCCTGAAAGCGCTGTGGGGCTGTCTTGCGAGGCCAACGGTCCAAGTTAGCATCCTTCATGGTCTGCCAGGTCTCACCGAAGAGCAGAGGGCCACCCAGGGGAGCACGGCGCAGCTGAGTCCTCAGATCGGGGGGCATTCCGCGGCAGGCCAGCAACACGACATCCTGCGGCAGGCCAGCAACACGACATCCCAACGTAACAGGTCGCAGTTGGAGGCGGCAGCCATCGCGTTGACCGACGAGTGATATGTTGCCCGGTTGGGCGCTTCCACCAGAGCGAGTAGGTCTCCGAGGAGGGGCATCAAGGAGGGATGCCAGGAGTCCTTGATGCGACGGACGAAGGCTTGGGTCAGCAGTTTTATAAATCCCGTGCAGGCTAAGGTGTTATGGACGAGCGAGGCCGTCTTGTCCAAACCGCGGGGCAGGGAGCGTTTCAGCAGAGTGGCGCCTCCAGCCTGCACCAAGGCCGGCGGATCCACAGAAGGCAGCGGGCAGGCGAACGCCAGGGAATGTCCTGAGTAACAGTCCTGATGAAGGCAATGTCGAGTCCGGCAGGGACTTGAATCTCTTCACCTGTCTTCCAGCACCCACAAACGCAGAGATCTTCCTCTTGAGTGGAGGCGACGGAGGGCTGTCAACCGCGGGAAGCGTGGCGGCGATGAGACGAGCAACTTCACCCAAGGCAAGCATGGTGTCTATACGCGATGAAGGGGCCAGCTTGTGGGAAACCGAGGAGACAGAAGTAGAAGAGCGAGACGAAGGCGAGCGGCTCAGCCCCCCGAGAAGCGCGGAGACGGAGTCTTCGGCGATTAGGCTCAGGGTCTCATCCTTCAGCAGGCGGGGGGAGGGGGACAGGCGAAGCCGACAGGGGCTAAGGGCGACGACATCTAAACGCTGGCGGCCAGTGGAGGGGGGGGGGGGGGGGAGCGACCTGACATGAGCAGGAGCCGACGAAGAAGATGGGACGGCGAGCGAGGCGCGGGACGTCGAGGTGAAGAACTACTGCCGCGGGCAGGGTGTCCGGAGCATGGCGAGCGACTGCGCGAACGGGGCCGACAAAGCCGAGGAGGGGGTTGGCGGGCCGGGTGAGGGGAGGAGGGACGAGATGATCGGAAGTCCGATCGAGGAAGGACAAGGATGAGCGCGACGATACCGAAGAACGGTGGGAGCCAAGGTCCCTGGAACGGCACGACGCGTGGTCCTTCCTACGCTCGCCAACAGGGGAGCGAGAGCGTCTGGTAGAACTGGAGTGGCATGAGGGCTCTGAACTGCCCGAAGTCCTCGGACGCGTGGGTAAATGTCTCTCCGAATTGGGCTCAATGAGGCGGGCTCTCTGCTGGCGAAGCGACTCCCCGTAAGAGTCAGTGGGCTTTCTTGGAGACGAGCGGGGACTGACAACGGACATGGGACGGCGCGTGGCGCATCTCTCCGAACCGGGCTCAGTGAGGCGGGCTCTCTGCCTGTCAGTAGGCTTTGTCCGGGCGGGCTCCCTCCTGAAAGCAGTCCCGCTCCGAGCGCTAGGCTCCCGCGTCCGGTGTGGCGTCTTTTCCATAAGGTCGGTGTGGTCTCGTGCAGTCAGTGCGCAGGACACGGGGGATGGCGCCTCAACTGGTTTCGGATCACACACAGGTGCCGGTCGCTCGCATCTGTAAAAACTCCATAACTGTGACCAGCACAGATCAGGCCAGGTGGAGCAGGTGATGCAAGCGTGGTCGGAGGCGCATCCGGCGCAGGGGAGACAGACCTTGTGGTTATCTGAAGGCCACTGCGTGCAGGTCAACAACATGCCACTGCAACCTATAACAGACCTGAAGGTACGTGGGCGATGGCCTGTAGGACCCCGCCCTGGTAAGGCGAGCCTTCGCAACACAAAAAGGCACAAACAGCGAGGTACAAGCCTGTCAGTAAGCGTCCGGGCCTGCAATATCTACCCCCGTAAGCTAGTGGGTGCGGGCACGTGGGGCCCCGCCAAGCTAAGGTGAGCATATGACGCATTGGGCACAACAAAAACTCAAGCATGTCATGACAAGCACAGGCACGAAGCAAGCGTCTGGTACAGCAACATTTACCAATGTAATGGCAACAGGGCGCGGGCACGAGGGGCCCCGCCAAGCTAAGCGAGCCAAGGACGCATAACGTCTCCCCACAAAACCCCAACAAGGTACAAGCCAGCAGGTAAGCGCCAAATCTTGCCACACCAATCAGCTGAAAGGTGAGTGAGCGCGGGCATGTGGGGCCCCGCCAAGCTAAGGGGAGATTTTGGCGCAAAAAAGTTACAGCGAAGATGAAGACTGTCTTCATCCCTGCTCGAACCGGCGCCCAGCCTGGGAGCCAGCTGAGGGCCAGCCCAGCTACCTTACCTCTCCGCCAGTGCGGGAACGGGGGAAGAAACGTCCATAACACCCACGGCGCGAACGCGGGCGATGTCCCAGCAAAGCGCAGCGAGCAGCCCAACAACCCAAGACGCAGGAGAGGGCAGCAGCCAAATGAAGAGGGGACCAGCAGACCCACCCAGGGCACCAGGAGGGCTGACGAAGTAGGAGTCAAACAAGAATTCAAGAGTCCGGAAGAATGGTGAGCAACCGGTCGAAAAAGTTTCTAAGTCCGTAGGTTAGAGCAAACACGTCTGAACGGTGTGAGCCTAAGTAGCATGACTGGTTAGTCACCACGTGACTCGGAACCGGATGGGCAGGACCGGGAGACAACTCTCGGCCCCTCTGGGGGTTCCCCGAGTGCCTCCCGGGTTGTGTGGTAACACAACGGGTTCTTAGGCTAGAATTGAGTAAGTAGTAGACACTTCCACAAAGTCATGTCATCGGTAATGTTTTTGAAAAAACAAATGGGTTTTCAGTGTTTGTCTCGTCTTACCTTGACTTTCCCAACCATCTTTTCACAAATAAAGTGCGTAGGCACAAGTAACAGAGGTGTTGTCACTGCCTTTTCATCTAGGACGTAAATCTCCTATGTACAGGCGTTCCGTTAATGGAAAATTCTCCGTATTTGATGGACAAATTTTGACTGGGGCAAGGAAAAAAAAAATGAAAGGCTGTCCATCACAGGGATGGACAAATCTTGAAGAAAAAAAGAAGAAACGTTCAGTCATTTGAGGTACACAGAGGCTGGTTTTGTGCCTGCAAGGTCAGATGCACATGTTAATATTTACACAGTTGCGATTTTTTTAAAAAGGTTACGTGATGACACAAACCTCACCCCACCCCATCCCCGTGTACTCTTGTTGGTGTACACATGCAGCTTTGTGATTAGTACTGATGTAATTATCCCAGCATAGTTTAATACAGCATAGTACACAACAGACTGCAAAATACCTGGGACGGAATTTTTGTTATAATGTCCAATCCTGATGATGGACAATACTAAATCATAGAGGACATCCTGTACTTTGCTAAAGGGATCTCTTTTATCATTGGTCTTCGGTCTAAGACATATTGATTTTTATGACTGATGGTTCTTTCAGCTGCCAGGTCATCTGACTTATCGGGGTCATCTGACTTATCGGGGTTTTTGATAAGTATCCCTCCAAAGACGGGCTCTGTCTGGCATTGTTGGAAACCACAGCTATCCGAAATGCTATGACCATAAAGTGCAAAAGTGAGAATACTGGAACGGAATGAACCATGCCCTCCATTTCTCAAACTCCAACGTGTTCACAGGTAATGTGAATGATTTATATAAGATGCGGTGGAGTGTGTTAGTTCATTTTTGTTTCAAGGGCGAATCTTATACAAATTTTTGACACAAGTATGTTCTGGGTTATCCTCCTCTCATGTTCAAGTCTGTGGTTGAAAAAGTGCCTCTGAAACAAAATTAAATTCTAGAAAGGTAGTAAAGTAGGTAAAAGCACTGTCAGGGGAGAGAAGTGTGCATGATCGACCAGTGATCATAGATCTACTGTGGCCAAAGCACAAAAAAAAAAAAAAAAAAAAAGAGATAGGAAAGAGGGGGTGAGCTAAGAAAGTGCCTTCCTCCAGTATTGTCGATGGTGTGCTGAAGAGGTCGCCAAGACCGAAACAGCTGTCCACACCGGCTAAATATCTGGACCCCCCTTGGGGGGACCTAAGATTTAAATTTCCATGCACTGAGTGGCTGGAACAGTGGGATATATGATACGACCCCTTCAGGGGGGCGGGGGGGGGGGGGGGGCGGTGGGCATCCATATGCATTGCTTCCAGTCACTTTCTTAGCTCACCCCCTCTTTCCTATCTCTTTTTTGTTTGTGGTCGATCATGCACACTTCTCTCCCCTGACAGTGCTTTTACCTACTTTACTTTGTAACCTTCCTAAAATATTAGCACTGGCAGTCTCCCCTTTTCTTTTCAAAATTAAATTCTATGTGCTGGCCAGCATTGCCTGAGTGGTCATAAATTATCGACTGGACACTGCTGGACCAATCATGAAAATTAATACAGATGAGTCTTGGATTGACTGTAAGCACACTCACAGTACTCATTTAGAAGCTGACGACATCAGTGATCTCTCTTGACAAAATCAAATGCCACTACGGTTTTTAAAAAATGAGGGCCTTTGTCACTTTTTGTGGGCGGAGGGGCGCGCTCATCTTACATTCATGCAGCCAATCAACATATTTAGGGGAATTCCACAAATCCCGCCTTCTAGAAGCAACACTGTGCTTATAATTTGGTTCTTCAAAGTAAACATTCCAACTTTAACCCTTATCATTCGGAATACTCCAGTGTGTGAAATAAGTTTGACTAAAATAGATCAAGGGTAGAGCCAGAATAGATTGGCACCTCAAGGCGCCAAGCTATTCTGGCACCACCCTCGAACTAAAGCCATTGGTCTATATCCTTATCTGTAAGTACTATAATGTAGCTTGCATATATAGCAGTGTACAAATTTGAAGCTTTTAGAGCTATTTCAGGCACTATAATATTCATTGTAAGTATTATTTCCTTGAATCCCAAACCTTTGCAGCAGCATAGTCATCTAAGAGTCTTTGCCTGATACATCTATATGCAGATGCTGGCCCAGGGAGCAATGACTGAGAATGCTAACCTTGTCTCTATGGCCAGTAAAGTTTGGGGCCTGCTTGCAGCCGACTTCCATATATTTCTGTAGGTCCAGATAGCCATCTGGTTGATCGAGAGCATCTGATGATCCCTTGATGAAGGACATGATTTCTGTCCATACCAGATTTGGGTGGTAGTTCACCTACAAGCAAATTCGTTCAAAATGCACGCAAGCACACATCTGAATTACAAGGCGTTGCCCAAAAACCATGCAGAATAACATTAATTGACTACTGTGCACACATGTGGTAATTAAGCTCAGACAAAATGCAATTGGTCTCTTTCATTGGAACTCAAAATTAATTTGTTCTTGAAAGTTTGCAGGTAAATACATACAAAACAAACAATCTATATCTTCATAGAACTACCCTGGCAATACATTAACTTATATATTTAAATTAACTCATTCAACCCGATGCCTGTATTTCCCGAATTTTGGAGGCATCATCTAACGACTATGCACCTGTTGGAGGAGATGGATCGACCATGATAATTCAAGGGTAGTGCCAGATTAGCTTGGCGCCTGTCAGTGCCAAGCTAATCTGGCACTACCCTTGAATTATCATGGTCGATCCATCTTCTGCTGTAGTGCGTCAGGGCTGAATGGGTTAAACAAAATCATTGACACAAAGAAAAGAAAAACAACCTCTTTGTCCTTGTTGATTTTGGGCCAGATTTCATAAGCAAACACCTCAAATGTCACCTCCCGTCTGCAGTCTCTCATTTTTGCTTCTGCTGCTTTTCTTCTGGGTCCCAGCTCTGATCCTTCAGCTGCAAATAAAGAAAGGCGTTCATGTACTAACTGCACTTATATAGACCCCCCAACTGTTATAAAAGCATTAGTTTTGGGGACGCAGAAAGCTACCTCATGTAAAACAAATCTTGTGTTAACCCTTATCATTCGGAATACACCAGTATGTGACTGAAGTAAGTTTGACTAAAATAGATCAAGGGTAGTGCCAGAATAGCTTGGTGCCTCTAGGCGCCAAGCTATTCTGGCACCACCCTTGAACTAAAAACCATTGGTCTATATCCTTATCTGTAAGTACTACATGGCTCGGGAAATTCCCCGCAGTGCCTAGGAGCATCGGCGCATCAGCCGCAATCTTAAGAGGATAGGATAGGCTTCAGATAGTAGCCAAGTAGTGTTTCAACATGTTTTTCTTCATGTTTCTTCCTCTTTTGAAACAAACAAAAACAGATTCTGGTTAGTGGTTTCCACGGTGATGGCAAGACTTGCTGTTATTGCCTATAGCACATCAGGACTTTTTTGACATTGTCCCAACAGTGATTTTCCCATGAGCCCCTTAGTCCCATACCCTCACAAGATGGCCACCACAACCAGCGTGATGATGTCAGCTTCCTGAGCCCTATAATGTAGCTTGCATATGGCAATGTACAAATTTGAAGCTTTTAGCCTCAGTATATGGGTTAACTAATTTAGACTCAAAATTGTTCACAGCCTGCAAGGACAAAGTGTATGGAAGATGTGTGACTGCGTAGTGCCCTGGAGGTTAAAAGTGCAAAGTATTGTACTTTACGTGCTTACTCTCAGCTCATATGGTAATTAAAAGAGCCCCATATCCACAGGCAGTGTCGGTGCTAGTGTACTATTTTTTAGCTGTGTACCAATGTGTTCAGGCGCTAGTGTAAGTGCTTCATGTTGATCAGTGTCATGATCCTTGGAAGTGTTGATTCCCCTGTGTTTCATCACAGCTGTATCGAGGATGAAACAATCAGACACTAAAAATGACCGACTCACTGAATGTTCAAGATCGGTAAAGTACAGAAACACTGATTAGCCCACATCATAATGAGGCTAAAAGCTTCAAATTTCGAGGGTTCCGGGCGTAAGGGCCGTAAATCGACATTTTGGCGATTTTTATATCGCCGAAACCGTTTTTGTGTACAGATTTATCCTGTGATATCGATATTTCAATCAGTCACATATATAATGTGTTATTGATGAGAACTTAAATCAATTAACGGTTTTGGGTGATACAGCCGCATGCCAGACAGCCGCGTCTCGAATTACGGCAGTGTATAAGAAGCGCGCTATTACCAGTGGTGGGGGCGTAAAGGCCTTATCTGTATGTGCCTGGTCTACCGCGTGCGTGTTTACATTCAGGAACTCGGTGCATCGTGCATGCTGAAGAGCCGTAACTCCAGCAACCATTTTTAAGCAGGCAGAAGTCTGAACAAAGGACACTGATTTCGAAAGCTTAAAGACGGTAGATGCCGTTACGATCGTCCCGCTGGCAAAGAAACAATAAAAGTACCTGCTAAAAGGACAGCATGAAGACAGTACCATGCCTGGTTAGCATGCATTTTAGAGGCATGCCATTAAACAACAAAGATAACTGACGATTTCCGACACTGTGTTTAACCGTAGACTATTATGAAAAGGGGAGTATAATTTGGCAAGTCACCAAATCCATACACGTATATTGGTTACCAAATCAATGCTAGCTTATTAGTAAGTACATACACGCATCAAAGATGGTGACAGGAGGCAAATTACTGTTCAAAACTGAAAAGATGTCGTAGTGCCGTGAAAAGAACGAAAAAAACAAACAAATGTTACGCTGACCGCACTAGTGACATGGATATAGATCAGTATCTGTGTCCATGACAGGCCAGAAACTGAATTCCAGACATTCCTAACTTGACAGGCCTGCACAGTTTGTCCCCAGGTGCAGACTGACACATCCTTTCAAGCCGGAAGAAACCGTTGGCTTTACGAATTATACACACGTTTTTATTCTTTCATCCGACCATCCTGTGACAGGACGCTGAATAGGGGACGAGTTTCTACTAAGGTAAGCAAGCACACACACACACACACACACACACACACACACACACACACACACACACACACACACACACACACACACACACACACACACACACACACACACACATGGACAAACACACCAACTGATCTGAATGCTAGCGTGGTAACTTGGATAACTTACACCAACCTTGTAAACTGATTTATACATAAATAAAATGTAGGTTTCTGAACACAGGCACTAATTAATCTCTTGTTCTCGTTTACAGGCACTCATCTATGGAATCAGACGACAATCATGTGTTCCTGCATCTTGCTGCTTCGCTCACTGCAGAAAAAAATGATGACAGTTTCAGCACTTCGGACGACGAGCCACTGAAAAACACCGTTCAGTTTAATGAATCTGATCTAGAGCCCCTTAAATGGCAGACTGGTTTTGACACATCAGACGAAGAACCTCTGCAGATGAAGGCTAATCACGATATCGATGACCTGATCACGGACCCTTCCTACGTACCTTCTGATTTTGAGCAGGTTTCAACAAGCAAGAAAAGAAAAGCAAACAAAAGAAAAAAGAGGAAGAGAAACAGTGATCCCGATCTTCAGACCGCAAAAGAAAGCAGTCTTCGAGCCCACCTGAGCCATCAGAGAAATCTGCATGATCACACAGGCAGGTTGGACAACATTTTGGCGTCCAATGGATTGTACAGACAAAAAATTGTTCCTGATGGTAACTGCTTTTTCGAGTCATCTGTCGTTCATCTGGAGGACATCAGCCATTTGGAACTGAGACACTGTCTATGTGACCATCTGATAGAAAACATTACAGAGTACATTCATTTCATGGTCAACAGAAGTGAAGAAGATGAAAATGAGCGTTATCTCCGGTATCACTCAAATGTCAGTGAACTCAGAAAGCCGGGAAGATGGGTCAATGATGCTGCTGATTTACTTCCTCGTGCTCTCGCAGACTGGGCAGAAAGGACTGTCGTCATATACTTCAGTGATGTCTTCAAGTCTCAGCACGAGATACACCCCTCATCTGGCAGAAACAGTCAGCCAGTTATCCCCCTCGCTTTCATTGACTTTGATCCAACTCACTATGATGTTTGTCTTCCCCTCCTTCGTGCAAGAGCTGATCGGGCAGGTGAGAACACACACACACACACACACACACACACACACACACACACACACACACACACACACACACACACACACACACACACAGAGAGAGAGAGAGAGAGAGAGAGATGCACAATTCAGCCATACATGCATTTGTCACGTTACAGTCACCATCCTTCATACCCCAGCGCCCAATCTTCTAATCACATGAAGTGATAATTGTGAGTAATAGGGCCTGAAACACGTTTGAGATTTCTCATTTTGCTGTCTTGCAGGCCCATCTACTTTGCATCACAGTGAGACGTGTACCGCAGGGCCCTCCAAGTATGCAGATGAGGACTTGACTCCAAACGACGCAGGTACCAGCACTCCTCTACACGACGCAGGTAACAGCACTCCTCCACACGACGCAGGTAACAGCACTCCTCCACACGAAGCAGGTAACAGCACTCCTCCACACGACGCAGGTAGCATCTCTCCTCCAAATGACGCAGATAAAGGCTGTACTTCAAATGAGGCAGAAGCTGCATTGATTAATGATGAGAGATGTCCCTCTCCTGAACCAGACAGCTCGATTTCAATATCTAATAAAGTGACACCAAGGAAACAAGGCATGTATTCCAGTCCGCCCAAAATGAAGCTGGCGCGACAACGGGAAGCCAGACCAGAAATGTGGAAAAAAAATGTTCGGAAGACCTTGCACCTGCAAGGCAAACAATACCTTTCTCAATCTGGCAAAACAGTACCATCGAAGGTGATGAGGGAGGTGGACTGTACAAAGTGCAGGTACAAGTGCTCTGAAAAGATAACAGAGGAGAGCCGAAAAGAACTCTTTGATGCCTTTTATGCTCTTCAATCATATGAAAGGCAGAAGGATTTTGTCTGTGCCAGCGTTTTGCAGAGGCAAACAGCAACGATGTTTGATGAGGATGCACAACAACCAAAGGGAAAAAAACGTCGAGTTTGTCGTGTATTTTCTTTTTATGTTAACGGCACCGTCCACAGAGTCTGCAAGAATATTTTTCTTGCGACCCTGGCTGTTGGTGAAACCTACGTGGACCATGCTCTGGAAAACAGCACTGGAGGTGTGTTCACAGGCCAGCAGCTACGGGGGAAGTCACGACCACCCCACAACAAATATAGTAATGAGGCTGTTGACCGCGCCAAACAACACATTGCGTCCTTTCCTGTGGTCGAGTCGCATTACACGAGAAAGGACACACAGAGGTTGTACCTCTCTTCTGACCTCACTTTGAGCAAAATGTACGAGCTGTACACTGAAGCTTGCCAAAGTGGTGGTCACACACCTGTGTCCGCCAGAAAGTATAGGGATATATTCAATCAGTATTTCAATTATTCATTCCATCACCCAAAGAAAGACCAGTGTGTCACTTGCGCAGTGTTCCAACAGAAAGGGTCTGCTGCTTCGAAAGAAGAGAAAAAGGAGTATGAGAAACACCGAGATAGGAAAGACAGAGCAAGGGAGGAAAAAGATCGCGACAAAAGAGAGGCAGGCAAAGATCCAAAGAGGCATGTCATCACAGTCGATCTGCAGGCTGTGCTGCAAGCGCCGTGTGGACTTGTCAGTCAGCTTTATTATAAGCGCAAGCTGTCTGTGTATAATTTCACTGTTTATTCTCTCACTGACAGAAAGGGGACCTGTTTCACGTGGGATGAAAGCGAAGGAAAGCGCGGTTCATGCGAAATTGCCACCTGCCTGTACATTTACCTATCATCCTTGCCCCATCATATTGAGGAAGTTATCATTTTTTCTGACTGCTGTTCAGGACAGAACCGCAACCAAAACCTATCAGCAGCACTAATTCATGCTGTCAATAACATTAGCAACATCAAGGTTATCAGCCATAAATATTTAGAAACAGGACACACCCACATGGAATGTGACAGCATGCATGCAGCCATAACTTTCGCCAAAAAACACACTCCAATCTACACGCCGAGTGGCTGGGACATCATTCTGAGGATGGCACGACGAGGACAGCCCTATGTCGTCATCCCGCTCAAGCATGGTGACTTTCTTGATTTCAAACATGTAGCATCCACAGTCATCAGAAATACAAAGACAGACTTGAAGGGAAACAAGGTCAACTGGCTCAGCATCAAAGTGATGCAGTTCCTAAAAGGTCAAGAAGAGATGATGTTTTTCAAGTACTCCTTCGATGATCAAGAGTTCCAAGTGCTGAAGATGATAGGGTCCAGCAAGCGTCACGCACAACCTCTACCTGCACAAATACCTAGGTGCTACGTCTCAAAGCTCCCTGTGTCCTTCGCCAAGAAACAAGATCTGCTGTCTCTTTGCCGCTCTGGAATCATTCCAGCTGAACATCACCCATTCTATGAAAGCCTCTCGACATCTCCAGCTACGAAGGACAAACTGCCCGAGCCTGACATGATGGAGGATGACTGCTCTGATATGGATTAGAACAGGTCATTAGAAGAGATCATCTCGGATTTGATTGTACATTGCTTAACGTCCCGACAGCAACAAGGCTTTCTCAGGACGTGCCTGCACTGCTTGTGAAAAAAAACTAAACAGAAAATTGAATGTATGTCGCCAGCCAGTCAAATACGTTAAATAAACCAACAACATGGGGCCTAAATAAAGCTAAGACCATTTAGCAACACACATCCAATATCAAGAGCTACAGGCAGTGCAGACAGTAGGGAGAGTTTTAAAAAGGCAAATACAGGTGAATGGACTAAGGGTAGACAGAAACGCATGCCCCAGAATAGAGAAAAACCCACCCTGTGGGGCTGACCAGGGTGACCCTGGGAACTAAAAAATACCTAACCCCACCCAAGTCCCCCAGGGCAGACCCGGGTGGGGGGAGATCATCTCGGAGTCATGTCTGGCAATGGCACACTTGGCCAGAATAAAACTCTGAGCGCTGACACAAGTTTGACAGTGAGGAACTGTAAATATTGTAATATGGACATAATAAGCGGACTTGAAATTTCAATAATACGTGATTTTGTGTTAGAAAACTCAATCCTTGGATGTGGGAATTTCTTTTCTTTTTCCTTCTTCTTCAAATGTTGACATGCTGAGAAGACTGAAATGAAAGCCTGTGCTACATATGCTTTTTGAACTGAAAATATGACTTGTAAATGAGAACTGTGAATGGTAAGACACTTATCAAACATGCCACAACGACATCAGTGGGTGAGTTCTCTTTCATTTCTGCATAGTTACTTTCTTTTCACGTGTAACGAGATGTTCCTGTATTTTGATAATGCCATTATTGTTGTCAGTATTGCTGACTTCATGTTTGGTTGGTTTTCTCCGTATAGAGTGCACAGCTTAAGTGCACTGATCAGTTATAAGCATGTGAAAATGTAATCTGTCACTGGTCACTCTCCTTGGAATCGTATTACATAGATCCTGCTAGATTGAACAGTTTTAAGTTGTGGACCGCTATTCTCCGTACATGTTTTACGATCTTCTTACACTCATGCAGCAGTTCTGTGCTTGTTTTTATCTCCTGCTAAAGAGTCTTGTTTGATTATACTGTTCTTTTCCGTGTCAGGTAATGGCAATTTCACCGTGCAGTTGCCGGGCGTAAAGGCCTTATAACTATTTAGAGCTTTTCCGTCCGTAGAGGAGTCCATTTTTCCTCACCCCTTGACAGCAGTAACTCTTTCTGCGGCTGTCAGGCAATATCAACATGACCCATTTCAGAAACGCAGCCTAGGAGGAAACCTAGCTGCGGTCCTTAGGCAGGAATGTTTAACGTATATACTGGCCATTTTTGGGCGTGCCTGACACTGTCATTTAGCAGCCCTGTCTTTATGCAGGCACAGGTGGCTGCAAACCTTTTACTCTGAGCGTGCATAAGGACCGTATATAATGTCAGCATTGTTTATTTGCCAAATGTACGGTAAATAAAAACGACTGTTTCAAAATGTTCATTTGAAAGTACAGAGGAGAAAACAAGCTTTCAACTGATACGTGTTTTGATACCAGGAACTCAAGCACTAAATAGAAATAAATTTTCAAAACTTTCAAACTGCTCTCCTGTAAAATTCTGGGAAAACCGGATACGGCTCTTACGCCCGGAACCCTCGATTTGTACACTGCCATATACAAGCTACATTATAGTACTTACAGGATATATAGTTCAAGGGTGGTGCCAGAATAGCTTGGCGCTGATGAGGCGCCAAGCTATTCTGGCACCACCCTTGAACTGTTTTAATCAAACGTATTTCACATGCATTCTGAATGACAAGGGTTAAGTTGAGATGGATGTAACCCCATGTAACTCACTCCTGCCACACAACACACAGTCACAGAGTCAGTCTTTGTCAGGTTTAAGTGTTTTCACAGTCTTGGGCTGACTAAAGAATGGGAAAGAATCTCATCTAAATTAGCCCACTGTGCCTTGTGCCATCCAATCATGATTCTGAAACAAGGCTCAATATAAAAACATGCAGCCTTCCCCCTCTCTCCTCACCCACCGCTACCGCCACTCTCCACATTGCCAGTTCCGAAGATTGGAGTTGGACTGCCAGCGTGTGCACAGAACATGCAGCAAGTGTGTGACTGCAGACATCTTCCAGTTTTGCTAGCGGAAAGGTGGGTACCGAATATACTGCTGAGCACTAGTGGTTGAAAACAAAGGATGATCTCGGCCATCTGTGATGCAGATCAGATTGACATCACCAACTGATGTGCAAAAGCTACAACATGCAGTTGTTCCAAGTGTATTAGCTATTGTGTAACAGAGTCCATAGGTACTTCCGTAAAACAATCATGGCGAAGCCCTTAAGGTTCATGTACATGACTGATCCAATAATTAATCTGACCTTTGTGACCTTGACCTTTCCAACAGGTCACTGCTAAAAGCAAGTGTTCAAGTGTTCTAATATATGAGGAAACATTTGGCTTTGTACCTGCAATATCCATGTTTTCATAAAATGTAAGCATTTTTCATTTTTATCAACTTCCCATGCCCCTTGACCTTTGTGAATAGTTAACCAAATTAGTATGCATAGAATGGTCTTACCATCATTTACCTTTCTGCCAAATTTGGTTGAAAGTTTAGCAAAATACTGATAAAACTAAAATTCTACCCAAATAAAGATTTTTCAAATCATTTGCTGACCTTTCCAAAGGGGTCATCCAAATTTGCATACATAGGAAGGTCTTACCATCAGGTCTATCTGTACCAAGTTTGAGATGAAAGTTGCGAACAGGCAATTTTTGTATAAACAAGAATGGCAAAGCCCTTAAGGCTCACGGGCATCAGATCCACATAACTAATGACTTTGTGACCTTGATTAAGTGTTCTAAAATAATATAAGGAAAAGGTTGGCATGCGTACCTACAAAATCCGTGTTTTCTCAAAATGTATGCATTTTTCACTTTTGTCAACCTCCCATGACCCTTGACCATTTTGAGTGTTGGTAGTGAACCAAATTAGTATGCACAGAAAGGACGTATCATCAACTACCTTTCTGCCAAATTGGTTGAAACGTTTTGCAAAAATGGTGCTAAAAACTAAAATTCTTATTAACAAAAAAAGACATTTTTCACATCATTTGCTGATCTCTTGTGACCCTTGATCTTTCCAAGAGGTCATCCAAGTTAGCATGCACAGAAAGGTCTTACCTTCAGGTATCTCTATACCAGGTTTGGGATGGAAGATGCAAATAGAAAAAAACATTTTTTGTCAGAAAATGGCCATTTGTTACATATGTCCTGATCTCTTGTGACCCTTGACCTTTGTGAGGGGTCATCCAAATTAGTATGCATAGGAAGGTCTTACTATCAGGTATCTCTGTACCAAGTTTGGCTTTGAAGTTGTAAACAGTATTTGAGAAAAAAACATCTTTTGTCAAAATATGGTTATTTTTTACCTATTTTCTGAGCTCTTGTGACACTTGACCTTTTCGATGGGTCAACCAAATTAGTATTCATAGAAAAGTCTTACCATGAGGATTCTTTATACCAAGTTTGGGTTTGAAGTTGTGAATAGTGTTTGAGAAAAAAACAACAACCCAGTTTTGTCAAACTATGGCAATTTTTGGACCTACTTTCTGATCCCCTGTGACCTTGACCTTTCAGGGAGGTCACTCAAATTGGTATGTTTAGAAAGGTCTTGCCACAAAGTATCCTTGGGCCAAGTTTAAAGACTATGGCTTGGATAGTCTCCGAGAAAATGGCAATGTTAAAGTTTACCACGGACAACAGATGATGGCGGACGGACAGCTGACCACTGGCCCAAAACATACTCACTTTTGCTCCACACGTGAGCCAAAAAGGGCTATTTGTGACCTATTTCCTAATCTCTTGTGACCCTAAACCTTTCTGAGGGGTCATCCAAATTAGTATGCATAGAAAGGTTTTACCATCAGGTATCTCCATACCAAGTTTGGGTCTGAAGTTGTGAATCTCTTGGCTTGACTTCGCGAACGAAGATTTTATAGGAGTTGCCCACGACGTCTGCAGGCTTGTTCGTGGCTGCGGAGGCCAATCCGAGACAGGCAGGTTCGACCGCAGTGGCTGCAGGGGAAGGTATGCCAGGGTTCTGAGCTGCGGCATCTCTGTTTTTTCTCCTGAGCCGCTTGTCCTTAAGGCTAGCTCTGTGAGAGTCCTCAAAGGAGACAGCTGCCTTGTAAATGGTGGAGCGCCAGGTGTCACGGTCCGCAGCAAGCGAAGACCACTGGTGGTGGTCGATTTGGCAGGCACTAAGTGACTTCTTGAGACAGTCTTTGTATCTCTTCTTTGGTGCCCCTCTGTCACGGTGTCCAGTAGCAAGCTCGCCGAACAGGGTGATCTTTGGTAGGCGATGATCCTCCATCCTGGAGACATGCCCCGCCCAGCGGAGCTGTGTCCGCAGCAGCAAAGCCTCGATGCTCACAGTTTCAGCCTGTTCAAGGACCTCGACATTGGTGACATAGTCAGTCCAGTGAATGCCCAGGATGGTACGCAGGCAGCGCTGGTGGAAGCGTTCGAGGAGTCGTAGTTGGCTGCGGTAGAGGGCCCAGGACTCGGAACCATACAGCAGGGTGGTGAGGACCACAGCTCTGTACACGCTGATCTTGGTGCCTGTTTTCAGCTGTTGATTGTGCCACACCCGCTTGAAAAGTCGCCCGAAAGCGCTGTTCGCTTTTGCCAGCCTGCTGTCAAGCTCCTTGTCCAGCTTGGCGTCCGACGTGATAATGCAGCCAAGGTAAGTAAACTGGTGCACTGACTTTAGTTCAGACTCGCCAATGGTGATGTGAGGAGGGCGATACACTGTCTTGGGTGCCGGCTGATGGAGGACCTCTGTCTTTTTCAGACTGACCTCGAGTCCAAAGAGCTGGGCAGCATCTGCGAAGCAAGACGTGATGCGCTGCAGGGCTCTGTGTGTGCAACGAGGGCAGCATCATCAGCAAAAAGCAGCTCACGAATCAGTTGGTCTAGGGTTTTCGTGCGGGCCTGCAGTCGTCTGAGGTTGAACAGGCTGCCATCGAGACGATACCTGATGTACACTGCATCGTCATCATCGAGGTCCACTGTGGCCTGCTTCAACATCATGCTAAAAAAGATGGTGAAGAGGGTCGGTGCCAGCACGCAGCCCTGCTTTACGCCGTTGAGAATAGGGAATGGTTCTGAGAGGTCATTGTTGAGTCTGACCTGGCCTTGCTGGTCCTCGTGTAGCTGGACAATCATGTTGAGGAACTTTGGGGGACAGCCAAGTCGCTCCAGGATCTGCCACATGCCTTGCCTGCTCACAGTGTCGAACGCTTTTGTTAGGTCGATAAATGTTACGTACAGCCCTTTGTTCTGCTCACGGCACTTCTCCTGTAGCTGTCTCAGCACAAAGACCATATCGGTGGTGCTCCTGTTTGCTCTGAAGCCACACTGGCCCTCTGGGAGTTGGTCTTCAGCGATGGCAGGTACCAGCCGATTCAGGAGCAGCCTTGCAAGGATTTTCCCAGCAATGGACAGCAGGGTAATTCCCCGATAGTTGGAACAGTCAGACTTCTCGCCTTTGTTCTTGTACAGGGTGATAACGACTGCATCACAGAGATCTTTTGGTAGTGTTCCTTCCTCCCAGCAGCAGAGAAAGAGGTCATGGAGCTTGTTGTGCAGTGCTGTGCCTCCATGTTTCCAGATCTCTGGCGGTATTCCATCAATGCCTGCTGCTTTGCCACTCTTGAGCTGGTGGATGGCTGTGAGGGTCTCTTCAGCAGTGGGCGGTTCGTCCAATTCAACCTTTACTGGGAGGTGTGGGATTTGTAGGACGACTGCTTCTTGAACAGTGCGCTCAGCGCTGAAGAGGCTCTGAAAGTATTCCGACCAGTGGTTCAAGATGGAGGTATTATCTGTGAGGAGTGCCTGGCCATTCGCGCTTCGCAGGGGACTTTGTACCAGGTGCCTGGGGCCATACACTGCTTTCAGTGCTTCGTAGAAGCCCCTGTAGTCACCATTGTCAGCACAAAGCTGGGTCCTCTGTGCAAGTCTGGTCCACCACTCATTCTGGAGATCTCTGAGCTTGCGCTGGAGACTGCTGCAGACGAGGCGGAAGGCAGACTTCTTCAGAGGGCAGGAAGGCTGGGCTAGGTGGGCCTGATGGGCGGCTCTTTTTTTTGCTAGGTGTTCCTGGATCTCTACATCGTTTTCGTCAAACCAGTCTTTGTTCTTCTTTCTGGCGAAACCCAAGACTTCTGCAGAGGATTTTGCAATAGCAGTTTTCAGTTGTTCCCAAAGTGTTTCAGGGGAGGAGTCTACTGGGTCCGCTGTGTCTTTGAGCCTGCGCTGTAAATCTGTCTGAAAGGCAGCTTTCACATCGTCACGCTGAAGGCTGGCAACATCAAGCTTTTTCTTGGGGGGCCCCCATTTCTTGGGTTTCTGAGGGGTCATCCAAATTAGTATGCATAGAAAGGTTTTACCATTAGGTATCTCCATACCAAGTTTGGGTCTGAAGTTGTGAATAGGATTTGAGAAAAAGCATCTTTTGTCAAAATAATGCTGATCCCCTGTGACCTTGACCTTTGAGAGAGGTCACTCAAATAGATATGTTTCCAAAGGTCTTGCCGCAAAGTATCATTGGGCCACGTTTCAAGACAGTGGTTTGAGTAGTCTCCAAGAAAATGCCAAAGTTAAAGTTGACCACGGACGACGGCAGATGAATGGCCAAACACTGGCCCAGAACATAGACTCACTTTTGCTTCACACATAAGTCAACAAGCTTCCACCTGCAGTGTTACACAGAGATCAGCACTGGATTTGAGGAAAATCTCTGTCAGCACTTGGCATGGTCATGCCTGTGAAACAGGTGAAAAATACTGAAATTGTTCTGATAAGGAACAAAATCATCATTGGGAAAGTGGCAATGTTCTGTTATGCCTGTCATGTCATCCATGAGATTTTAACCCATATCATACTGAGGCTAAAAGCTTCAAATGTGTACACTGCCATATGCACACTACATTATAGTACTTACAGATGGCTTTAGTTCAAGGGTAATGCCAGAATAGCTTGGTGCCTAGAGGCACCAAGCTATTCTGGCACTACCCTTGAACTATTTTAGTCAAACTTATTACAGATAAGGATATGGACCAATGGCTTTAGTTCAAGGGTAGTGCCAGAATAGCTTGGTGCCTAGAGGCACCAAGCTTTTCTGGCACTACCCTTGAGCTATTTTAGTCAAACTTATTTCACACACTGGTGTATTCCGAATGAGAAGGGCTAATAGAGAATAAGAGGACTGTCTGCCAGGGATTTTAAAATGTGTTGTGTTCACCAGAAGTTCTTGTAAAGCATGCTATGTTAACGGGACTCCACTGTACTTGCATCTGCACCCTAGTTCATATATGTAGAGGTTTTCACTTCAGCGAGATTCAAAACAATTTTCATGAGAGAAACTAGCTTACTACCACATATTTACACACACACACACACACACACACACACACACACACACATACACACACACACACACACACACACACACACACAAATTGTGCAGCCTTGTTGGAAGGTTAAATTACTACCATTCTCTTTGTCAGTTTCATCAAGAAGCGGAGCGATTGCAAATATTTCCTTTTCTGTTCCCCAGCCTTGGAGCTTCTCTTGCAAACTGCCATCAGCATTCCTTTTGAAAAAATGTGGTTTTGGCAGAGAGGCATCCAGTTTGAGGAGCAGCTGTCGAGATGTCAGAAACAGTGGATACTGGTAGTCACTTATCTCCTGGAGAAGAAAATGAGAATTACAATGAAATAGATGCAGATGTTGGAACAAAACAATCAAAACAACGTTATAGATCACAGACCCAATGTCAATTCAAAAGAAAAGATCACAATAATCAAAACCATCATGTTGTTTGTGCTCAATAAAGACTGAGAGTTCTGTTGCAATCTCCAACTTGTTTTCTGTAGAAAAAATGGCAAAACATGATGATGGCTTGGTTGAATGTACGTACACTGCTTAGGCACCTGACAGCAACAAGAACATTCCTGCACTGCACATGGAGAAACCCCTGACCTGACAGCAACAAGACTTTCTGAAAACATTTCTGCATTGCATATAAAACAAGAAAGGAAAAGCCCTTCTCGCTCACATATATGACCGATGCACATAATTATGACAATAAGGGCTGACTTCTGCACCAGCAAAATCCATGTTTCCTATAAATTTAAGCACTTTTCACATGTCTGTCAAACCCCCATGACCCTCGACCTTTTCAATGGGTCGACTAAACTAGTATGCATAAAAATGTCTTGCCATCATCAAACTTGATTCAAAAGTTTGCAAAAACTTTGATAAAAACTACAATTCTAACAAAAATTGTCAGTTTTCACACACTGACTGACCTCTTGTGACCCCTGACCTTTCCAAGAGATCACCCAAATTGGTATGCATAGACAGGTCTTACCATCAGGACTGGTATCTCTGTACCAAGTTTGGCTTTGAAGTCAAAAATATAATTTCAGAAAAAAACATTTTTTTTTTTAAACTATTGCTATTTTTTCACCTATTTTGGGATCATCTCATGACCCTTGACCTTTGCAATGGATCATGTAAATTAATATGCATATGAAAGTCTTATCATCAGCTACCTTTCTGCCAAATTTGATTGAAAAGTTTGTAAAAATGTTGATAAAACTACAATTCTATCAAAAACTGGCATTTTACACACACTTGCTAACCTCTTGTGACCCTTGACCTTAACCGAGGACTCATCCAAATTAGTATACATAGATAGGTCTTACCATCTAGTATCTCTGTACCAAGTTTGAATTTGAAGTCATGCATAGTATTTGAGAAAAAAACATATTTCATCAAAATATGGCTTTAAAAAAAAACAAACTATTTCCTGATCTCTCTTGTGACCCTTGACCTTTGAAAGGGGTCAACCAAATTAGTATGCATAGAAAGGTCTTCCAGCAGGTACCTTAGTACCAAGTTTGGGTTTGAAGTTGTGAATAGTATATGAGAAAAAATAAATTTTGTCAAAGTATGGCAATGTTTGTCCTATTTCCTAATCCCTCACCTTAACCTTTGAGAGGTCACTCAAACCGGTATTTTAGAAAGGTCTTGACACAGAGTATCCTTGGGTCAAGTTTGAAGTCTGTGGCTTAAATAGACTCTGAGAAAATGCCAACATCAAAGTTTACCATGGACGACGGTGGATGGACGGATGTATGATGATGGATAGACAGACGACCACTGGCCCAAACATAGACTCACTTTTGCTTCCAACATGAGTCAAAAACCAACATCAAAATGTTAAATTATGTTGTGTGTAAAATGCAAAACAAACCAAAGACATCATGAAACATGGATCACTGAAAAAATGGCAAGATTCCTCAGTTTTACATTGCTTCATGATAGTCTAAATAAACAGAAACTAGTCCTAAGCTTAACTCATTCGTGACCAGCCGCGTCTGGATGTGCGGCTTGCCGGATGCAGCTGGCCACGAACGAGTTAAACTGTTTGACACTAAATACATGTACATACATACAAAAATAAACAATAATAATAACAACTTAGGTAGGATGGGTGATGCTGCTCCCATGGCAATGAGCTTTCTCAGGCAAACCCGCCCCCCACCCCCACCCCAGATTCCCCTAGGGCTCCTGTTTTCTTAAAGGGGGTGCAAATTTTAGAGGAAACAAAGAACCCCATCTGAGCACAATACAAGATCAGAAAATTGATTCAAGAAAAACTGCATCATTTCAGATTTGTATTGTTCTTTAACTCATTCAGCCCGACGGCAATATTTCCCAAATTTTGGAGGTGTCATTTAATGACTATGCACCAGTTGCAGGAGATGGATTGACCATGATAATTAAAGGGCAGTGAAAGATTAGCTCAAGCTAATCTAGCACTACCCTTGAATTATCATGGTCCACCCATCTCCTGCTGTAGTGCATCAGGGCTGAATGGGTTAAAATAAATGAACTCACTTCGCTCTCTGTCTTCTTTAAATATGTTGTATTTGTGCATGCGTGTTCTTTCCATGATCCCGATTCATTAACTGGTGAGTTAATCACGCAACATCCTCTCTCTCTCTCTCTCTCCCTGAGTGACTGATAGTCTCTCTCAAACACTACAGCGTACACAGACACATACACACACATGGACACACACACTGGCAGACACATGCACACAGAGAACAAGGCAAAGCCCTTATGGCTCATGTGTATGATCAATCCACATAAGTGTGACCTTTGTGACCTTGATTTTTCCAACACGTAAGTAAAGGGTTGGCTTTTGTACCAGCGAAATATGAATTTTTTTTCTAAAATGTATTTTTTTGAAAAATACTTACCGATGGCATTACTATCTGGGAATACACTCTATTGCCTATAGATTTCAGCAAAAATTGTGTGTAGCACACAACTGGGGAGGAGACACCGGGGATCCAAGCACTATGACCCCGGGTGGCCTCCCCTTACTACCCTATCCCGGCGAGCACAGGGCGACCTCGTCAGTTTCACACATAGCCACAAGAGGCAAGCGGGGCAGGCGGGAGGGCCATCCGAGTAATGCCATCGGTAAGTATTTTTCAAAAAAATACATTTTAGAAAAAAAATTCATTTGTTTTTTCAAAATACATTACCGATGACATTACTATCTGGGAGAATGGCGAACAGGCGGAGGGTGCCGTATCTAACCATAACCCAACCACTCCGCCGGCCCCCTCGAGAGAGAACTCCCGACGATTTCAGCTATGATGTGCCTAAGACGCCAGCAGCGCTCGGAGGGAGTGCTGGGCCGCGGAGATGTCGCCCACCCGTGCCCGGGAGTCACGTCGGCCGGATAGGTCTCTTAAGGTAGAAGCGTGCAAAAGTGGAGTCTGAGCGCCAGCCACCCGCTGCCACAATATCTTTGACCGAGCAGTTGCGGTCCAGGGCTAGACTGGCGGCTACCGCTCTCACTTCATGCGCACGGATTTGTAAAGGCTCAGCGCCGCGTGGGGAGAGGTCTAGGTAGTCTGACCTAATCACCCACCGCAGCCAGGATGACACGATCTGGGCCGAGATGTGGCGTCTGCCCGCGGACAAGGTAAGAAGAGGCGCGAGCGCCCCCGGCGCTGCGGCTGAGAGCGGCGCAGGTAAATCATTAGCGCCCGCACTGGGTCCTGTTGCCGCGATCCAGGGGAGAGGTCCGCTCCACGGAGGGGCCGTATCGTTAGCACCTGAGGAGCCGCCGCGGGCGGCGGTTCTTGGCCAGGAAGGACGGATCGGAGAGCCTCTGCGCAGAGCCGTCTGAACGAACCGCAAACAGGCTGGGAGCATCGAGAGCGCGTGAAGCTCGCTGACTCGGGACGCTGTAACGAGAGCCAGAAGGAAACAGGTTTTCTGGGTCAGGTCTGAGAACCGAGCCAAGGGGAGGGGCTCAACCGGTCTGTATTCAACCACGTCAGTACCCAGGCAAGATCACACCGGGGTACTAGGGAACGTGAAACCGGACGTCGGAGTTCAAAGTGAGCCAGAATTCGACAGATCCTTGCAGGCGCCTGGGTCCGGAAGACACCGGTGACGGTAGATGTCCGCGATCATAGCGCGGTAGCCCTTGATGGCGACCGGGGCTAAGCCCCGGTCGTCGAAGAGCCACAGGAAGAACTCCGCCAGTTGGTGGGAGGCTAGGTTAGTGGGAGGGAGCCCCTGGGAGGTGCACCAGGTCGGAAAGACCCTCCACTTGCCTTCGTACACCTTCCTTGTAGAGAGTCTGCGGGCTGATGCAATTGCCGCCACTGCCGCATCCGAGAACCTCTAGCGGCGCGGGCGTGCCGGACAACCTCCAAGCGTGTAGGTGGAGGCGTTCGGGGCACGGATGGAAAAGCCGCTGACGGGGCTGCTTGAGCATCGTGGAAGGGGTAGGAAGCTCCAGAGGAGGGTCCGTCGCAAGCGCGAGGAGGTCCGTGGTCCAGCTCTTGGTCCAGTTGAAGGGGGGCCACCAGCAGGAGGACCGCCGAGCATCCCAGAAGCTTCCGCAGTACCTTCGGAACAAGGATTGACGGGGGGTAGGCGTAAGCAATCAGGCCGACCCAAGGAATGGGGAGCGCGTCCACTGCCCAAGCGAGTGGATCCAGGACTGGCGAGACGTAGACCGGGAGCTGGCTGTTTCATCTGGTGGCAAACAGATCCACTAGCGGCGTTTTCCAGTGAGAGCAGAGCAGGCGAAAAATATCCGGGCATAGGGACCGCTCCGAGTGGAGCAACTGTCCGCGACGAGACAGGGCGTCCGCCATCACGTTGAGGTGGCCAGGGATGTGGCGGGCTCGTAGGGTAATGCCTCGATCCCTGCACCAGAGGAGAAGGTGGTACCGAAGAATGCCAAGGGAGGGCGAGTGAGTGCCACCCTGATTCTGTATGTAAGCCACCACCGTCGAGTTGTCGGGGAGCCCGAGGACTTCCTGATTGGCCAAGGTCTCCTGCCAAACGTCGAATGCCAACCCAACTGCCTTCAGCTCCAGCCAGTTGACGTGATTCCCGAACAGCTCCCGAAGCCAACACCCGAGGCCGAGAGAAATCCGGTAACAGGTGCGCGCCCCAGCCGGCCTGGCTCGCCACTGTACAGAGAGACCACCGAGGCGGCGGGGAGTGTAGGGCACCCCCGAAGCCAGCCAAGCGAGGTCCGCCCACCTCTCGAGGTGAGGACGAGCCAGAGGCGTGACAGGTACTAGATCCAAGAGAGCGCCCGAGGGTCGCCAGTGAAGAAGGAGACGTACCTGGAGAGGCCGAGCATAAGTCTGCCCAAGGGAAGCAGGTCTGCAGCCGCACTGAGGAGGCCCAGGAGTTGAAGCCAGACCCTGGCGGTGAAGGAGGATCCCATCCCCATCGAAGTCGCTGACGATCTTCTGTCGCCTGGCCAGAGGCAGGCGGGCAAGGTTGAGGTCGGTCAGGAATTCCATCCCCCGATGTAGAAACGTCGAGAGGGAGAAGATCGGATTTCCCCAATTGAGTAGGAAACCTAGACGACGCAGAAGGGAAGCAGGGCATCCCTGTCCGTCTGGAGGGCTGCGGAAACCAAGTTGCGCAGTAGAAGGTCGTCCAAGTAATTGGAGGCCGGGCTCAAGGAGCGCTGACGGAAATAGGCTATCACGGCGTCGAGCAGTCTTGTAAACACCCACGGACTGATGTTGAGGCCGAACGGAAGGGCGCAGAACTGGTAGACGATCCCCCCAAGTCAAACCCAAGGTACCGGCGAAACGACGGATGAATCGGGACATGCAGATAGGCGTCTGACAGATCGAGGCTGATCGCAAAGTCCATCGGCCGGAGGGCCGCACGGAGTGTCCTGGCCGTCTCCATCCTGAATCGAGGGGCCAAGCTGATAAGCTTGCCGCCTGGTTTGGGAGCTAGAAGAGTCGGCTGTAGAACGCCGGAGAGTCCTGCCGCGAAACCACCTCTGTCGCCGCTTTGGTGAGGAGGGTCGCCACTTCCCCGCGCAGAGCGTCCGCCTGTGTGCCATCGAGCGGTTCCTGGGCCCACATGGGTGAGGCGGAGGCGACAGGAACGAAAGTTGCAGGCCTGCGGTAACGGTGGAAAGAATCCAGGGGTCGTCCGGGAACAGCGATCTCCAAGATCGCTGAAGAGCAACGGCCGCCCGCCGACGGGAGGCTCGATTACTGAGGCGGGGGCGGAGGCGGGGGCGAGTCAATGAGCCCGACCGCGGCCCGATCTACGGGCACCGCGGGGCCAAGCAGGGCGAGGGGCGGGGCCGGCCTGAGTAGCCTGGAATGGACGGGCCCGACCTCGTGAAGATCCGACTGTAGGAAAGGAGGGCCTGAAAGACCGCTGGGCACGACCCCCGCCGTGCGGGGGGCGCGAAAGCGGGTCGAGGCTGGGTGAGATGCAGGCTTGGGCCACAAGTCCTTGGAAGATTCCTTAAAGGTGTGCCAAGTGTCGCCGAACAGCTGAGGACCACCTAAGGGGGCTTGACGGAGCTGGGTCTTCACTGACAAGGGAAGGTCCGAGCAGAGGCGCAAAAGGGTATCCCTCCTCCAGAGGTCGCATTTGGCAGCTGCTGCCCTGGCGGTGGCGGAAGAATGGTAGGCGGACCGGTTGGCCGCTATCAGGATGGACTGCACGTCACGAAGCGGGGACTGAGCCTCCAGGTCCCACGTATCCTGTAGGCACTGCAGTGCTGCCTGGGTAGCCAGTTCCAAACCCGAGCACGCCAGCGAGTTCCGCGCTAAGGAGGCGATCCTGTCGAGAGGCCGAGGCCACGAGTTCTGGACGAGCCTGCGGCCGCCCGCCTGTAGTAAGGCCGCCGCATCCACCGCTGGAAAAGGTATGGCGAAGGCTTGGGAGTGTCCAGCGTACTAGGCCTGGCGGAAGCTTAAGTTGATTCCCACCGGCGATCGACCGTGTCGCCGAAAGCGTCGTTATGCAGCTGGGCGGAGAAGCATCGGTGAGGTCCCGGAAGCCGGCTTGCGGGAGGGACTTGCGGCGCTGGACTTGCCTCTGCGCGTCGACCATGGCCGAAGCCTGTCTCTTCGGAGGAGGCGAAGGCGGACCGACGTCGGGCGGTAGGGACTTGGCGATAAGCCTTGAAGCCTCACCCAGAGCGTGGACCGTCTGTGATCCGAGCGAAGGGCCGGCAACGTCTGACGAGGCGGAGGCCGACGCGACAGCGGAAAAGGCGGGAAGGAGAACCCGCCGCCGAGTCCTGCAAGAAGATCGCCGAGGCCGAGTCCGACGGATGAAGGCTGAGGACGTCCGTTCCAAAACTGATCTTCTCGCGGCAAAGACGAAAGGGGCGAGCGGCTACGAGAGCGACGCACCGCCGCGCGCGAGGTAGACGCAGCCGCCCGCGACGCACGCAAAGAGGCGCGCCGCGGCGACGGAGGGACCGTGGCAAAGCGACGGTCCACCTCGAAGTCGGGATCCGCACGCGGCAGCCGACGTGAGCGACAAACCGCGATCGGAATACCGAGGAAGTGGCCTGGTCACCCCTGGCCCGCCCGGGAGAACCGGTGCGAGGGGGGGGGGGGGGACCGCCAATAGTCTCCCCTAGCCCGCTCAGGAAAGGCGGAGCGGGGAGGGGACAAATACCGGGCACGCGGCCCCCCGTCCGATGTGTCGGACCGTGGAGGACGCGCGATGTCACACCGGGCCCGCCTGGTCGATACGAGGCGGGAGGGGGGACAGTCTAGGGTCACGCCAAGCCCGCTCAGGAAAGGCGGAGCGGGGAGGGGACGATTTATGAGCCCGCTGCCCCAGCTCCGAAGCCTCGGAGCGAGGGGGGGGGGGGGGGGGGGGCGAGGGTCCAAGTCACACCGGGCCCGTCCGGTCGATACGAGACGGGGGGGGGGGGGACAGTCTACGGTCACGCCAAGCCCGCTCAGGCGAAGCGAAGCGGGGAGGGGACCATTATGTGCACGCGACCCCCGCTCCGACTCCTCGGAGCGTGGGGGGCGAGAGTCAACCACACCCCGGGCCCGCCCCGGCGAGACGGGGCGGGCGGGGGGGGGGGGGAAGAAAGCGAAGCATGCCTTGCCCGTTCGGAAAATACAGAGCGGGGAGGCAGCATTACTAACGGTCTCGTCACGTTCCGAAGCCTCGGTGCGTGAGCGAGAGCATTTCTTATCACGTGTACTCTCTCTCTTATGCTTGCGTTCCGTCACCCGTCCCCGCTCCGGAGACCTAGAGCCGGGGGTGGCCGACGAACGCTCACCTCTCCCAGACCGCTCGCCCGAAGCAGAGAGGGGGGGTGGGAACCAAAATGGGCTCAAGCCACGCGCTAACGAAGCAGAGCGTGGGGAGCGTGACTCCGAAACTCGCCTACCCTGCTCCGAAGACTCGGAGAGGGGAGGGAGAACCTGCGAGGTAACGGTACAAGAAGGGGACTTACCTGTGGGCCGGAAAGCCCGATGCGCCGAGGGATGTACGTCCACCCGTGGAGGATCCCGTGGAGACCGAAGCGGGCGAGGGGACCGGTCACGCCTGAAGAAGTCCCACCTGCGCGAACACCGGTCTTCCGTCCAAGCGGCGCCACCGTCACACGTTCCGTCCGAAGCACAGCCCGAACACGGCAAGCAAGAGTCGTGTGCATCATCCGACCACTGGAAGTCCCCGCACGGCGGCAAGTCTTCGACACAGAAGAAGCCATAAGGCCCTAAACCCAGATACGCCGGCGAAGAAAGTCAACCGTGCACAAAACAGCCGGGCACAAGTCACGTGCGTCGTCGAACCCCAAGGCCAAGCCAAGGGTGAACTCACAAAGTCAGAGCCGGTAAAACCGGTCGGCGCACAGGTCACAATGAGTCCAATTGCCAAAGGAAAAACCACGAATGTAGTGAGTCCAGGGCTGAATCGAAGACTCCAATTCAAGCCCAAAGTCAAAAACCACTGAAACCCGTAGAACGGAGAAAGGCAAAAACTCGACCGTCCCCGGTCGAGCTATGAGTGAAACTGACGAGGTCGCCCTGTGCTCGCCGGGATAGGGTAGTAAGGGGAGGCCACCCGGGGTCATAGTGCTTGGATCCCCGGTGTCTCCTCCCCAGTTGTGTGCTACACACAATTTTTGCTGAAATCTATAGGCAATAGAGTGTATTCCCAGATAGTAATGCCATCGGTAATGTATTTTGAAAAAACAACTGAGTTTTCTCAAAATGTACACATTTTTAATTTTTGCACTGCAGGGAGTTTGCGCTTTATAAATATAATAATTATTATTATTATGGGAACACATGCAACCAAGTCAAAGAATTCTGAAAGCGTCGCAGTGCCCAGTATCTTCTCTGGCACTAGTAGTTTGCGGCATTGAACTGGGACCTTCTTCTTAAAGCAAGGTGATTGTCAAGATCTGACAGCAGCTTGTGTAAACTGAAACATAAGAGCTTCTTTTGCGGTCCGTCATTCCGTCACTGAAAGTCGCAGTCATCTTGACACGGTTCCCTTGAAGATCGAAAGTCAACACAAAACGATGCTGTATCCCTTAACAGTATGGATGGCTGATGTCGCAGCAAATAACGCGTTCAACATGCAATGCGCACTTTCTAAATAATCTGTTGACACCTCCTGTAAACAAACAGGTTGTCCATTCAGTTATATTCCCACAGACCAGGGAGTCGAGTCGATTCTGAACGCAGAAGCAGCTAAGTGAGCCAACCCATCACTTAAAACAGAACTGACACTTAAGATACCCATGATACCGCAAAGATAGGGTGTCTCGGACGCAGATGCATTAGACTATAGTGTGTCTGCCTACCCTTTTGTTACATTTTCAGCATGTGATTTTGAGTTGAGTTTTAGCGCATCATAGACGCACGGAAACGGGACAAAATATTGAAGAGTTTTATCAGCTCCAATCCAGTCAAACGAAATAAAAACAAATAAAAACAAATACTTAATGATAATACCGTAAAACGTCTAATTCTTCAGCATGTTTTACCCAACGCAATTCACAATTTTCACAAAATGCTGAAATATTGGGGTAAAACAAAATATTGAACGGCAGTGCCGAAATATTAGAGGAAAGACTGCTCGTGCCGAAAACAAGGAGAACGACTTCTTGTGCTGAAAATTAGAGGAAAAGTAACCGCTAAATTTAATCGAAGATCATAACATAACCGATACCACTCTGCACTCTGTAAATGGCATGGCCATTGACCATTATCTCAGTGACTGACCAAAAAAAAAAAAAAAAATGATATGGGTTAAGACCATATGGGAGCAGAGACCAGCCAACCCCAATTTCAGTTGAAGTGAAGCAGTAGAACTTTGGAACAAGCGCTTAAAAGGTCACACAGTGAAAATACCGCAGCCTATATGATCTGCGAAAGATCAATACTGACCTACTTCCTTTTATCAAGACTACTCTGATTAGCCGATTCTTGCAGCATTTTGTACGCTAAATTTCACTTGCTAAGAAATAATGAACACATAAAGTGCACACCTGTGAAAGCCAATGCTTCAGCAGAAACACTGAATCAGTGTACTTTGGGCGTTACAGTGTTAGATCACAGTGTTCTCTCAAAGGCTGGGGGTTTAAACCTCTTCATTGTATTTTCAAGCTTGCCTAATGGTGATACCCGATGGCCCACACCTTATAAGCTTGGCCTGACAGTGAAAAG
This sequence comes from Semisulcospira habei, assembly GCA_036245525.1. NCBI lineage: Eukaryota > Metazoa > Mollusca > Gastropoda > Semisulcospiridae > Semisulcospira > Semisulcospira habei. The sequence goes on along the minus strand of BTPG01000001.1, from coordinate 120,430,165 downwards.
ATTTCCCGTCACAGCAGATCAAAGATCCCATGTAAGCATCTGAGGGATTAAAAGCATCAAGACAAAGCATCTCTGATGCCGAAATTAGTACTGATACCTCCCTAAGCCATAAAGAACCACCATAAATACGCAAGTATCAGATCTCGCCAGTCAATGCAATCCAGTTTCTCATCTAACCGCTCGGCATGAATTCTGCGCAAGAGACATAGTTTCACCCCAGCCTTAGAAGCGGCAGGGGCTCATGAGAATCGTGCTGGCTGCAAGTGACTTCATTTATATCTTCGGCTGAATGTGCTGCGTGTTGATGTAGCCATACCATCCTATCAAGCCCAGCCGACTCGGCACACAGCAAGTGAATAGTGAATGACCCCCCATCCTCTCCCACGTTGGATTAACTGAGCTGCCTATAAGCGTGGATAAGGCCACAAAATGCCTACGGTTGATGCAGCGTACAAGGGAACATGAGGATCAATGCTTTGCAGATGGTACCCGGTAGGTTCACCTGTCACGTAACGGATGTGACATGTTGTTTCATTTTTTCGCCAAGTCGTTTTCTTGTTAATAAATGTAGATCGCCGAATTCTGTAAATAGCCTTAGTTTAGGGAAGTTAATAAATGTAGTGTGAGCGTAATCGTAAAGCCCGTGCAGCAAGCTTAACAGTGAGCGATTACAGCGGTTGCACGCTTTAGCCAAGTAGCTTTAACCGAACAGTGTTCAGAAGTAAAGTTAACCTGCGAGGTAGCAGTAGGATATTACAGTCAGTCAGCGGAGTTAGCCAGCGAAGTGAGAGTCTGGGTCAGGGTGCGGCCTCGTTTGGAGCCCTTGACAAGCTGTGTGAGGGTTGTTTTACCCTCCCTGCAAGACCACGGCCAGTGTTCCTGGGTGTGGGTGTCCCGAGAGACTAGCGACCACAGCTGCTGCTCAGCAGAAGACCCCTCCGGTTCGTCTTCGTCTTGTTTGTCTCGTCCTGCCGGAGGACTCACCAGTGACAGGTAACTTAATTATTCATGCCATTTTCCTCAGTTAGCTGCTGTGCTCTCGGGTGTTTGAATGTGTACGTAGGTTCGGAAGTGTATGTCCGTCTAGTTTTTTAGTGATGTTTTAATCGAGTCTTTAATCTTGTTTTTTAGGTTGGGTTGTAATGTGGTGGGTGTCGGATTTAGTTTATGTTCGGCTGTCGCCGAGTGAGTATATTTAAAGGGCCATGGTGTAAAATGAATTAAAGTGGGTATTCTTTCAAATATGTTTGTATTAAAAAAGTGGGTATTCTTTCAAATATGTTTGTATTAAGTCCTAGATGTAATGTAATAAGATTGTCACGTGGGGTGGTTGCTGGTGATTATTTGATATCGTTGTATGTACATGTGGATATTTTGATAATGTTGGTTTTAGCAGTGGCAATGTTATTATACAAAGTGGTTGTGCTAGCTTAATGTTAGTGTAATGGAATGGTGCAGACCTGGTGAATGTTGAATGTACATAGGAAGCTTTCATATCCATGATTGTATATTTAATATGGCCAAGGCGGGTATTAGGGTGAGACGAGACACAACTCACATGGTTTGTGAGTAGGTGCGTGTCAAATAGGCCAGAATTAACTGTGTTGGCACTTTGACTGACAATGCGCCCTTTTCCAGTGCACTGGCTTCGAAGATTGGCTTCGAAGATTTCGTCCTTCGATCTTTTCATCTTCCATGACCAACGGTGACGCATCATCGGGAGTCGGAACGCCTTCGCTAGCCGGTCCTGTTGGACAAGTACGTTGGGCTACAGCAGGCTGATTCTACGTTCTGAGCGTCGGTCACAGGCGTGCGTGGGCAAGCGCGGCTACGGTGCTCTGTGGTGTAGGGGTAGTACTCTTACGTTCGAGCCACCCTGTCTAGTGTGGGACAGAGGACACGGTACAGAGACAAAGTTACCCGCCTTGTATAGCCGTTGGCCATATTAGTCATTTTCACTTGTATAGTCATGTTCACCTGTTAGTCATGTTCACCTGTTAGTCATATTCACCTGTTAGTCATATTCACCTGTTAGTCATATTCACCTGTTAGTCATTTTTTATCTGTTAATCTTTTTCATGTGTTAATACGTTATGAGTGCATGCGTGGGTATGTGTGAGTGTGTGGGGCGTTAGTGGGTTGGGGTGGGGGTTAGAGTAAGAGTGGGTAATAAAAGATTTGTTGTTGTTTATCACTGGCGTTGTGTGATTTATTTAGAGTGGGTGGGTTTTCTCGAGTGTCAGCACTCATATTGTCCACGGCGCCCTGACTCCGTCAGGTGTGTCGTGACATCACCTAAGGCATATTGCATCACTCGAGCATCGTGTGGTGGTTTAGACCAGTTATACCCACTGTACCGTAAAACCATAAAAAGTATGCGGTCATGGCAGCCGTTGCTGTCTTCACCGCCGGCTACAATGGGAATATTTATTTTCCAATTGCCAAAAATTTCCTCTAATTGCTGAAAATTGATTTTAACCAAATTTAGAGCAAGGCCGAAAATCAACTTAAATTTTTGTTGACAAGTGCTGAACATAATTTTGTAGCACAAAAAAAATGCAGAAAAATTTGAAGCTTTACAGTAGTCAACCTGATACTAAAAAGACACCAACAATTTTTTCCCCCTTCTTTCTGAGTCCACATGGAACAACAGACGTGTTAAAATTGTCAATTGTTTCATATCCAAACTAACCTGCAGCTTGCGTGGCAAAAGATCCTTCTCAACAGCCAAGTGCCTTTCAGTGACATCAGTATGGGCATGAGACAGGTTGTGGAAATATTTCATCACTTCACTGCACAGCCTCTTGTTCTTTGTCACAAACAACTGATAACAGATGTTGATACAAAATCATCAATAATTAATTGGTTGAACTCTAAGTAACCAACATAAGCCATATCACAGAAACTTTCTGTACAGTAGTATGCACACATCATGAAATTGGCAGTATGTCAGCTTCAGCAGCATCACATCAAAGGCACAACTCTTTACTAAGAATAGTAGCATAACACATTTTGCCTGACCTGACCCCCACACCATCCCAAAACTTCCACAAAAAAGAGAAGCAAAATATTACAATGGAGTAATAAACCTGCATGCATGTTCAAAGTTTGGAAGTGTTTCTCCCAGAATACCTGCTGACGCACTTTAATAAAACCAGTTCGCAGTATTCAAACACTAGATGGACATTCATTACACCTCTATTTTCAAAACAAGTATATCATATCTGGCTGCAACGCTCTGGAACACATTAACTGCAACTGTATTTAATCATTCTCCAAATTTAAAGCAAGGCTTCATAAAATTTTCTGTCCAATCACTCACTGTGAACATTTTAGCAACACAAGTAGTCCACAGACCACAGTATTACCACTGCTTGCAACATATGTTATATTCTTACCACTGTCATAAGTAATATGACTTTTTAGCCTCTTACTAATGCTTCATATGTGCCATGTTCATAGGTTTATTGAAGACGTGTGTGTGTGTGTGTGTGTGTGTGTGTGTGTGTGTGTGTGTGTGTGTGTGTGTGTGTAATTGTTTTAGACACTTCATTTATTTCATTCTCTTATTTCTGTTCTTGTGCTGTATTAAGTTAAAAAAAAAAACCAACAAAAAAATGTATTTTTCTCTAAAATGTATTTTTTCGAAAAATACTTACCGATGGCATTACTAGTAGGAAGGTATGCTTAGCTTACCAATTTCAGTCCAAAAAAACCATTGTGTATACATCACACTGGGGGGGGGGGGGGGGGGGAAGGGGGGCCACTCTAAGGAGTCGTTACCAAGAAACCCTGTGTTGCCTCCCATGCATCCCTATCCGGTCACGTGCCTGGCAGTTTCCCGCCAGTCTTTGCCTTAGCTCAACAGCAGCAAGCGGGGCAGGAGGGAGGGACCTCTGAGTAATGCCATCCGTAAGTATTTTTTGAAAAAATACATTTTAGAGAAAAATACATTTGTTTTCTCAAAACTCTTACCGATGGCATTACTAATAGGAAGAATAGCCAATAGGTGGAGGGTGCTGCCCCCTATGCATCTCCCACATGCTAACTTTGCGAGGAAAAACGCACCCTATCGTGCGTTAAGCTATCAAGGCCCCCCCCCCTGTGCCCACTCCCGACAATTTCAGTTAGGTGTTACCTATGGCGCCTGTGGTGCCGGGAGGGAGTGTTGCGCGGCCGAGATGTCCCACACTAGGGCCAGGCTGCTGCGCTGGCCGGATAGGTCTCGTAAGTAGAGGCAGGTGAAGGTGGATCCACCCGCCACCCCAATGTCTCTTCTGCACAGTTGCGGAAAAGGCCGTGCCCGCAGTCACTCCTCCAATCTCATGTGCCCGGGGGCGTATCATCCTTGCCCGCTCCTCTCTCTCTCTGGGCTTGGAGACCGAACTCCTGATGCCTGGGGTGCAATGTATAGAAGGTGCCCAGTAGTGAAGGTACTACCTACGGGCGTAAGTAGTGCCTACAGCAGGTAGGCAGCAATGCATGGAACAAAGCGCCCTGCGAAGGCACTGCCTAAGCTGCTGCCTACGGTAGAGCTGCTATTCCGAGGCCTACAGCCACTAGGAAGTACTTACCGCATGTAAAGAAAGATGGCCGCGCCCGTGCTGTATGTAATGCACAACCGGCGGAGAGCCATACGAAGAGAGCGAATATTCCGCGATCGAACCCATCCATTGGAGGTATATGACGACGAAAAAGTCTACAAGAGATTTAGATTCCCGAGAAACTTCATTTTTCAACTTGCTGCTGAAATCGAAGACCAAATCAAGCATGAAGTGCCAAGAAAAGGGTGCCTCTCCCCAGTGTTGCAAGTTTGTCTTGCACTGCGCTTTTACGCCTCGTGAACCAACCAGACGGTGAATGGTAATGAGAGACAGATTTCGAGAACACCACTTCAGCATCGGGGGGGGGAGGGGGGGGGGGGGGGGGGGGAAAGAAGCTTACACCAAAGTAACCTTCATATTACTTTATTGCTTAAACATTGATTGTATTACTTAAGCATACACTATGACTATGAGAGTACCATGCCAGACATAGATATATGTGACCCATCATGACAAAGTGAGTCTTAACTCGCAAACATTACTTTAGCAGGAGAGGTATCTCTTGCTAAGGAAAACTAGGATAATGACATGACTATCTTTAAACTGACTTTTCTCAAAATGGCTGCCAACCATTTGACCCATTTTAAACCTGTATAACTTCCTCAATTGGCGTACTAGGCTTATGCATAATATATTAAATAAAAGGTCAGAAATTGTAGATTTTGAAAATAATAATAAGTAAAACAAATCCAAATTACCAGTTAAGACTCATTTTGTCGTGATGGGTCACATGTAGCCAATTTTATTCCCAGACACAGATAAGTAAGTTTACAACTAATAATGTAAATGCTTATTTATTCTGTTATGAGAACTTGTAAAATAAAATTATTGCCACTAACATAAATTCCAATAATTTTGGAAAACATATTAATGGCCAAGTCTGTGTTGAACCTGTAACCAACTGCAGGATATAGATTCAAAACAGCTGAGCATGAAGTGTACTGTGTTATAAACTAATTGATATACCGTCTTCATAACTGAAAGAATTATTGTGAGATTTTACATTCATTAACTCTGGTAAGTTACATGTTGACACGCTGCACACACACACACACACACAGTAAAACAAAATTATTCATTGAACAATAATAGTTAAATGACGGAAAAAATTATACAACAAAAATACTGTTTTTGTTTTCAGTCAATAAAATGTTAAATGATGACGAAATAAAAATATACAACAAACATACTATACTAATACTGTTATTTTTTCAGTCTATATTATTTCAACATAACCCAAAAAATAAACATCAATCTCTTGTACATAAAAATTATAATGGTAGTTTTACATCTGTTGCATAACTTTATTAACAACATTTAATTACAAAACATAACACATCACAGGCCGAGTGGTCAGTGTATGTTTAACAAGCACCTTTCCTGTATAGGCGTCCGCCATACGCCATACGCCTACTTCCGCGCCTGCGCATTGCAGGGGCTTCCCCTGCGATAAAATTAACTTGTGGGACAAGGTTGAACCTTCGTAGTCACAAGCTAGTGACTAGCAGGTTGGTTCCATGCATTGCTGCCTACAGTAGGTGCTTCCTACTCGGTGGTTACTACTTACGAAGGTAGTGCTTAGCGTGTGCAGTAAGTTCCTTCTATACATTGCACCCCTGGACTCGGCTGGGGAGCCCGTCCCGTTGTGGGCAGACTGGCAATTCCCTCACCGAAGGTGGGGCAGGGCTCCCGGATGCGCTCGTCTCTGCCGGGATGTCACATCCGCCCGGGGCAGGAAAGGCGTGAGCACCACTGTCCGATTGGCTTAGTTCTGTGCAGGTAAATTCCAACGTCCGGATGGGGTCCTGTTGGTGGGACTCCCGAGACTGGTACTTTGCCTGGAGCTGGCGGACGGTCAACAGAAAGCAGACAAAAAGCAGTCGTGCGAGCACAGGGCCTCCTGTCAGAGGACACGTGCTCAAGCCCGGCCCGTCAACGCTACCGCCGCCAGGAACACACGTCGGCTGAGGCATTCACCGAAGCTTTACCTTGTCATGACCGAACCAGGTAATCCCACCAGTGACCAACCACCAAGTAATCCCAAAGTAAATCCCAAGGTAATCCACTGAGCACCACACCAAGTTCACCACATAAAATCCAACGGTAATCCCACCGTATATAGTAGAAGCAAAGCAGGCTGAACACAACCGGTCTTGGTGAGCTAAGCTCAAAGACTGGTGGGAAACTGCCAGGCACGTGACCAGATAGGGATGCAGGAGAGGCAACCCAGGGTTTCTTGGTAACAACTCCCTAGAGTACCCCCCTGGTTGTGATGTATAGACGTTTTTTTTGGGGCTAAAATTGGTAAGGTAAGCATACCTTCCTATTAGTAATGCCATCGGTAAGAGTTTTGAGGAAACAAAGTAAAAAATCATTACAAGGTAAACACAAGTTACACTATAATGACACAAAATTTCAAAGCAAACATCTCACCACAGTCACCATATTATGTTTTAACATGCATGTTTATGGATGAAGTTAAATATTAAAGATGAAACAAAACAGATTTCAACGCAAATAGTTTACAACACCTGCTGCTACTATTAGCAAGTTCTTTTGTTTTCTTTCTTCACCAACATTTTATATCAAAACTGACAGAATGACCTAAGTGATCAAACATCTCACTGTTTACCTGTGTGACAACGAATGGTAGTTGTCACGTAACGGATGTGACATGTTGTTTTATTTTTCGCCAAGTCGTTTTTTTTGTTAATAAATGTAGGTCGCCGACTTCTGTAAATGTTAGGGAAGTTAATAAATGTAGTGTGAGCGTAAGCGTAAAGCCCGTGCAGCAAGCTTAACGGTGAGCGAGTACAGCGGTTGCACGCTTTCGCCGGGTAGCGTTAACCGAGGAGTGTTCAGAGTAAAGTTAAACTGTGAGGTAGCAGAGGGATAGTACAGTCAGTCAGCGGAGTTAGCTAGCGCAGTGAAAGTCTGGGTCAGGGTGCGGCCTCGTTTGGAGCCCTTGACAAGCTGTGTGAGGGTTGTGTTACCCTCCCTGCAAGACCACGGCCAGTGTTCCTGTGTGTGGGTGTCCGAGAGACTAGTGACCACGGCTGCTACTCAACAGAAGACCCCTCCGGTTCGTGTTCGTTTTGTTTGTCTCGTCCTGCCGGAGGACTCACCAGTGACAGGTAATTATTCATGCCATTTTTCTCAGTTAGCTGCTGTGCTCTCGGGTGTGTGAATGTGTACATAGGTTTGGAAGGGTATGTTCGTCTAGTTTTTTTAGTGATGTTTTAATCGAGTCTTTAACCATGTTTTTTAGGTTGGGTTGTAATGTGGTGGGTGTCGGATTTAGTTGTTTATGTTCGGCTGTCGCCGAGAGAGTATATTTAAAGGGCCATGTTGTCAAAATGAATTAAAGTGGGTATCCTTTCAAATATATTTGTATTAAGTCCTAGATGTAATGTAATAAGATTGTCACGTGGGGTGGTTGCTGGTGATTATTTGATATCTTTGTATGTACATGTGGATATTTTGATAATGTTGGTTTTAGCAGTGGCAATGTTATTATACAAATGTGGTTGTGCTAGCTTAATGTTAGTGTAATGGAATAGTGCAGGCCTGGTAAATGTGGAATGTACATAGGAATCTTTTTTATCCACGATTGTATATTTAATATGGCCAAGGCGGGTATTAGGGTGAGATGAGACACAACTCACGTGGTTTGTGAGTAGATGCGTGCTAAGCCAGAATTAACTGTGTTGGCACTGTGACTGACAATGCGCCCTTTTCCAGTGCACTTCGAAGATTTCGTCATTCTTCGATCTCTTCATCTTCCATGACCAACGGTGACGCATCATCGGGAGCCGGAACGCCTTCGCTAGCCAGTCCTGTTGGACAAGTACTTTGGCGTTGGGCTACAGCAGGCTGATTCTACGTTCTGCGCGTCGGTCACAGGCGTGCGTGGGCAAGCGCGGCTACGGTGCTCTGCGGTGTAGGGGTAGTACTCTTACGTTACGAGCCACCCTGTCTAGTGTGGGACAGAGGACACTGTACAGGGACGAAGTACCCGCCTTGTATAGCCATTGCCGATTTTCACCTGTTAGTCATTTTCACCTGTTAGTCATTTTCGCCTGTTAGTCATTTTCACCTGTTAGTCATTGTTACCTGTTAATCTTTTTCATGTGTTAATACGTTATATGAGTGCATGTGTGGGTATGTGTGAGGGTGTGGGGCGTTAGCGGGTTGGGGTGGGGGTTAGAGTAAGAGTAGGTAATAAAAGATTTGTTTGTTGTTTATCACTGACGTTGTGTGATTTATTTAGAGTGGGTGGGCTTCTCGAGCGTTAGCGCTTACATTGTCGACGGCGCCCTGACTCTGTCAGGCGTGTCGTGACAGTAGTTACTTGGCGAATCAATTAGGTAGCTGTTTCGCATTTGCAATAAATGCTTGCAAGCAGATATCAAGGCAATCTATAGTCACTGTTGAATAACCCATTCAGCCCTGACACACTACAGCAGGAGATGGGTCGACCAAGATAATTCAAGAGTAGTGCCAGATTAGTTTGGCACCATTCGGTGGTGGGACTCCCGGGACTGGTACTTCGCCTGGAGCTGGCGGACGGTCAACAGAAAGCAGACAAAAAGCAGTCGTGCGAGCACAGGGCCTCCTGTCAGAGGACACGTGCTCAAGCCCGGCCCGTCAACGCTACCGCCGCCAGGAACACATGTCGGCTGAGGCATTCACCGAAGCTTTACCTTGTCATGACCGAGCCAGGTAATCCCACCAGTGACCAACCACCAAGTAATCCCAAGGTAAATCCCAAGGTAATCCACTGAGCACCACACCAAGTTCACCACATAAAATCCAACGGTAATCCCACCGTATATAGTAGAAGCAAAGCAGGCTGAACACAACCGGTCTTGGTGAGCTAAGCGCAAAGACTGGTGGGAAACTGCCAGGCACGTGACCAGATAGGGATGCAGGCGAGGCAACCCAGGGTTTCTTGGTAACAACTCCCTAGAGTACCCCCCTGGTTGTGACGTATAGACGTTTTTTTTGGGCTAAAATTGGTAAGCTAAGCATACCTTCCTATTAGTAATGCCATCGGTAAGAGTTTTGAGGAAACAAAGTAAAATATCATTACAAGGTAAACACAAGTTACACTATAATGACACAAAATTTCAAAGCAAACATCTCACCACAGTCACCATATTATGTTTTAACATGCATGTTTATGGATGAAGTTAAATATTAAAGATGAAACAAAACAGATTTCAATGCAAATAGTTTACAACACCTGCTGCTACTATTAGCAAGTTCTTTTGTTTTCTTTCTTCACCAACATTTTATATCAAAACTGACAGAATGACCTAAGTGATCAAACATCTCACTGTTTACCTGTGTGACAACGAATGGTAGTTGTCACGTAACGGATGTGACATGTTGTTTTATTTTTCGCCAAGTCGTTTTTTTTGTTAATAAATGTAGGTCGCCGACTTCTGTAAATAGCCTTAGGTTAGGGAAGTTAATAAATGTAGTGTGAGCGTAAGCGTAAAGCCCGTTCAGCAAGCTTAATGGTGAGCGAGTACAGCGGTTGCACGCTTTCGCCGGGTAGCGTTAACCGAGGAGTGTTCAGAGTAAAGTTAAACTGCGAGGTAGCAGAGGGATAGTACAGTCAGTCAGCGGAGTTAGCTAGCGCAGTGAAAGTCTGGGTCAGGGTGCGGCCTAGTTTGGAGCCCTTGACAAGCTGTGTGAGGGTTGTGTTACCCTCCCTGCAAGACCACGGCCAGTGTTCCTGGGTGTGGGTGTCCGAGAGACTAGTGACCACGGCTGCTACTCAACAGAAGACCCCTCCGGTTCGTGTTCGTTTTGTTTGTCTCGTCCTGCCGGAGGACTCACCAGTGACAGGTAATTATTCATGCCATTTTTCTCAGTTAGCTGCTGTGCTCTCGGGTGTGTGAATGTGTACATAGGTTTGGAAGGGTATGTTCGTCTAGTTTTTTTAGTGATGTTTTAATCGAGTCTTTAACCATGTTTTTTAGGTTGGGTTGTAATGTGGTGGGTGTCGGATTTAGTTGTTTATGTTCGGCTGTCGCCAAGTGAGTATATTTAAAGGGCCATGTTGTCAAAATGAATTAAAGTGGGTATCCTTTCAAATATATTTGTATTAAGTCCTAGATGTAATGTAATAAGATTGTCACGTGGGGTGGTTGCTGGTGATTATTTGATATCTTTGTATGTACATGTGGATATTTTGATAATGTTGGTTTTAGCAGTGGCAATGTTATTATACAAAAGTGGTTGTGCTAGCTTAATGTTAGTGTAATGGAATAGTGCAGGCCTGGTAAATGTGGAATGTACATAGGAATCTTTTTTATCCACGATTGTATATTTAATATGGCCAAGGCGGGTATTAGGGTGAGATGAGACACAACTCACGTGGTTTGTGAGTAGATGCGTGCTAAGCCAGAATTAACTGTGTTGGCACTGTGACTGACAATGCGCCCTTTTCCAGTGCACTTCGAAGATTTCGTCATTCTTCGATCTCTTCATCTTCCATGACCAACGGTGACGCATCATCGGGAGCCGGAACGCCTTCGCTAGCCAGTCCTGTTGGACAAGTACTTTGGCGTTGGGCTACAGCAGGCTGATTCTACGTTCTGCGCGTCGGTCACAGGCGTGCGTGGGCAAGTGCGGCTACGGTGCTCTGCGGTGTAGGGGTAGTACTCTTACGTTACGAGCCACCCTGTCTAGTGTGGGACAGAGGACACTGTACAGGGACGAAGTACCCGCCTTGTATAGCCATTGCCGATTTTCACCTGTTAAGTCATTTTCACCTGTTAGTCATTTTCACCTGTTAGTCATTTTCGCCTGTTAGTCATTTTCACCTGTTAGTCATTGTTACCTGTTAATCTTTCTCATGTGTTAATACGTTATATGAGTGCATGTGTGGGTATGTGTGAGGGTGTGGGGCGTTAGCGGGTTGGGGTGGGAGTTAGAGTAAGAGTAGGTAATAAAAGATTTGTTTGTTGTTTATCACTGACGTTGTGTGATTTATTTAGAGTGGGTGGGCTTCTCGAGCGTTAGCGCTTACATTGTCGACGGCGCCCTGACTCTGTCAGGCGTGTCGTGACAGTAGTTACTTGGCGAATCAATTAGGTAGCTGTTTCGCATTTGCAATAAATGCCTGCAAGCAGATATCAAGGCAATCTATAGTCACTGTTGAATAACCCATTCAGCCCTGACACACTACAGCAGGAGATGGGTCGACCAAGATAATTCAAGAGTAGTGCCAGATTAGTTTGGCACCAGTCGGTGGTGGGACTCCCGGGACTGGTACTTCGCCTGGAGCTGGCGGACGGTCAACAGAAAGCAGACAAAAAGCAGTCGTGCGGGCACAGGGCCTCCTGTCAGAGGACACGTGCTCAAGCCCGGCCCGTCAACGCTACCGCCGCCAGGAACACACGTCGGCTGAGGCATTCACCGAAGCTTTACCTTGTCATGACCGAGCCAGGTAATCCCACCAGTGACCAACCACCAAGTAATCCCAAGGTAAATCCCAAGGTAATCCACTGAGCACCACACCAAGTTCACCACATAAAATCCAACGGTAATCCCACCGTATATAGTAGAAGCAAAGCAGGCTGAACACAACCGGTCTTGGTGAGCTAAGCGCAAAGACTGGTGGGAAACTGCCAGGCACGTGACCAGATAGGGATGCAGGGGAGGCAACCCAGGGTTTCTTGGTAACAACTCCCTAGAGTACCCCCCTGGTTGTGATGTATAGACGGTTTTTTGGGGCTAAAATTGGTAAGCTAAGCATACCTTCCTATTAGTAATGCCATCGGTAAGAGTTTTGAGGAAACAAAGTAAAAAATCATTACAAGGTAAACACAAGTTACACTATAATGACACAAAATTTCAAAGCAAACATCTCACCACAGTCACCATATTATGTTTTAACATGCATGTTTATGGATGAAGTTAAATATTAAAGATGAAACAAAACAGATTTCAATGCAAATAGTTTACAACACCTGCTGCTACTATTAGCAAGTTCTTTTGTTTTCTTTCTTCACCAACATTTTATATCAAAACTGACAGAATGACCTAAGTGATCAAACATCTCACTGTTTACCTGTGTGACAACGAATGGTAGTTGTCACGTAACGGATGTGACATGTTGTTTTATTTTTCGCCAAGTCGTTTTTTTTGTTAATAAATGTAGGTCGCCGACTTCTGTAAATAGCCTTAGGTTAGGGAAGTTAATAAATGTAGTGTGAGCGTAAGCGTAAAGCCCGTGCAGCAAGCTTAACGGTGAGCGAGTACAGCGGTTGCACGCTTTCGCCGGGTAGCGTTAACCGAGGAGTGTTCAGAGTAAAGTTAAACTGCGAGGTAGCAGAGGGATAGTACAGTCAGTCAGCGGAGTTAGCTAGCGCAGTGAAAGTCTGGGTCAGGGTGCGGCCTCGTTTGGAGCCCTTGACAAGCTGTGTGAGGGTTGTGTTACCCTCACTGCAAGACCACGGCCAGTGTTCCTGGGTGTGGGTGTCCGAGAGACTAGTGACCACGGCTGCTACTCAACAGAAGACCCCTCCGGTTCGTGTTCGTTTTGTTTGTCTCGTCCTGCCGGAGGACTCACCAGTGACAGGTAATTATTCATGCCATTTTTCTCAGTTAGCTGCTGTGCTCTCGGGTGTGTGAATGTGTACATAGGTTTGGAAGGGTATGTTCGTCTAGTTTTTTTAGTGATGTTTTAATCGAGTCTTTAACCATGTTTTTTAGGTTGGGTTGTAATGTGGTGGGTGTCGGATTTAGTTGTTTATGTTCGGCTGTCGCCAAGTGAGTATATTTAAAGGGCCATGTTGTCAAAATGAATTAAAGTGGGTATCCTTTCAAATATATTTGTATTAAGTCCTAGATGTAATGTAATAAGATTGTCACGTGGGGTGGTTGCTGGTGATTATTTGATATCTTTGTATGTACATGTGGATATTTTGATAATGTTGGTTTTAGCAGTGGCAATGTTATTATACAAAAGTGGTTGTGCTAGCTTAATGTTAGTGTAATGGAATAGTGCAGGCCTGGTAAATGTGGAATGTACATAGGAATCTTTTTTATCCACGATTGTATATTTAATATGGCCAAGGCGGGTATTAGGGTGAGATGAGACACAACTCACGTGGTTTGTGAGTAGATGCGTGCTAAGCCAGAATTAACTGTGTTGGCACTGTGACTGACAATGCGCCCTTTTCCAGTGCACTTCGAAGATTTCGTCATTCTTCGATCTCTTCATCTTCCATGACCAACGGTGACGCATCATCGGGAGCCGGAACGCCTTTGCTAGCCAGTTCTGTTGGACAAGTACTTTGGCGTTGGGCTACAGCAGGCTGATTCTACGTTCTGCGCGTCGGTCACAGGCGTGCGTGGGCAAGCGCGGCTACGGTGCTCTGCGGTGTAGGGGTAGTACTCTTACGTTACGAGCCACCCTGTCTAGTGTGGGACAGAGGACACTGTACAGGGAAGAAGTACCCGCCTTGTATAGCCATTGCTGATTTTCACCTGTTAAGTCATTTTCACCTGTTAGTCATTTTCACCTGTTAGTCATTTTCGCCTGTTAGTCATTTTCACCTGTTAGTCATTGTTACCTGTTAATCTTTTTCATGTGTTAATACGTTATATGAGTGCATGTGTGGGTATGTGTGAGGGTGTGGGGCGTTAGCGGGTTGGGGTGGGGGTTAAAGTAAGAGTAGGTAATAAAAGATTTGTTTGTTGTTTATCACTGACGTTGTGTGATTTATTTAGAGTGGGTGGGCTTCTCGAGCGTTAGCGCTTACATTGTCGACGGCGCCCTGACTCTGTCAGGCGTGTCGTGATAGTAGTTACTTGGCGAATCAATTAGGTAGCTGTTTCGCATTTGCAATAAATGCTTGCAAGCAGATATCAAGGCAATCTATAGTCACTGTTGAAGAACCCATTCAGCCCTGACGCACTACAGCTCGGCGCCAAGCTAATCTGGCACTACCCTTGAATTATCATGGTCGATCCATCTCCTACAACAGGTGCACAGCTGTTAGATGACGCCTCCAAAATTTGGGAAAAATGTGCGTTGGGCTGAATGAGTTAAATACATGTACCAACATAATGAAAATACCTGATGAAGGTGACACTCTGACCCCAGAGCTTGGTCAGAGCTTTCACACCTCTCACTATCACTGGCAGGCCCACATGCTCCCTCCAAGCAGATGTCACTCCCAGTGCTCGTGTCTGCTTCTGAAAAAAATCATCAGAACTTAACTCATTCAGCCCGACGGCCGTATTTCCCAAATTTTGGAGGCGTCATCTAATGACTATGCACCGGTTGCAGGAGATGGATCGACCATGAAAATTCAATATTAGCTTGGAGCCAACAGGTGCCAAGCTAATCTGGCACTACCCTTGAATTATCATGGTCGACCCATCTCCTGCTCTAGTGTGTCAGGGCTGAAAGGGCTAAAAAGTGCAGATAGACTATCAACAGGGGAAACCCCCTCAATCTATTTCACTGAGAAAATAATGAGAACTAATTACCCTAGGCGAATAGACAGCCAACTGCAGTGCAAATGCAATACCTGACATCTGACGACAGCCTACCAGTTAGTCTAGGTAATATGTTCTGAATCTTTCGGAATCAGTAAATCCACAATCATATAGGAAGGTAGCTCTTTGCCTAGGAATGTTGACTGCAGATTACTTCCCCTGGAACACTATCAGTTGTGAGATCCTCCCCCCCCCCCCCTCCACTCCCCCAGCCAAGGTTCGCTGGCAATGCATGTGTTCAGCTATTTATAGCACTGAACATGTAATGCTGCTTAGAAGGCAAAGAGTTAACTGGCAATTGTGAAAATACAAAAACATCCAGGGCTTCAGCATCAATTAACCCTTATCATTCAGAATACAACAGTATGTGAAATAAGTTTGACTAAAATAGTTTAAGGGTAATGCCAGAATAGCTTGGCACCTCTAGGCGCCAAGCTATTCTGGCACCACCCTTGAACTAAAGCCATTGGTCTATATCCTTACCTGTATATGTAATGTAGCTTACATATTATGGCAGTGTGCAAATTTGAAGCTTTTAGCCACAGTATGATATGGGTTAACACACATACACAGAAACTGCCACATGCCAGATTTTGAATTTTCAGATTTCTATTTTTTTCATCTGCCAACTTTGACTTATGCACCCATTAGTGTGCACCCAGGATGAATTAACCCATAATGATGTGAAAGTCTAAGTGCAACATGGAATCCACTATACCACAACACTGTGTCACAATATCAAACATAAGAGCAGGCTAAAAAAATAAAAAATAACAAACACAACAACAAGAATGGCAAAGCCCTTATGGCTCACGGATATGACTGTTCCAAAACTTTGATAAAACTAAAATTCTATCAAAAACTGGCATTTTTCACACATCTTTCGACCTCTTGTGACCTTTTTTTTTTTTCCAAGGGGCCATCCAAATTGGTATGCACAGAAAGGTTTTTCCATCAGTTATCTCTGTACCAAGTTTGGGTATGAAGTTGAAAAGAGTAGTTGACAACAAAAAAAAATTGTGAAAATTTGGTGTTTTTAAAAAAAATATATTTCTGGACCTTCTGTAACCCTTGACCTTTCCAAGGGGTCATCAAAATTAGCGTGCATAGAAAGGTCTTATCATCATGTATATCTGCACCAAGTTTGGGTTTGAAGTTGAAAATAGTATTTGAGAATAAAATATTTTTTGTGAAAATATGGCTATCTTTTTAAAATCTATTTCTGCACAGACCTCTTGTGACCATTGACCTTTCTGAAGGGTTATCCAAATTATTAAGCATAGAAAGGCCTTACTATCTGGTATCTCTGTACTAAGTTTGGGGTTGAAATTGCAAATAGTATTTGAGAAAAACAATTTTTGGGAAATATGGTAATGTTTTACCTATTTATTGACCCCCTGTGACCTTGATCTTTGAAAGAGGTCACTCAAATTGGCATGTTTAAAAAGGTTTTTGATAGAATTTTGCTTTTTATCAAAGTTTTTGCAAACTTTTCAATAAATTTGGCACAGAGGTAGCTGATGATAGCACCTTTCTATGCATACCAATTTAGTCGACCCCTCACATAAGTCAAGGGTCATGGAGGTTTGACAAATTTGTGAAAAATGCATAAAGTTTGGCATAGAGGTAGCTGATAATAACACCTTTCTATGCATACTAATTTAGTTGACCCCTCACAGAAGTCAAGGGTCACGGAGGTTTGACAAAATTGTGAAAAATGCATACATATAGAGAAAACTCAGATTTCGCAGGTACAAAAGCCAACCCTATACTTATGTTTAGGCACTGGAACAATTGATCATTTGAATGACCTGTTGGAAAGGTCAAGGTCACAAAGGTCACACTTATTATGTGGATTGGTCATATATACGTGAGCCATTTTTCTCACATTTATCGACCTCCTGTGAGCCTTTAACTTTCTGAGGGGTCACCTTTTGACCTCTTGTGACGACCTTTGTGAAGGGTCATTCAAATTAGTATGACTAGAAAGGTTTAATGATCAGGCATCTCTGTACTAAGTTCAGGTTTGAAGTTGAAAATAGTATTTGAGGAGAAACAATTTGTGTCAAAATATGGCTATTTTGGATCCCTTTCTGGACCCCCTGTGAGCTTGACCTTTGAGAGAAGTCACTGAAATTGGTATGATTAGAAAGCTTTTACCACAAAGTACCCTTGCGCCAAGTTTGAAGTCTGATGCATGAATAGTCAACGAGAAAATGTCAACGTTAAAGTTTACCATGGATGACAGACGTCTGAGAACAAACAACAGATGCTGAATGACCCATTACATAGAGTCACTTTTGCTATTACACGTGAGCCAAAAACACACCAACCACCATTTTCTGGACGTAGCCCTGAGCAGGCCAAGTGACTCTGGCTGGCTTTTGTCAGTGCACATCACAAAGGTAACGTTTTAGCCAGTATGGATGCATGATTTCTGTGTGCAGCTATGTTTGTCCTAAACTATGTAAGGAATACAACAAAAAAAACTTTGAATCTGTAATCAGACAAGCTAAATATAAACATATAACAGAAACCTGCAAATGTGCACATGCACACTTTCCAACAAAACAAACAAACAGGCGTCATGGGAGAAACCAAAGCTAAACAAGAAAGGCAAAGCCCTTATGGCTCACGTGTATGACCGATCTACATGTGACCCCTGTGACAATAAGTAAAGGGGTGGCTTGTGCACGAGCAAAGTTCATGTTTAGAAAGAAGTACCCAACGGAGAAAGAAACGCGCTTAGAAAAAACGGTACAACACAATTTATTAATATTTCGGGTAAATACCCTTTGTCAAAATAGACAAACAAACAGAGACATTAGCCGCTACTTATCTTCAGATGCAGAAGGAATGTGGCAACTGAAGGTGACGTAAAAAGAAAAAGAAAAGAAAAGGAAAGGAAGAACAAAAGTAAAAATGACGTCAAAGAAAAAAATCGTAAGAGAAAGACTCCGAGAGAAACTAAACACGATAGACAAGAGTGTGTGTAAGCGCGCGCAGGAGCGAGCAAAAGTAAATGCGCGTGTGTGAGGCCGGGGAGAGAGAGAGAGAAGAGAGACAGCGAGAGAGAGAGAGAGAGAGGGGGGGGGAGAGAGAAAGAGAGAGAGAGAGAGAGAGAAAGAGAGAGAGAGAGAGAGAGAGAGAGAGAGAGAGAGAGAGAGAGAGAGAAGGAGAGAGAGAGAGAGAGAACGGGGAGTACCCTTGGGCACGAAGTAGGCTGAGTGTCTAATACACAAAGCCAGCTAAACACCAACCCGAAGGCAAACCTTATATCACCATCGAGTTGAGGACTACCTCGGGGAAAAACGGGAGGACCCCGGGAAAAAAAACCCAGCATTTAGCATGGTACACAACAAGGAATATCGATGAAACAAAGCAAATAATCAAATTCAGTAAGAGAATAATGGTATAAGAGGAGAGTAGGTAGTTGTGAAACCATCCTCAAGGGTAACTCAAAAAAAAAAAAAAAAAAAAACCGGGTGTGGGGGGAGAGAAAGACAAAAGGGGCGGGGGAAGGGGAGGGGGAAAGGGAAGAGAGAGCAAGGGGGAAGAGAGAGAGAGAGAGAGAGAGAGAGAGAGAGAGAGAGAGAGAGAGAGAGAGAGAGAGAGAGAGAGAGAGAAACAAAAAGGGAGGGGGGGGGGAAGGCAAACAAACAGAGCCACCAGCCCCACCCAACAGGCACCCTCCAGCCCACGGACGAACGCACAGGCACGCGAACAAGACGACCACATACATCCCCAAGGGAATGCACATGATCGCCCCCCATACCCGCGCATAAATCCAAGGACCGGCGACCAGGCGCCCGACAGGGAAGGGCAAGGGATCCAACTTAACGTATGGCCAGCGCTGAAAAAGTCCCCATGGGAGGCACAAAGTACATATCAATCAGCGCCAGCCGCACCTATCTGGTTAGTGAGTAGTCATACAGAAGCGACTCGGTAAGGTAAATGACAGTTAGCAGAAGACACAGGTAAGGTCCAAAAAGTTAATCTTTCATATTCATCCCGAGTGGCGCCACAGTGCCCAGTTTATTAATCAAAAATTTTTCTCGGTCTTTCCTGGCCCAGACATTACTGGCTTGCATAAGCCAGAGGCCTTTAACACGAATGTCCGAGACGGAGTGATCGGCCTGTTTGAAATGTCGCCCGACCGGTCTATTGTAATGGTACTTGACCGACTGAAGATGTTCTTTAAAACGGTCGTTGATGGTTCTTTCCGTCTCTCCAACATAGAGTTGGCCGCATTTCACACAGGAGATGACATAAATCACGTTGGTAGTTTGACATGTGAAGTATCTGTCTATGTTGAATTTGTAGCGTGGACCATTCACCACTGTAGAAGGGCAAATAAAAGGACATGTCTTGCAATTTGGAACATTGCACGGTGTGGAGCCGGAGGGTCTGGTGGTAGAACGAGGCTTAAGAGTAGAGCGAACAAGCATGTCTCGTAAATTAATATCCCTCTTGAAAGCCACCAACGGAGGTTCAGAAAAGATAGCAGCGGACTCTTTACTGGATGACAAAAGACCCCAGTTAGAAAGAAGTATTTTACGAACCGGATTGGTGTGCGGATGGTAAACCATGGTTACGATGGGCCTGTCACTCTCAGCGGTAGGCTTAGTCTGCAGTATACTCGCGCGACTAAGTTTTTGTACTGTTTGGAGAGAACCTTGAACAACAGTATGTGGGTAATGTCTGTCGATGAAAAATCCAGCCATTTCTTTGGATTGAACATCAAAATCTGATTTTTCGGAACAGATTCTTTTAAGCCGAAGAAACTGAGAAAATGGGATGCTATTCTTACATTTGGGGTTGTGCGAAGAGCGGTAGTCGAGGTATGAATGTGAATCGGTAGGCTTGTAATGTATTGAAGTTTTCAACATTCCGCAGTCAATACTGATGCTCATGTCCAGAAAGTCGACTGAAGTAGCTGATATATTGTATGTGAACTTGATGGATGGGTGGAAATCCTGCACGAAGTGAATGAAGTCTAAAAGTGCAGCGTGGGTCATGTGTGTAGCTCCGATACCATCATCGATGTAGCGTTTATACATCTCAGGGACAGGCCCGGTGTATGTCTGAAGTATTTGGTTCTGAAGGTTCTCATGTTTAGAAAGGTCTTGTCACAAATTATCTTTGGGCCAAGTTTGAAGACTGTGGCTTGAATAGTCTCCGCGCAAAATGTGAACATTAAAGTTTACCACAGATGACGGTGGACAGACAACCTTGACGAATGATGGACGACAGATGATAGACGATGGACACTGACCAGACCACTGGCCCAAACATAGACTCACTTTTGCTTCACACATAAGCCAAAAACCAAGACACCAACCCATTTTCTTTGTGCTTGTCCAGTATGCAATAAATCTTTTAAAAAGTCGATAGAGGCAGCATGTTGTCTTTCCTGTCCCGCTGCGTCCAAGCAGCAAAATTGGGGCTTCAGAATGAAGGTCAATAATGGCCTGTTCATGGTCAGTCACTTTGAAAGGGAATTCCACTTGCAGCTCCATATTCTGTAAATCATAAAACAATTTAGTGAAAGCACACTCCACAACAAAAGCCACTGGCTAGCACCAAAAAAGGTTTACAAAAACAGAACAGTAAAGCCCTCATAGCTCATTTGCAGGTATGATTTGCAATATGTCTCTGATCTTCCGTGACCTTGACCTTTCCAATAGGTCACTCAAACAAGCAAGTGTTAACCCATTCAGCCCCGACGTACTACAGCGGGAGATGGGTCGACCATGATAATTCAAGGGTAGTGCCAGATTAGCTTGGTGCCTATCGGCAACAGGTGCACAGTCGTTAGATGACGCCTCTAAAATTTGGGAAATACGTGTGACGGGCTGAATGAGTTAATAAGTGTTTTGACATGTCTGAAAAGTTGGCTGCAAAATAATTTCTTTTGTCAGTATATGTGCTTACTTAACAAATTTCTGTTTACAGCCCATGACTTTATAAGTGATTCACCAAATAACCATACATGTAAACTATTCTCCAGTAAACAAAACTTTTAGGGTGCATTCAGGTTCCAATATAAAGTACTAATTTAATACTAATTTAATTAAAAAACTAATTTAGGCATAATATGGATATTTTTTTACCTATTTACTGATCCCCTGTGACCTTGACCTATGAGAGAGGTCACTCAAATCAGTATGTTTAGAAATGTCTTGCTGCAAGGTATCCTTGGGCCAAGTTTGAAGACTGTGGCTTGAATGGTCTCCAAGAACATGCCAAAACATTAAAGTTTACCACAGACAACAGCAGATGGACACCAAATGGACGACCACTGGCCCAGAATATACTCACTTTTGCTTCACATGAGTCAAAAAGGCATTGAATAAATAAGTCATAGCTTCATGCCTTCAGCATGTAGGAGATAACAGCCGATGAGATGTCATACAACTTTAGAATGTTGAACTCCCTCTTGTTGTCTGTTGCTGGTAGGGAGACGCTGAACACTTCTTCTTGCAGCACCTTTTTGGTCCCGCTGGTGTCAACCTCGCAATAGTACATCGGCCCTCGCTTAGTACTTCTGCAGCCATGGAACTGAAGGGTGCTAACCATCTGTAGCTGTTTTAGATTCTTGCATTCCTTTCCTCTCTCATGTGACTTGATAATACGCTGAACAGCCGCATAGATCTAAGAAATAATTTAAAAAAATTATTAACACTACTAACGCTGTGTTCATTTTTTCCTAAATTGTATTGTAACTGAGGGGTAGGAGATTATTTGTTTATTTTAATATCTGACAAAGCTGCATACTGTTGTGAAGAAAACAAAATACAGGAACACAAGAAATGTCTGTTAAACTGCAATGAAAACACAAACAAGATGGGATGAACCATAACCCACAAAGTCCCTTCTATATGAAAGCTGTCCTCGCTGTCAATGGTCTCTACCTTCTGTCTTTGACCTGATTCTGATGTTGAATTATTTCCAATTGAAAATGTCTCGCAGATCTGCCAATGCATCAGTGAGTTCTATAAGGGGCGCAGGACATACGCGTCATTGATTTGTCAAACGTCATTTGACATGACGTAAGTTTTAGTTTTTACGTAATTTTATATTTTACGTGATACGCGTTTCACTTTCGCTTCATAGGCTTGAGAAAATGGTGACAAAACTAGAACTTCACAGTACAATTTCAGTCTTGCTATAATTTGTGTGAAAGCAGGTTGACTTTACCTAGCTACATGATATACTAAGTACAGGGGTCACCTGCATGCTCTTCTAAAAGCGCGTCGATGTGTGTGTGCCTGTTAGTGTGTGCATGCACACGCGCTCCAAACATCTTCAAGAGGCATAGATCCTCATGCGCCTGGAGGGCACAAGAGGATCTATTCCTCCTGGAGATGCGCAAATGTTTGTGTGAGAGAGAGAGAGAGAGCCGCGTGTGTGAGAGAGACTGATGTCATATTTAGAGTATAATGTCAGTGTCTGCATGTTGGAGTTGCCTCTTTTATGTCATGGCCACTGTCTGACTTTCTCTAGAAATCAAGGTTTTGTACTGTTTTAATTCTTTTCTGAAAAGAATAAATAATTTTTACTAAAGAAGTTGAATGGATACAAAGCTGGCTAACGAACTCATCCATTGTCTTTCTCTAAACTAGCTATATGCAAAAGTTCAAGTAAATATGACAAAAATTACGCACTCTAATCTGGGTCAACCAAGTTCCCATAAACGGTTGTTTATGTTTTCAATGAGACATTCAATTACAATATGCTCGGAGGCTCTCATAGCCACCCACCTAAGAAAGTATTTCGCCAAGTTTCAAGCTTGCTTACGGTGGGTCAAGGTCATTCCTGAGCTCGGACTATGCGTGTGATTTCTCTATGGATGGAATGACTGTGCGTTTGAAATTTTTGGCAAGCTGTGTCAGGATGTGGATTACTTTCTTTATGTGGGATTCTGCGTACTCTGGATTTTCTTTTCAACAAGGCTGGCTTTTTTGAACGACCAATGCCCACCATTCCAGCCGCTGTTGGACCCGGGTGAGCGCGATAGACATGTACTGACACAATACAGCCGCGCTGAACTCCTGGCTGCGCCACCGGCTGGCTTGACTGCAGAGCTGACCTCTCACCTCCACACGCTACAGATTGGTGCACGCTTACCGAGGAAGCGGATACGACGCGGCGTATAGCTAGTTTAGAGAAAGACAATGGATGACGTCCTGTCCTGGATGACAAGCAACAAACTTAAGCTTAACACCGACAAAACTGAAGTCATGCCTGTTGGCTCTCAGTCTCGCCTTAGTCTGATTAACGGCGAGTTCCCAAACATTGGTGACTGCAGCGTTCCCTTCCAGAACTGTGTCAAATATCTGCGTGTGAAGATTGATTCGACGCTTTCCATGCATGATCATATCAGTAGCATCTGCCGAGCTGGTTTCCTTGAGCTGCGCAGAATTTCTTCCCTCAGACCGTATCTCACAGAAAGTGCGGCGTGAAGACTTGTAAATGCATTCATTACGTCCAGGCCCGATTATTGCAATTCTGTATTGGCAGGTTTACCGGCAGATCAGATTTCACGCTTGCAGATGATTCAAAACAATGCGGCGCGTCTCAATTTGAAGAAATGAAAGAGAGACCACGTTATGCCTCTACTAAAGCAGCTGCACTGGCTGCCCGTAAAATTCCGCTGCCAGTACAAAATTGCAATTTTCACCTATCGGCATTTTGACGGATCTGTCCCGCCGTACCTTTCTGCCAAGCTGTCTGTTTATCAGCCATTACGCACCCTCCGTTCCTCTAGTGTAAAACTTAAAAAATCCCGAAGCTTAACATGAAAACTATCGGGGAGCGTTCTTTCACCTTTTTAGCCCCAAGTGTGTGGAACTCCTTGCCAACTGAAATGCGGAATCTGCCCACATTGTCACAGTTCAAAGCTCACTTAAAGACTTTTCTTATCTGTCGGGCATTTAACACTTAGCTCATCTTTAGCTAACTGTTGACTGCCTTTTATTCTGATCCTAGAGGAAGTGAATGTAAGGTGTTGGGAAGAGATGGGGTAGTTTAAAGTAGTGTATAATCGTGTGTGTGTCTGAGAGAGAGGGTGTGCTGTTGTGCATGCGCAGTGAGTCCAGTGTTTTCCTGGAGAACAGTGCTATACAAGAACTATGTATTATTATTATTATTAAGCTTGTGTGTACAAAAGTATTGGACTTATATTTGGAGCATACATACGCACACACATACATACGGCGCTTCGCACCAAATGTACTTTCAGCAGTGAGGTTAGTGTAACTAGACATGACGTAATTTTTATCTAGTTACTTCAATTGTTAGAGGTTTAGCCTGCCCACCTTTGAGATCATGGACATGCTATTAAATTCGCCCCACCGTGACCCGTCCTAAAAAGTCCCTTCTAGGACTTAAAAACGGGCATTGTGTGGGAAAACGTAGGTGCATGTGTGTTGTCCATGTGTGTTGGGGGGGGGGGGGGGGAGGGGGGGAAGGGGGATTTAGGGTGGGGGAATCAAACCATGCAGAAAGCATACGAACACCATCATGTCTGAGGACAATGTCCCAAATGCGGATGATGTCCGTGTAGATTTTGTTGTTGTGGACAGATGCTGTCTCGCCAATGTTCCCATGCCTCTCAGATGCACCATTCTGGATTGACACAGAGGATATGGTTTTCTCCCACAAGATGCGTGATGCCTTAGTCAGCTTTGCTTCATAGAGTTTAAGCTTGCCTGAAGCTTCTGGTATCTGAGAGAAACACATAATTATATGTTTATTAGATAGGAGCTGCAGGTACAGGAGCAGAAATAATGTGAACAATACAACACTATAACATGTCTTTTCAACACCTCTTACACTTCTTAAACAGGGTTTACTGGCAACATGATGATTGGTACTATGTGCCTTGCCGCTGTGTTGTGTTTCCATACGACTATACAACAACTGTAGTGGGCGACATCGCCAAAAAGTAGCTAAGCAGCAGGCGGAAAATTGCTTCTTGTGTTTCCATATGGTGGCGCGACAGATGCCATCTTGCCCCTATTTAAGTTGTTCAGAACTGCTGCGATTTGTTCTCACATACTGAAAGCCTCGCTCCCTTCGAAGTGGAATCGCAGTGGAATCAAAGTTGAATCGGTCCATGGAGTGATCACACGCGCATATGAAAACACTCATTCTTTATTTCTTTGTTCTTGATTCATGTCGCTGTCACCACCGCTTTCACATTGCTGTCGTGCCACTATGTGGAAACACTGATTCAGAGTCAGAAAACTTTATTGTCCCATACTAAGTTAACTTGTGAAATTTCTCTTTTGATCAAAGATACCTATAACAAAAAATACAATACAATACAATACAATAACACTTTATTAATCCCTCATGGGGAAATTTATTGTCTGCCCGTACAACACATCGCATCATCAATCACTCATTGAACTAATTAAATAACCCATAACTCCCTGTTAAAGAGATGAACTGTAACAGACCTTTGTAACACTCTTGGCATCATAAACACTTATGGTGTATTCCCCCTGTGCTTCTGGTGTCAGCAATGTTGCAGTGAACTACTAAAAGGGCTAGTGCTAAACAACTAAAGAATGTTGACAGACACTATCTATTGATATTACTGTTGAAAAGGGTAACAGCCTTAGGGACAAAAGAGTTGGCATAACGTGATGTACTACTTTTGGGTACTCGACATCTGCCACTTTGCTCGATACATCTGATGTCAAATTCATATCTAAGTGGATGTGTTTTGTCATCAAGAATGTCAGCCAGTTTGTTCATAATCCGTCTGTTGTACAGTGTGTCCAAAGTATCTTGTGCTCTACCAATCACCCCACCCACTTTCCTGATTACTTTGTTAAGACGATCTTGATCTGTTTTACATAAATTTCTACCCCAGCACGTCAGTCCAAAAGTTAGAACAACAACAACACTGGAGCAGTAAAACATCTGTAAAAGCTGAGTCTCCCATGTTCCAGCAGTTACTCAAGGTTCCATATACAGTTGCACGCTTGCCAATTGACAGCCTGACGCAGATTCAACCTGTGGGTAAAATGCTGAGGGGAGTAGAAGCATTCACTTGGTGCACATGAACAACAGATACAAAACATAAGAAGCAGACGACAGCCTGAAAGTGACACAATGTCAAAGCTTTATGTACTGGGGATCCTTCACCACATCAGTCGGCAGCACACAGCAGTCCATTGTAGAAACACAAGTGTTGTATAAAAACAATGGACACAGTTGATTTCTCGCTTCTGATCACAGTTGGCGTGTCCACAGTCGTAGACTTAAACCTAGATGACTGCCACGCATGAGGATGCAATGAGAATGATATCGCACAGAAAGAGGTAATGCTTCTCATGAGCCCCTGTAACTGAAGGGGCACATGAAACTCTATGGCTTGCTGAGGGACTGAGTTGGGCCCCAGATCAACAAAGATAAGACACTTTCCCACAGCTGGGGTTGACCAGCAGTCAGTGGCTTATTGCCAGATGGCTGCCTCTGTCTGAGGATGCAATGAGGATTGCATCGCACAGCAAGAAGCAACGATTTACATGAGCCCCTGTGAGTGAGGGGCACATGGCAATCTATGTCTGGGTGAAGTACTGTGACAGGTGCAGGTCAACAGTGCCAAAGTGAGGATATTTGACTATAGGTCCATGAACACACTAGACCCATCCACCGATCCCTTGAGATAATTGTGAAATATACCAGACAAGAAAGAAGAACCATCGAATAGAAAAACACAACTTCCACAAATAACTATCAAACACATTTTTGGTTGTTGTTGTCAGTTGTGCATGGCTGGGTGGGGGGGGGGGGGGGGGGGGGTGGAAGGGGGGAGGGAGGGAGGGGGGGGAGAGGGAGGGGGGACCTGCCCCCCCCCCCCCCCTCGGATCCAACACTGAACAACCTCCACCGGAGACAAACCTAGAGGAGGTCCTTGAGGGTTCAGTATCAATGTAGTCTCAAATGCCAAGTTGAGCATCTTAACTGCTGAACTTGAATGCGGCAAAAGACTTTTATTACATATTGAATCTGCACTTACTGCCCCCCATCACATGTATTTTACATGTGTGTTTCTGGAGGAGGTCATTGGATGTGTTGTGTAAAGTGACGTGTGTGCAAGGGGGAGAGGTGACCAGTGGAGTTTGGGCTGTTGACAAAGATATCCGAATTTTTTTAGGGATCCAGGGTCCCACTACTTCTTGCCCAGCTGCATCATATAGAGTCAGACCTGTATCAAGTCTGACCTGCTTGTTATGGTGTAAGAAAGACTGCTGGTAAAAGATCGAGCTCTTTGGAGAAACTGTTCCAAAAGCCTCAAAATTAAATAAAAGTGCATCTGAATTCAACTGATACCTTAAAGAAGCAGATGTGAGCTATAAAATATCACCTGTAAGCAAAGTGTTATCAGAGATCAAGCTGAAAATGATAACCCTTTGCGTGTCAGTAGTGGTTTTTGTTGCGATGATTCCTAGTGGAATCATCCCAACAAAAACTGCTACCGGCACTCAAAGGGATAACTATAAATGCGTCTCTCACCATTTTTGACAATGCAGGTCCTCGATCCCCAGATGCTAAACGCTTCACAACCTTCCCAAAGCGCTGCCTCAAGTTGTTGGAAAAACGCTTGCTGTGTAGTGTTTTCAACACTTTTGGAGTACAGTCTACACGCCAGCGCTCTTTTTCCTGAAACAGTCAAGTTGTTTTGTTTTTGTGACACAAGTTTTGCCCTTTTAATAATACATCCTATCAACATTAACAGTGAACTTTGGTCTTCTCTACAACTGCACAATAAAAAAACTGCACAGTGATTCTCAGCTTAGATGTGGAAGGTGTTAATAATAATAATACATAATAATACCGTTATTATATAGGCGCTTTTTCTCAATTTTGGGGAAATCGACTCAAAGCGCCGCGCCTGAAACCCAACACACACACACTCACGAAACAGACACGGATTTACGCCATTTAAGACAAGCACAGTACAAACACAGTACACAAGACAAACGAAGGGCCAGTCAGCTACTGAAGTTACAGAGATTTTTGATCACTTGTATTTGAAATTTGTAAAGTGGCCTGAGACCGGTACCAAAGCGTGGGGGGTGGGGGGGTGGTTACATATGGAAAGCCTGAACAATGGAATAATAGGAACAGCAAACCCCTCACTTGCATGCATCTGTGACTGACCTTTTCCAACAGGTCACTAAAATCAGGAACTACTCATACAATTCAAGAGAAGTTGACAAATTAATGTGAGAAAGAAATGTATACATGTTATGATCTGTCAACAGATTTCACATGTACTGTGGCCAACTCTCAAATCTGACATTTGTCAACTTCACTTAAATTTTATGAGTAGTCAACTAAAGAATATGCCTAGGGAGGTCTTATCATTGTAACTTTAGCTTTAAGTTTAACTGAAAGTCTGCAAATGTCTCAACAAAAAATATTATTTTAACAAAAAATATGCAGTTTTCAGATATTTCCTGACCTCTTGTAACCCTTAAAGTGATTTGCTGCAGGAAAAAAAGGGTTAATAGTTTGCAGTATCTCCTTTATAAATGTTCCAATATTTGCAATATTGCTGCAAAAGGGCAAACTGAACTGAAGAAGTTTAAATGTCATGAGGAGGAAGACTTTTCTACTCTTCTTCTCCTGTGTATGCAGGACACTTCCATCAATATGTATCAGGGGGCAATAGGCCTCAGGAAGTTCCCCGCATTGCCTAGGAGCGTCGATGCATCAGCCGCCATCTTAAGAGGATAGGATAGTCTTCAGACAGTAGCGAAGTAGTGTTTCAACACATTTTTCTTCAAGTTCTTAACTCTTTGCAAACAAATAAAAGCAGATTCTGGTTAACGGTTTCCTACAGTGATGGCAAAACTTGCTGTTGTTGCTTAAAGCACGTCGTGACTTTCCTGACATTGTCCTGAGAGCGATTTCCCTATAAGCGCCTTAGTCCCATATCCTCTCAAGATGGCCACCACGACTAGCGTGATGACGTCAGCTTCCCGAGTCCTATAAACAACCTCCGTTAAGATGTGCATTATATTTACAAAGAAGGATTACAAAGAAGGATTGATAAGGATTCATTTTTCAAATGCGCCCTGCGCCACTGGCACATCATTCCCCAAAATGACCAATCGCATTTTCAGCTGAGCGGGTTAATGTTCAACCCACAGATTACTCGCTCCTGTTGCAATCATTCCCTTCTACCCCCTCCCCTCCCCTTCTTTGTTTATTTCTTCTACATCACATCAGCCTTGCACACAATCAATACTGGCTGGTGTGAAACATTTGACGTCTGCTCGATAATCGGAAGTAATTCCACATGCTTCTGGAACTGTAACGCAGAATTCAATTGGCTACTGCAGCCAGATGTTAAGCGAAAAGTAGTCTGCTTTTCTTCACAGCATGAATCACATTTCCATCTGTTTCCGACGAAAGTTTGTAAACTTGCTGCCCTTGCTGCCCCAAAAATAGCTTAAGCTGGTACAGTGGTAGACTGAGATTCTGTACCACCATGGCTACAGAGGGCTCGTCCAGCACCAATTATTGTAGTGCAACAAAGGCAACATGAAGATGGCGGTGCCATACCCACAATGAACAAACGTTCCATTCCATGTTGGTGAGTGTGTACTCCTTGCCTAGTTACAAAACAAACTTGCGTTTTGCAAGGGTTGTGCTGTGAGGACAGGGACAGAATCGATTTAGCAGCTGGGACTGACAATTTTAGAACCAACACTCTGACCAGACAAGACAGATGGGGACATAGAACATTACCATCTATAGACTATATAATCACTGCCCAGACAGAACAAGAAATTAACAGACTAAAAAAAACTGTCTCAGAAGAGGAGACGACCGTTTCAATGCTTTTGTTCTGGGTGTGTAAAAAGGGCATTTGTCCATCGTTATTTAATTCGCTGAGGAATTCAGCCTGACTTTGGCTCTGTGGCAACCATAATCACTTCTCTCCGTGTGTGTGTGTGTGTGTGTGTGCATGTGTGTGTGTGTGTGTGTGTGTGTGTGTGCGTGCATGCGTGAGACAGAGAGAGAGAGAGATTTTAGAATGAACACTGCAAGTCTTGGTTGCACGACAACACCGAGAACCCATTGAATAAACACATTTTAGCAACAAAATTCTGTCCTGCAGCAAAACGCTTTAACCTTTCAGAGTCACCAAAATCAGAACGCACTTCATTCATCAGGTACTACTGTACCACTACAAGGTAGACTAAGTTGAAATCAGCATTTTGTAAAACACTTTTACCCAAACATGTCAATATTTGTTAACCTATGTTTTCACCCTCTGTTAACATTGATGTTTACTTGAGGTCACTCAAATTGTTAAGTTTAGGTATTACGGTAAGGTCATGTCACGAAATATCATTGGGTCATTTTAAGTCTGTGGCCTGAAAATAAATTATAAGTGTCTGAATAGTGTCCACAATTAAAGAATTTAAAGAAAACTGGACACCAGTACACATGCACACAGTGCTATTTACCACAAGTGAGGGGTGACACAACAGTAATCTGAAATTTTAGTTACTTTCCACTGTCAGTGTATAAAGGAAGAAGAAGCAAATATTTCCTATTACAATATTCGGTCCATGGAAATTTACATCCACCAAAGCCATGAATGAATAGCCTTATAGCTAGGACTTGATGAACTAATCTTACCGACATAATAGACATGTACTGAACATGATGAAATATCAATACACAAAGAAATAAACTTTTTTTTTAATATAACAAGGAAAATGTAGTTTATTAAATTTCTGTCAAATCATGTCTAATTACATTTATGGAGACCCCTTATAAAAAAACATAAATCTTAATTTCCCCCCAAAAGTGATCTGCGTGTTCTATGGCAGGCTTAAATTGCTAAAAATTTTCTGATACAATTTATCGATGTTGTCTTTCTTAAACTAATACTCTTCTTTTCACAATTTGCTTGAATATAGGTACACATAACAGAGGTTTTCTACTGCCCCTTGTGTGTAAAATACCTCTTCTATGTACAAAGGAGAAGAAGAATAGAAAAGCTTTTGATTTTACAACATTCAAACTTTCTAGTTAAGTTAAACCTTTTGTGCAGCATTATTGTAAAACACAGTAAGAACATTTATACTGAAGATATTGCTTATTGTAAGACATAGTAAAAACATTTATATTGGAGATATTGCAAACTGTTAGCCCTTTATTGTCTGCAGCAGGTCGCTTTAACCCCTATCATACTGAGGCTAAAAGCTTCACATTTGTACACTGCCATATGCAAGCTACATTGTAGTACTTACAGATAAAGCTATAGACCAATGGCTTGAGTTCAAGGGTGGTGCCAGAATAGCTTGGCGCTTAGAGGCGCCAAGCTATTCTGGCACCACCCTTGAACTATTTTAGTCAAACTGGTGTATTCCGAATGATATGGGTTAAGCAGCCCTGTTTCTCTGTCAACTTCAACAAAATCTTGTAAATTATTTTTCCTTGTTATCGAAAAGCGTCTTTTTTTCTTTGCTGCAAATTATTTTATTGCATTTTACACACTTTGGTAGTCACTCTATTGGCCTGGATTTTAACTGAATGCTAATTTTCATCACATTACACCAACACATAAGTCTACTATCACTAAAGTGGCCGTGCACTGTCTATACATTTTAGGACACTGTATGTGACATACACGGTCCCGTGTTACACAGTATGTGACATACATGGTCTTGTGTTACACTATATGTGACATACACGGTCTTGTGATACACTGTATGTGACATACACGGTCTCGAATCCAGCTGTATATGCAGGCTCTCTGGCAGAATTGAGAAAATCATACTCTTCTTTGTGCAACCATTTACAACACACGGAACTAAACTAGACAGAAACTATTTTTTTTGTAAGAGAGAGAGAGAGAGACAGCGCAAAATCCTGCATTATACAACAGACGCAATTTGTATCAGGCTAGTGCCTTTCTTCTGTATGTAGGCCCACCTATGCGCTCTTGATACCCTGTCTTAAAACAGACACCAGAAAAACACCTGTTCAAATATGTGTCATCCATGACACAACATGTTGACTTTTGCTACATGAGTTGCATACTAATAGATAATAGGCTTCTAACCATCAACATTCAACAAGCATTTATTGTGATTTCCAAAACCTACGATGAGTTTGGAGCAAAATCCGAGTACAATCAAGTTTTGGTGGGTGAAAACTATATTGTATTGTTGATCTAACATAATAATACTATGCATGGA
Organism: Semisulcospira habei; assembly: GCA_036245525.1. NCBI lineage: Eukaryota > Metazoa > Mollusca > Gastropoda > Semisulcospiridae > Semisulcospira > Semisulcospira habei. Next base: position 120,397,791 of record BTPG01000001.1, on the reverse strand, counting down.
GGTCAGAAAAAATCCACGGCACACTCAAGTTTCAACCGCTACTGTGCCAACCTCTGCCAGTACAATTTACCATCTCCTCAGCATCATGTGAAGTAGAGGGTGTAGAGAGTTCTTCTTTCTCCTCATCGGACATTTCTCCATTCTCCTCCTCAGACATCCCAAGCTCTTCTGGTGGTTCTTCTTCAGTCTCTTCTTCCTCTTCCAGCCATTTTTCATCTGATGTACTGGCCTCTCTTGCCTCTTCCACTGTCAGCTGCCGAATTCCTGTCATGAGCACTTCCATCAAGGCTTGAGCTCGGCTATCATTGTGCGACTCTAGGTAATCCACTGCCATCTGGCCAGCCTTGTCTTCCACATCAATGATAGCATCATATTTAGCCAGAAGTCTGATGGCCCTCTGGGAAAGGTCAGCGGAGCTGGCAGACACAGCTAAATGGAAGACAGTAAACCCTTTCTTGTCTGTGAGTTTGGGGTCTAGGACTGGATATTTTGGGGGGTCACTCTTGAACATGGACAGCAGCCTCTCAAACCAGTCAAAAAACTGTTCATACTGCGACCCTGCAACATTTCCTGCTGACAGAATGACATGAATGTTTGATCAAAAACATTTTAATACTAAAGAGTGGAGATGTCTTTGTAAAATTTAATCCTTCAGCAGAGTGCCCCAAGTCCCATTCCTTGCCCCCCCCCCCCCTTAGCTAAAAATAACTTTGTATGATGTTAATTCAGCTACACTAGCGTATTATAAGTTATTGGTAGCAGTAGTTTGCTACACGGACCCCACTAGGCCTGAGGGAGGTCAAAGTAACCATTGTATGCAAAGGGGTACAATGGTTATACTTTGACTTTCTAAAGGCCTACACGGGTCCAGGTAGCAAACCCCTGCTGCCAATAACATATTTGTTTTCATTCCTCCACTATATTCATAAAAGTAGTCAGATTGATCAAACTTGAGCGTCTGTTGCGTCTGCTATAGTTGACCTAAATACTTCTGAGCGAGCCCCTGCAGTTGTAAGGGGTCAAATTCATGTGCAAACAACGGTTTTGCTAACAGCTTGTCAATTTCAGTCTGGCTTATGGAAACGCTTTACGAGCCCTACTGATATTATCAGAGTAATACAATTTAACATTGACTACGTTTTTTTTTTATTTTATTGTTGTTCACAAAGTAAATAGTTTAGAATTTGATATTTGGCAATGAAGCAACGGGCGAGTGGCAATGATTTGATGCGACATTCTCGATCCGGGGAAGGCCTGCTCTATTTTTATTCTCACGTGTTTCAACAGAAACTATTGTTGAAAACCGGATGCCATTGTAAAAACAACTTTAGAGTGTGCATAGTTTCAAACTATGCTATGAAGCTTCATTGTTTGTGTGTTTTTTTCTTTTTATCAAACAAAACTGGTTACTAAAGAGTCAAAAATGAAGCTGAAACGCATCATACAGTGGGCTAAAGAAGTCTGCCATTAGTCGCAACAAGTGTTTTTGTAGCAAGGTCACATGGTATGGTTTGCACAAAAGGGATCGGTCGTGTGACATAGGCATGAAAACAATAGAGTATATCACACAAATCTCAGTGGAGACAAATGTTTTACAAACTCTGCCACTTGTACATTTGCTAAGCATCTCATCTGAATAAAAGTGTAATTGTGGCATATTCCCTGAGTGGCTCTATCAGGGGAGTACAGCTACAAACGGTACAGATGTGTAGAGAAGATGCAAATCGGGACAGCTTAAATAGATCACTTTAAAAAATTTTTTAAATAAAATGATAGTTGCATGAGTGACAGTACAAAAGTCGAAATGACTGAAAATTGTCCACAGACTAACTATTCTCCATACAATCTGCTGCCAGCAAGAGGCGTAAATTCTCATGAGTGCCAGTGGACGCAGGGGCTCATGAGAATTTATGCCTCTTGCAGGTGGAACAGGCTGGCTGAAGGACGTTGGACTCTGTGCTGTCAGACCCAAATCTAAAATTCAGCTTTCTGGGATCTTGAATCAGTCTGTCACCCATGTAGTCGCTAGCATAATCACATGAAAACATTTATTAACCAGTGCTTACATTTAAAAAATCAAGCCTATCTGCAAGGTGTGTCAGAGGAACACTACACACATTCCATCACATTTTGATACATGAGCTTCAGCTGATTAGCCCATTTAGCCCTGACACACTACAGCAGGAGATGGGTTGACCATGATAATTCAAGGGTAGTGCCAGATTAGCTTGGCACCTGTCGGTGCCAAGCTAATCTGGCACTGCCCTTGAATTATCATGGTCGATCCATCTCCTGCAACTGGTGCATAGTCATTAGATGATGCCTCCAAAATTTGGGAAATACATGCGTCGGGCTGAATGAGTTAACCCATATTATACCGAAGCTAAAAGCGTCAAATCTGTACATTGCAATATGCAAGCTACATTATAGTACTTACACATAAGGACACAGACAATGACTATTTTAGTCAAACTTATTTCACACACTGGTGTATTCCACTGGTGTATTCCACTGGTGTATTCCACTGGTGTATTCCGAATAAGGGTTAAAGATGCAGAAACTGATGGAACAAACTGAATAAGGTGCAGCTACAATAAGATCAGTAATGCTGCTAGTGAAGATACTACATGTAACTAGTAATACAAAATTAAATTCTACACAGGTTAAAGATGCAGAAACTGATGGAACAAACTGAATAAGGTGCAGCTACAATAAGATCAGTAATGCTGCTAGTGAAGATAATACATGTTACTAGTAATACAAAATTAAATTCTACACAGGTTAAAGATGCAGAAACTGATGGAACAAACTGAATAAGGTGCAGCTAGAATAAGATCAGTAATGCTGCTAGTGAAGATACTACATGTAACTAGTAATACAAAATTAAATTCTACACAAATGAAAACAGACAAATAAATTGTTCTCTGAAAAAAAGTTGAAAAATTATGCTTTTTCTACAAGCTTCAAGTTCTCACCAAATCTTTTTTCATCAGCTATTAGTCTGAAAGCAGCATGAAGGGGAGGTGTGTCAGAAATCATCATTCTCATTGCTCCAAGTTCCAACAGTTTTTCTGCCACACCAAACACTCTTTTCTCCACTGCTTTCTCAAATGCTCCCATGGTGTCATCATTATTCCCTCCATGATAAAGACGCAGTTCCAGAAGCTAAAAAGAAAATTTCATATTTTTCAACTCCACACACACACACTCTCTCTCTCAGGTTGTTGTTGTTGTTGTTTTAATAAGTCAACTATTGTATTCGGGGCTTTTTCCCCTGCATTTGTTTTCTTTGCATGATGCCTTTTGTTTTCATGTTGTGTTTTGTATACAGGACAGCTTGGACAGCTTGTAAAACAAGCACTTTGTTGCCTAACAGCTTTATCCTGCAAAAAAGTATTCATCATCATCATCTCTCACGAGTTATGTATCATGCGCATAACAAGAGAGAGAAAGAGGGAGATGTCAATATTGCACCGATTCAAGCCACAGCGTACAATTAATTTGGACCCTGATTTCTAAGTCTCTTCTATTTATAGAAGAAACTTTTTAGAATAGGTCACTTTGGAGCAAATTCAAAAGAATACCCATGACGACAAAGGCATGCAAGTCTGAAAATCTGACAACTAAAGTAACTAGATAAAAATTATGTCATGTCTATTTACACTAACTTCACGGCAAAATGCACTTTTGGTGGGAAACGTCGTATGTGTGCATGTGTGTGCGTATGTATGTAAACATATTTATGTACTTACAAGCTTGAAACTTGGGAAAATGCTTTGTTCAAGAGGTGCTTAGGAGAGCTTCCAAGCATATTAAAATTGGGTGTCTCATTGACGGGTTAAAAGACCGTTTATAGAAAGTTGGTTGTACCACATTAGAGTCCATAATTGTTGTCATATTCACTTAAAATTTTGCATGTAGCTAGATTGGAGAAAGATATTGGATGAATTCATTAGCCAGCTTGTATCTTTTGAACTTTTTCAGTAAAAAAAATTATATGCAGAAAAAATGTGAAAGTAAAAAACCTTGACTTCTGGAGAAAATGAAAAAAGTGATGGTGTAATAAAGCAGAAATTTCATCACCACACAGACATCGACGCAATACTCTAGATATGACCTCTCTTTCTCTCTCTTACACACACACACACACACACACACACACACACACACACACACACACACACACACACACACACACACACATACACACACATCAATGCGATATCAGATGAGCATGCACCTAGTAGAATATCATGTATCTAGGTAAAGTCAACCTCACTTCACACAAAATTATTGCAAAACTGAAATTGTTCCATGAAATTCTAGTTTTGCCACCATTTTTCTCAAGTCTAGAAGGCAAAGTGGAGCTCATAATCACATAAAATATACAATTATGTAAAAACTAAATATCATGACAAATGACGTTTTTCAAACAAATGAAGCATATGCACTGCGCCCCTTATCATAATTAAGAAAGTGAGAAAATAAGACATTTCCACATGGGAGATTTTTAATTTACAGCTTTTTGTCTTTTCTTCTTCCAACTTTAAGCAAGACATATTTTGACATTGAACCTTATTTAGGGACTCCGATACATGCGAACACACTTTAATATGAATCTACCCTGTGAACTTTTTAATGTATGAATATTACTACTTTCTTTATGGTGAATCCAATATCAAAGCCAGATTCAAGAATGAATCTGGTCACAATGCATTTTCTTCCCTCCCCCACTGACTGTTTTAAGTGGGGACTGAAATCTACTACTCAAACTTCTATCCATTCAAACACTGGAGAGCAAGAAAAACCTTTCAAAGAAATACAAGATGATTTCATCCCTGAGTCTACCATATAGTTTTGAGCTCACATGTGCTTTTCTTTTAGAAACATTCAGTTATTCCTGGGTTTTTTTCCTCAGCTTATTCTTCTGATTCATCTCTCTCCAACTTAACTCAACCTATCCCCAATCCGCACTGAAATGGCACACACAAACACCAACACACACACGGCGCTTTGCGCCAGTTATATGTTCTCTGGGCTGGCATAGCAACAGCCATTCAGAAGAACAAGATGGGATGACCCATGCCCACAAAGTCTCTTCTGTATGAGCTTGCATGCAATATCCACCTTTTACACAATACATTTGCAGACATCATAACAAAAATAGAGAGACTGTCTTCCTTAATCAAACTGTCTGAGAGGGCAAGCGTCACATCAACTAATACACATGTATAACACTGACGTGCTTGTGCTTTACGTCAATTAGAAACATTGTACAACACGGACACGTTTGGTGCTTTTACATCACCGTCACTGTCTGATTCCTCTCCTGAAGTCGAGGATTCTTACTTTTGACATTTTTTTCCTGCAATGCGAGTTTTTCTTTTTGAAAAAGTTGAAGATGTTCATGAAAGGCTAATGCACTTATCCAAAATCTTTCTCCAAACTAGATATATTCAAAATTGCAAGTGAATATAATGAAAATTATGGACTCTAATGTGGGACAACCGACTATCTATAAACGGCCATTTCAACTCTTCAATGAGACATCAAATTCCAAAATGCTTGGAAGCTCTCTTAGATACCCCTTGAATGAAGCGTTAAGTATATTTTCAAGTTTGTACATACGCAAACTTCGGAGATGTTCATGTTTACATACATACGTACACATACACATACGGCGCTTTGCGCCAAAGTATGTTCAGCGGTGAGGTTAGTTAACTAGACAAGACATCATTTTTACCTTGTTACTTCTTCGTCAGAATATGAGGCCCGCCTGCCCATAACTTCATTTGCCTGCTACTTAACGGGCTCCGACCAGCCCCATCTCAAAGTCTATCATATTTTCAATATGGTAGACAATAAGGAGGTAAAGTCAAATACACTAAAGTAAACACTTCTTGGGGAGCCTTAAATTTGTCATCACCTGAAAATGTGTTACTCCACACCGGCAGAAAATGAACAAGAATGGCAAAACCCTTATGGTTCGCATGCATAATTGATCCACACAAATAATCTGACCTTTGTGACCTTGACCTTTCCAACCAGTCATTGACATGCACAAATGTTTAAGTGTATATATCAACATACATAAAGGGTTGGCTTTCGTACCAGCAAAATCTATGTTTTATCCAAATGTATGCATTTTTCACAGATTTGTCAATCTTACTAGACCCTAGACCTTTGCAGGAAGTCAACCACATTAGTATGAATAAGTCTCATCATCAACTAACTCTGTGCCAAATTTAACTAAAAAATGTGCAGAAACACTGATAACAAGATGGCAAAGCCCTTAAGGCTCACATGCATGAATGATCCAGTTCTAACACAAGTAAAAGGCTGGCTTTTGCAATTTATGCATTTTTCACTTTTGTTAATCTCCCATGACCTTTGACCTGTGCAAGTAGTGAATCAAATAGTATAGAAGTACCCAACGGAGAAAGAAACACGCTTAGAAAAAACGGTACAACACAATTTATTAATATTTCGGGTAAATACCCTTTGTCAAAATAGACAAACAAACAGAGACATTATTTGCTACTTATCTTCAGATGCAGAAGGAATGTGGCAACTGAAGGTGACGTAAAAAGAAAAAGAAAAGAAAAGGAAAGGAAGAACAAAAGTAAAAATGACGTCAAAGAAAAAAATCGTAAGAGAAAGACTCCGAGAGAAACTAAACACGAGAGACAAGAGTGTGTGTAAGCGCGCGCAGGAGCGAGCAAAAGTAAATGCGCGTGTGTGAGGCCGGGGAGAGAGAGAGAGAAGAGAGACAGCGAGAGAGAGAGAGAGAGAGAGAGGGGGGAGAGAGAGGAGAGAGAGAGAGAGAGAGAGGAGAGAGAGAGAGAGATGAGAGAGAGAGAGAGAGAGGAGAGAGAGAGAGGAGAGAGAGAGAGAGAGAGAGAGAGAGAGAGAGAACGAACGGGGAGTACCCTTGGGCACGAAGTAGGCTGAGTGTCTAATACACAAAGCCAGCTAAACACCAACCCGAAGGCAAACCTTATATCACCATCGAGTTGAGGACTACCTCGGGGAAAAACGGGAGGACCCCGGGAAAAAAAAACCCAGCATTTAGCATGGTACACAACAAGGAATATCGATGAAACAAAGCAAATAATCAAATTCAGTAAGAGAATAATGGTATAAGAGGAGAGTAGGTAGTTGTGAAACCATCTTCAAGGGTAACTCCAAACAAAAACAAAAAAAAACAAAAACAAAAAAAAAAACCGGGTGTGGGGGGAGAGAAAGACAAAAGGGGCGGGGGAAGGGGAGGGGGAAAGGGAAGAGAGAGAGAAAGGGGGAAGAGAGAAAGAGAGAGAGAGAGAGAGAGAGAGAGAGAGAGAGGAGAGAGAGAGAGAGAGAGAGAGAGAGAGAGAGAGAGAGAGAGAAAACAAAAAGGGAGGGGGGGGGGGGAAGGCAAACAAACAGAGCCACCAGCCCCACCCAACAGGCACCCTCCAGCCCACGGACGAACGCACAGGCATGCGAACAAGACGACCACATACATCCCCAAGGGAATGCACATGATCGCCCCCCACACCCGCGCATAAATCCAAGGACCGGCGACCAGGCGCCCGACAGGGAAGGGCAAGGGATCCAACTTAACGTATGGCCAGCGCTGAAAAAGTCCCCATGGGAGGCACAAAGTACATATCAATCAGCGCCAGCCGCAACTATCTGGTTAGTGAGTAGTCAGACAGAAGCGACTCGGTAAGGTAAATGACAGTTAGCAGAAGACACAGGTAAGGTCCAAAAAGTTAATCTTTCATATTCATCCCGAGTGGCGCCACAGTGCCCAGTTTATTAATCAAAAATTTTTCTCGGTCTTTCCTGGCCCAGACATTACTGGCTTGCATAAGCCAGAGGCCTTTAACACGAATGTCCGAGACGGAGTGATCGGCCTGGTTGAAATGTCGCCCGACCGGTCTATTGTAATGGTACTTGACCGACTGAAGATGTTCTTTAAAACGGTCGTTGATAGTTCTTTCCGTCTCTCCAACATAGAGTTGGCCGCATTTCACACAGGTGATGACATAAATCACGTTGGTAGTTTGACATGTGAAGTATCTGTCTATGTTGAATTTGTAGCGTGGACCATTCACCACTGTAGAAGGGCAAATAAAAGGACATGTCTTGCAATTTGGAACATTGCACGCGGTGTGGAGCCGGAGGGTCTGGTGGTAGAACGAGGCTTAAGAGTACAGCGAACAAGCATGTCTCGTAAATTAATATCCCTCTTGAAAGCCACCAACGGAGGTTCAGAAAAGATAGCAGCGGACTCTTTACTGGATGACAAAAGACCCCAGTTAGAAAGAAGTATTTTACGAACCGGATTGGTGTGCGGATGGCACAATGACGGCCTCAATGCACTTTCGTACTTCCTCAACCAAAGAAGTCATAAACAACCTCCTACTCATACTCTTATACGTCTGGCTGAATTGGTTCTCTCTCTTAACAGCCCGTTTCTCCTTTGATGGCGTCACCTTCGCTCAGTGCAGTGGCGTAGCGATGGGCACTAAAATGGGACCCAGCTATGCCTGCCTCTTCATGGGTTTCCTTGAGAACCAAATACTTCAGACATACACCGGGCCTGTCCCTGAGATGTATAAACGCTACATCGATGATGGTATCGGAGCTACACACATGACCCACGCTGCACTTTTAGACTTCATTCACTTCGTGCAGGATTTCCACCCATCCATCAAGTTCACATACAATATATCAGCTACTTCAGTCGACTTTCTGGACATGAGCATCAGTATTGACTGCGGAATGTTGAAAACTTCAATACATTACAAGCCTACCGATTCACATTCATACCTCGACTACCGCTCTTCGCACAACCCCAAATGTAAGAATAGCATCCCATTTTCTCAGTTTCTTCGGCTTAAAAGAATCTGTTCCGAAAAATCAGATTTTGATGTTCAATCCAAAGAAATGGCTGGATTTTTCATCGACAGACATTACCCACATACTAGCTGTTGTTCAAGGTTCTCTCCAAACAGTACAAAAACTTAGTCGCGCGAGTATACTGCAGACTAAGCCTACCGCTGAGAGTGATAGGCCCATCGTAACCATGGTTTACCATCCGCACACCAATCCGGTTCGTAAAATACTTCTTTCTAACTGGGGTCTTTTGTCATCCAGTAAAGAGTCCGCTGCTATCTTTTCTGAACCTCCGTTGGTGGCTTTCAAGAGGGATATTAATTTACGAGACATGCTTGTTCGCTCTACTCTTAAGCCTCGTTCTACCACCAGACCCTCCGGCTCCACACCGGCCGTGCAATGTTCCAAATTGCAAGACATGTCCTTTTATTTGCCCTTCTACAGTGGTGAATGGTCCACGCTACAAATTCAACATAGACAGATACTTCACATGTCAAACTACCAACGTGATTTATGTCATCTCCTGTGTGAAATGCGGCCAACTCTATGTTGGAGAGACGGAAAGAACCATCAACGACCGTTTTAAAGAACATCTTCAGTCGGTCAAGTACCATTACAATAGACCGGTCGGGCGACATTTCAACCAGGCCGATCACTCCGTCTCGGACATTCGTGTTAAAGGCCTCTGGCTTATGCAAGCCAGTAATGTCTGGGCCAGGAAAGACCGAGAAAAATTTTTGATTAATAAACTGGGCACTGTGGCGCTACTCGGGATGAATATGAAAGATTAACTTTTTGGACCTTACCTGTGTCTTCTGCTAACTGTCATTTACCTTACCGAGTCGCTTCTGTCTGACTACTCACTAACCAGATAGTTGCGGCTGGCGCTGATTGATATGTACTTTGTGCCTCCCATGGGGACTTTTTCAGCGCTGGCCATACGTTAAGTTGGATCCCTTGCCCTTCCCTGTCGGGCGCCTGGTCGCCGGTCCTTGGATTTATGCGCGGGTGTGGGGGGCGATCATGTGCATTCCTTTGGGGATGTATGTGGTCATCTTGTTCGCATGCCTGTGCGTTCGTCCGTGGGCTGGAGGGTGCCTGTTGGGTGGGGCTGGTGGCTCTGTTTGTTTGCCTTCCCCCCCCCCCTCCCTTTTTGTTTTCTCTCTCTCTCTCTCTCTCTCTCTTCTCTCTTCCCCCTTTCTCTCTCTCTTCCCTTTCCCCCTCCCCTTCCCCCGCCCCTTTTGTCTTTCTCTCCCCCCACACCCGGTTTTTTTTTTTTTTTTTTTTTTTTTTTTTTTTTTTTTTTTTTTTTTTTGGAGTTACCCTTGAAGATGGTTTCACAACTACCTACTCTCCTCTTATACCATTATTCTCTTACTGAATTTGATTATTTGCTTTGTTTCATCGATATTCCTTGTTGTGTACCATGCTAAATGCTGGGGTTTTTTTCCCGGGGTCCTCCCGTTTTTCCCCGAGGTAGTCCTCAACTCGATGGTGATATAAGGTTTGCCTTCGGGTTGGTGTTTAGCTGGCTTTGTGTATTAGACACTCAGCCTACTTCGTGCCCAAGGGTACTCCCCAGAGAAAGATAATAGGAGACCCGTAAGACAATGAATTCAATAGAGCCGCATCCATCATTAATTTACGCCATTTTTAATATCAAAATTTTGACCCCAATTTTACCCCCGTTAATTCTAAATCAACCCTTTGATTTTTAAAAAGTGACGAGCATGATGGATGCGGCCTTATTGATCTGATTATCTTACGGGTCTCCTATTATCTTTCTCTATAACTATTGTCTCTATAAAAACCTAATCATGAACCTGATCAAGTGATGCCAAGTGAAACTTTATACTTATTAACAAGTTGCAACTAACTTTTAGGAACCTGCAGAGGTAACCTTTAAGTGTGTTGTCATAAGAACTTATTAATTACTTACCCTAAGTTCTTACAAGTACTCACCCTAAGTTCTTACAAGTACTTACCCTAAGTTCTTACAACAACTTGACTTAAGTCACAACTTACTCGGTCAGATTTGTCAAGATACAAGGACAATAAAAAAACTTTTTTTTCTCAGTAATACTCTGGCGGTGGTGCAGATGGGGTTAAATAATCAGGTACAAGTGGTGTAAGTGGCATGGCATTTTTCTGTGAAGTGTATGACATTAATAAACGATTACCAAATCTGATTTTTATTTGTTTAAAAGATTGTGTAGTTTTTCTGTGGTTTCCTGAACACCGATCCTTTTTCCCTCTGCTAAAAAACTAGCCTTTAGTTCTTCAACATTCACGGGAGACTGACTATGTATCTTATTCTGTATTTCAGATTTTTGTTTCTTGTAGTTATTTAAATCATCCTGGACCCGCTTAAATTCTTCGTCATCAATAAAATTATCATTCAATGCCTTACTGATAATAAGTTTCATACTGCTCAGCTTTGCACCAGCAAGCGTACTCAATGCTTCATGTTTCTGTAATTTCGTGTGAAACCTCTTGTTCAAGGCTTCCAAACCAAAGCAAGCCAGGCATGTAGCAACGCTAACACCCTCAACTGCTATTCCAGCCAAACTCCCAATTCCTGTGGCGAACAGAACGATACCCCCTACAGAACATGAAGCTGAAACTGCACCAATAGCCATAGAAGTGTTTTGAACAGAATTAAAAACGGTCTTATACCGTCTTTTGCACCGTGAGTATTTCGCCTCCTCACTCTCCAAATATTTCAAAGCTTCTGTAATATTATTTAATCTGAATGCATCTGCCTGTAATGTTTTATCTGATGCAATTGGCACAGCTGTCACCTGTGTATCAGGCGCAAGTGTTGTTTTAGTCATCACATTTGTTTCAGTCGGCTCAAGCGTCGGTAGTTGCGGATAGAAGTTTACCATTTTTTTTATTGACAAATATTTTTTTTATTTAATCAGCAATTACATTTTGCAACTCTTCAAAAGTATACAATTTGCTGGCATAATAAAATGCAACAAGATCAATGTGTTCAAGGTTTATGTAAGTTAGACGAACAAAAGTTGTTTTGTCAACCACCACCTTGACAGCGGGAATACTGCTCGAAACATTAATAACATCATTATTTTTTGTAATAGCAATAAAGACCTTTGATGATTCTGTTACTGTTTCATTCCATGTAAGTTTAATTCCTTGTGCAATTTGAGCCTCTTTAGCAGTAGCAACAGATTTCATGATAATTTCAAATACTATTGTCACTTCTCTAGCCACGACTAAGCTTGCTGGCATAAAAACAACAGAAGTATCTGTTCTACCCTTTCTAGTTGTAAGAAGATACCGCCGTCTCTCATAATTTTCAACTTTCAGTTTTTCTCTGCTATTGTTGTCTGGGGCAAAACTTGGAACAAGGCTTACAATAAGCGGCCCAGAATTAACAACCTTCCTAAACACTAAGGCACCTTCGTCATCAGTGTATACATAAGGACTAATAAATTCAATCTTTATGTCCCAGTCAATTGTGGGTGGTGGTGCCGGTACAGGTGAAACCACCTACTTACTACCTACATGTATTAAGTTGTAAGGCGCATTATTTACAGGTGGAGTAGGTACAGAAACATCACGAAGCTGACCAAGTTTAGGAATCTGTCTTTCACCATCTTTCATGTCGACAATTACTTTCCTCTTGTACATACCAGTTGAATCAAGTTCAAAACCATATATTTCTCCAATTTCCCCTTCCTTCTCAAAATCCTGGACGTCTGCCAAATCTTTCAACTCTGTAACCGGACACGCAACTGGTATGATTCTCGGCTTTGGACCAAGGCCACTCATTTTTATAAACAAAAATAAAATTATTTAATTTCCAACACAACACTAAAATCATGCATAAGAACTGGTTTGTCATCCTGATTAGTTACAGATATACTCAGTGACTCAAAGAAACTAGAACCTAATTTCTTAAACTGCAAATTAGGAAATCTAACAACTACACTTTCACAATACGGAGCAGTTCCAGTTGGTAAGCATCTCAACAAAGTTGAAGGCTTTCCATTGTGAACATTCTCAGATGTGTTTAGTTCTTTCAAATAAACATTTAGCACTGTGTGTACTGTCAAATTGACAGGACGTTTTCCAGTTATTTTAAGTTTTTTTGTCTTCATTGTTATAATACCAGACATAGCTTCATCTAAATCATCTGATCTCCACCAATCTTCATCAATATAAAATCCAAGTAAATATGCAAATCTATCTGAAATTTTTAACCAATCTTGTTTCAGAAATTCTAATGTAACAAGTAGGTTAGCTGGATTTAAAGTTGCTTTAATTTTAAATTTACTTTGAAACCATTCAGCTATAGTACAAAAGTCATAATACCCAGGTGGTATAGCTTCAGTCTTACCATCAAAAATTACTTTATTATATATATCATCTTCTACATTAAACCATTTTACTGTATAGAACATTTCATGGATAGCTGCAGCCTTGCTACCATCACGATTATCAATCCCATTAGTTAACCACACTGGTTTGCTTGTGTCAAGATTTGTTAAGGTAATAAACATTTTTATTATCTCATATAAAAAAGGATGGAATTTAAATCACCAACCATTACCACAACGAACGCATTTCAATTCAATGTGGATGCCAAATACAATGTCGCACCTACTTATGAACAGAAAATAATTCAACTAAATCAACTCGACATAGCTGTATCAGAACAAGACCTATTTCAAGTCAAAGTACCAAATCCGTTTGATCATTACCTAAACCCTCCAATAACAGATGACTCAACTGCAAGAAAGTGGTCCTCAAGTCCATTACAGATGTTTCAAAACCAACTCAACTTTGCCATACTATGCTCAACTACAGGCTGTGGTGTTTCATTTACAGACCATTTGAATCACTCAAACAAACTAATTAGATCTGTGTATCATTTCCATGTTTATTACCAGCTTAGACGTATACTGTCAGAACTGCATACACCATTACCCACTGAATCCAGTTTCAACAGGTATAACAACCCCATGGATATGAAAGCATTTGAACGCATTTGTAATGAATTTAACATAAGCACTAAGTATGACTTCACACAAAAACTTGATGATCACCACGGCATGGGCACATTGTATTATGCTATGAGTCACAGACAATACCCTCAAGATTATTACCCTGGTTACACTTCATTCTCATCAAAATCACAAGTCTGGTTAGGATCAATAGAGCAGAAACAGTCTAATGCGTGGACCACATTTATTTTAGATAAATCTGACGGGTTTACTCAAGCGGGAGTCGAGCGCGTAAATGAGTCTATCAGAACATATGTCTGGTGTATACTAGGTGCACAATCACTAACAAAATCAAACATTTTGAATGGAAGTGGTAAATTTGAAGCACAAAAACAGTTTCTTGCAAATCTTGAAGATTCAATTAATTCAACAGTTGATCTTCCATCAAGCATACAGCGTTACCAAGACGTTTTAAGATATGCCAGATCAAAAGTTGACTTTGTAGTTGGCATCGGGTTATACATGTTACCATCTGACCTTCAACTCCAAATGGGTACAATAACAAATTATAATAATGAAATCATTGTTGCAGGTGTTGGTCAAAAACTCGGTCTCAATCAATCTGTAAACTTAGGAGCAACAACCACACACGTACAGCCATTAAAATCATTACAGACGGTAACACCCCCGGCCCCGGCCCCAGCCCCCACACCGGCACTCATACAATCAGTACAGTCAACCCCTGACACACATGAGTCGGAAAGAACTGCATTGGTAATAGGTCTAACAGGATTAGGGGTTTTACTTCTTTATCTGTTTCATTAAATAACCCACCATCAACCCTCCTACTGTAACCAAAAAGACCCACACATGCTCTGCCATAAACCCTACTGCCTTTGCCGCTGTACTAATCAGCCAACTGACAACAGTGCCAATTATGCCAGGCAAAGCGTCCACTGCTTTCAGAGCCAATTTTTTAAGCAAGTCTGATATGTGAGACAACTGTTTTTTTACCCACGACTGTAAATCTTTTGGGTCTGTTGGAGCCGGGGGGCCAGGGGTTGGTGGTGCCGGGGCTGGCGGTGTTGAACCACCGGGTCCACCAGCACCGGAGACAGCTAACACTACAGTACTAATAATAAATCCAAGAGCAGTAATTAAACTGGCAATAGTAATACCTTGTTCTCTGAAAAGTGTTTTAAGTCTCTCAGCCAGAGTTGTGTCTTCGTGAAGTATTTTCTGAATAGTTTCTCTAATTCTGTTGACCTGTGATTTCAGTTTTTGTCTTCCAATACTAATCACTTCTAACCTTCCTGATCTTTCTATCTGCAAATCATTTAATCTGTGTTGGATTCTTTCTTTTATTTCTGTGTCAAGATTTCCATTGTCTGCTGTAGCCAGTTTCTCTTTTTCACGTTCTATGTGTTTATCAAGCTCTCCCAGTTTGGCAAGATTATTAACCATCTCACCTCTTATTGTCTGCAGTGATTTATCCAATCCCATAATCTCCCTCATTGACAAAGGTGGGTCGTTTATTGTTTTCATAGCGTCATTTAATTGACCTTCAGTAAATGAGGTTTCTTGTATCACTGTGTTTGCTATTTCTGGCAGGCTTGTTACTGGTGCCATTTCAATCTCTTGCCCTGTTGGCAACTTTGTTTGCGTGTCGTGAAGAACACTAACCAGTCTTGGCGTGACAGGAGACCCACCAATACCAAGTTGACGCAAGGCACCAACACCACCTTCATTTTTTATTGTACTTAAAGCCCTAAACCTACTAGGGTCTTTTTTGTTAGTCAATAGTACTTTTCCTTTGTCAACAGTATTTAAATATAAATGACCCTTGCCATCAAGTTCAAACTGATTAGGGTCTACGTTGTCTGGGCGGCCACCAACATGATCATAAAACGAGTTCACTTTGGTTTCTAAAAGTTCGTGACGTAAACTGTAAATATTTCTTGTACCAGTCATATCTGTCATATCTGTCATATCTGTTGTATTACCAAAATCATACGTGTCATCCATTTCAAAATCTTCATGATTAAATCCTCCCGCTGCCATTGTTTTATTAATTTATTATTTTTTATTGTGCATAATAAAAATGACACAGTCTTACGGATCAAAGTTAGACCCATACAGAAAACTACGTGAGCCTCTGGGTGTTAAGGGCATAAGACAATCAATCGTCATCACAAACAATCCAAGTACCATAGACCAGAATCAAACACTTACAGTCAAATTTCCAAACCTAGGTCCCAGTGACGTTATTGTTCCTGGCACTGCACGCCTAGCATTTAATATTGAACTATCATCAGACGCAGACGTAAACAGAACACTAGTTAACAATCTTGGTAGAGCAATTGTTAGAACTATTAAAGTAAAACTTGAAGGACAGGAAGTGTTTAGTCTTGATGACTCAGATGTGTTCTACTGTTACAAAGACCTTTGGCTCACAAGAGAAGAACGAGAAGACCGTATTTACCAAGGCATACAGTCTGATAATGTTGGTAAACTTCGAATCAATGCTGGAGATAAATCAACGTCAGCAGCCAATGACGTTATTATAGCAGAAACATATGGAACCAGATTTTACATTCCACTGAGTTTGATTGATTGTACTGATGATTGTACATTGCTTAACGTCCGACAGCACAAGCTTTCTCAGACGTGCCTGCACGCTTGGAAAAAAAACTAAACAGAAATTGAATGTATGTCCCAGCGGTCAAATACATTAATAACCTACAACATGGGGCATAAATAAGCTAGACCATTTAGCAACACACATCAATATCAAGAGCTACAGGCAGTGCAGACAGTAGGGGAGTTTTAAAAGGCAAATACAGGTGAATGGACAAGGTAGACAGAAACACATGCCCAGATAGAGAAAAAACCACCTGTGGGCTGACAGGTGACCCTGGAACTAAAACATACCTAACCCCACCAGTCCCCAGGCAGACCCAGTGGGACACAGTTTGAAATCCTCACAGCTCATTGCCTATTATCAAGGGCACTGAATGACCGTCTGAGCTTGAACTAACTTCAATGACTACTCCAAAGTATAAATCATCTGCACAGATGCAACATACAAGATCTCTAACATTTCCTTGGAATATGAAATTGTCACACACACTGATCTAGCCAGACTCATACAAAATCAGTACCAGTCAAGACTTCCAATTTATTATGACCGTGTGATTAGACATAGTTTAATCAATAAAGACAAGAGTGACCCAATGTGGAACGTAAACTTAAACACACCTGCCAGGTCACTTAAAGGTATTCTTATGTTGTTTGTTGAACCAGCAGATCCATACAAACGGGATTCAGAAAAATTCTACAATCCTAAGATTACACACTTGTCCTGCACAATTGAAGGCCGTCCTAATCAAGTGTATGCTTCAGGTTTGTTACCTTATCAACACTACGATGAGATCACAAAGTATTTTGCAGGAGGAAGGATTAGAGATATACCTGCAAACATTGCGTGTAAAGATCTACATCTGTATGACGTTAGGATTGGACAATACCTTACAAACAAGTATGCACTGTGGCTAGACCTTCGTAGTACAGATGATGATTATCTTCATGGGTCAGGTCGAACTGTCGAGAATGGTAGTGATGGAATAACAATTCAGATACAAAAGAAGGTTGAAACTGCTGCAGCCATAAACATATATTTGTATCTAATTTATGACGCACAACTCAATATACAAGACAGTAGACTAAGTGGACACATATATTAAAATTATATTGTGTATTAAAATGAACCGGGGCTTGATGACACTCGATCCACACTGTGGATTATTTGTTGGTGCCACAGGGTGTGGGAAAACTGAATTTGTACTTAACCTCTTACAAACAAGATACATACACCACTTTGAAAACATTGTCATATTTTGTCCTACAATCAAACACAACAAAGCTTATCACAACCGTTTATTCATTTGGACTGACAACAACATATACTTAGTCGACCCTGAGAAAAAACTGAATGACTACCTACAATATTTTTACAAGCAATTTGAAGGACAGCCAACCTTGTTTATTGTTGATGACTGCTCAGCAGAGAAAGACATTGTCAAGAAGAGAAACACTCTAGCAGAACTTGCCTTCAGTGGCAGACATGCAAATGTTAGTGTATGGATTCTCACTCAGAAATATAATGCAGTACTGAAAGATTTTCGAGAACAGTTAAAGTTTATCTGTTTGTTTTACTGTAAGGACCGTGACAGCTTTGAAGACTGTCTCAGAGAGAATGATGTCATACCAAATAAGCATGAACGTGATGATGTAAAAAATAAACTGAAATCAACTAAGCATCTAAAGCTCATTTTAAAGACAGATCAGCCCACAGGGTATGGGTTAGTAAATTAATTTTTGTTTTTTTAAAATAATAATATAAATGAACCCTGATGAAATCCTTCTATTGAATGATATCAATGCTGTTGAGAACAAAGACTTAGACTAAAAAAAACAGCGTCTTTTGTCTGTGATTGTCTCAGGCAAATCAAAGACTTATCTCGGGAAACAATACACAACAGAGGATATTGAATCTCTTACCTCTGACGAACTAATCAAGCTTCATTCAAAATATGAAAACCACATTGCTTCACTAATGACTCGTGATTTAAGTCGATCTCTAGTATGCCTATACACAAAAGCAGTGAGTCACTTTCTACCTGTGGATTGTGACAGTCTATCACATGACCTTGAAAGTAATCCTATTGTTTCAAGTTCAATAGGCAAATTAGCATGCGTCATGTTTTACAAGTTCGGAAATTACCTTGCACCTGTCGTAACCCTTCTTGTTACCGGGAGTCATATTGATTTCTCAAAAATAAATTTTACTGCAGAAGAAAATGGACGAAACCCAGACGACTCCACAACTGAACCCCGACCCTGTTTTGACACAGGTTCAAACTGTGACGAAGACTAAAAGTCCAGGCAGGGTTGAGGCTGGAAAAAGATTAGCTGAATATAATAGGCAAAAAAAATTACAGCTTAAGGCACAAACAGAAAAGACTCATGTGACTGACCAGGCGTCAGGATCGTCAGGACCGTCACTACCGTCAGGACTGACACCGACAGGACACCTTCATCAAAGTGAGAGACAAACAACTAAGTCTGACAGTGAAACAACAAAATATATAGTTGCCGGATTTGTTGTCGGATTTGGTTACGTAGGTTATCAATTATACAAAAAATACAAACCACAGACTCGTACAGTGACCAAAAAATCAGACACTCCAAAAACAAAACCAGGAGTCGCCACATTACCAGTAACACCCAAAGCCGTTGACCCATTTTATATGCAGTAAATAAAAATATTATTTTAATTTTTTCTTGCCTAAGAAATGAACGACTCAAAAAATTTAATGAACCTTGTGTATCACTCTGCCGTAATCAGTGGATTAGCAGTAGCTTATTCTATGCTGGGGAAAAGTCTACTCAAAATGAAATCAGCAGACTTGAGTAGATTAGATTTCGAAGACAGTGCTAAGCTAATTGTAGTTGTCACAGCGTCGATTGCGACAAAAGATTTTCTTGTTAAGCAAGGAATTATTCCTGAAAATGTTTCTATGTAAATAAAAATAATATGGCGACGATAGCTATTATGATTGGAGGTGCTATGGTTAATGCCCTCGCGTTCAGTGGCTCTAATTATCTCTTTTCTAAAATGGGTAGAGAAGAATCTGCAGAAGAAATGAAACGTCATAATGAAGCATCTGAAAAACTTGCTCAAGCCCAGCAAGATTATGAAAAGAATAGAATTGAGAAACTTGATTTCATCAATGAAAAACTCAGGCTTGAAGGTCACGCACAACATACGTTTTCAAATACAGACGAAGCAATCAGGGAATATTTTTTAGTCACAGGTGAAGACATGTCTATCCCAAAACCAAAACTAAGTGACTATTACAAACCAAGCACACAACAAAGAAACGGGGAGATAATCTTTGTTCTAGTGGGAATGACATTTGTTTATTTTACAGGAGTTTTCATTGCTAGAAAAAATGGCAGCCGAAAATAAACTAACAAAAATATATTACTCCCCATCAGGCTATTGGAAAGGAGCAACAGCTATTCAGAAATTACATGCTGCTGTGAGCGGAGATATAACACTCAATCAGGTCAAACAATGGTTACAGAGACAGGCAATTTGGCAGATATATTTACCTGCTCCAAGAAAGATAACAAGGCCTCATTTTGAAAACACTACCCCAAATGACACACACCAAATGGACCTTTTGTTCTTACCACATGACACAATAAGAAAGAAACGATACAAGTATGCATTAACTGTCGTAGACATTGCTTCAAGGTATAAAGACGCTGAACCCATATCTGACAAAACAGCCAATACAGTTGCTACTGCTTTATCAAAAATATATAGTCGAGGCCCTTTAAGATACCCCAGACTAGTGCAAGTTGATGATGGATCAGAATTCAAAGGTGCAGTTAATCAGTTATTTGCTAAGCATGGTGTACTGGTCAGACGAGGCATTCCAGGTGTGCACAGATCACAGGCAATTGTAGAGAACTTCAACAAACAATTATCAGAAAGACTTTTCAGTTACCAGTATTCTAAGGAACTCATGCATGACACCCGGAACACTGAGTGGGTAAAGAGATTACCACATGTGATAAAAGCAATGAACAATGAAGGACATCCTAAGCCTGCTGATGCTATTAAATTGAAAACAATTACAGAGCCAAAAACAACCCCAACCCCACCTCCAGACACAAGCTTGTTTACTAAACAGGTGAGATATTTATATCAACCAGGGGAGGCTGAGAACGACGACAGACGCAGGGCAACAGACCCTATCTGGTCAACGTCTGTACACAATATAAAAAAAAATAGTCCCCGGTCCTGGCGCAACAATATATTACCTGTATGACCCTGCGCCACAGAGGGCATTTGTCAGAGAAGAATTACAGATTATTCCCCCAGACACCGTTACTCATTTCAGTAACTAAGTCATCAATTAATTCATCAACCAGTTCATCACAAATGTCTTCAGATAACTTGAGCCTGTAATGTCCAGGTGCATAAGCCTTTTCCTTAGTGTGAAACACTCTTTTCGTGTCTCCAACTGCAAGTGATTTCTTATGTGTTTGGATCATTTCAAGATTATGTTTGTTTGATCTCAGTGACTTGTTTGGATAATCAGGCATTAATGCACCATCTAACACTTGCTTGTAATGTTCATGACGTATGTCTTTATTTTTTATTGCTGTTTTCTTGATACCTTTGGCTTTCGACTGACTACCCTTCTGGTGCAGTATAGAATACATTTTTGATCTCAGTCCAACATACTCAACTATTGGCACACCATTTAGTTCATCCTTAAACTTACCAGGCACTTTTTTGTTTTGTGTGCTAAACAGTGGATGATCTTTTGGGTAGTCAGATGTGTCATACATGTGTAACTCTGTTTTCATGTCTTCATAAAAGTCTTCAGTACACACATCAATGATCATAGAGTCAGTGTCAGTGTATAGCAGACGACACTCAGGATACTTTGGTTTGAAGTAATCATAATAAAATTCAAGCATCAACAGTTTTGACAACTCAAGAATTGTCATACCAATGAATACTGGCTTGTCCAGTTTGACAATCTTTTTTTTGAGTGACACAGCATACAATGATGAATGAAACTCTTTGTACCCAGTGTACTGAGGCTTGCCTGTAAGTTTAATTGCGCCCAATTCAGTTGTGACCAGTCTCACATCTTTTCTGTGATGAGGATTTTCCATAGTCTTGCCAAAACAGGCATTGTTCATAAGCTTAAAGAAGTCTTTGTCAAATGCAGTGTTGCCATCCCTGGCACGGAGGGTTGTGTTTTTCATTATGTAATCTTTCATGAAAGCACTCTGATCAAATTGAATGCCTCTGTGAACTTTCTTTAGTACTAACCCGTGTCTGATGTAAAACTGTAACAAGCGGTAGTGACAAACGTAATTAAATTTGTCATTCAAATTTGGTACAAGTTTAGTGTCTTCTTTTTTCCCTGTCATACTCATTTTCTCAACAGCTAAGGGATAATCATTATGGTAATCGTGTAGATGATGTGGGTACTCCAGGTCGACTTCAAAGATCCAACCCTTCGCGTCATTTCGGTCAAGAGTCATAATATAGTTTGTTAACCCTGACTCTGTTACATCATACTGTGACAAATCATACAGACAAAAGTTTTTCAAGGGCAATAACTCACACATTGCCCAGCCATAAAGGTTATTAGCGTCCAAGTACGTAATGAATGACCTTGACCTTGAGGGGTCAAACCCAAGGTCACCATGGGCGTCCATATATTTATTGTTGGCTCTGGCATAGTTGTTTGAAGCTATACTAATGCCTCCCCTCAATCCACGTTCCACCATTTCACCCATCGTACGATCAGACAACAGGTCAATAAATATCTTACTGGATTTTAAAAATGCATCCCATGTCATGCCAGGACTAGTTATGTAACAAGCAGGGTCAAGCTTGTAGTGTAACAAACCCTTTTCACGGTAACTTTCAAATACGTCTGCTAGCAAACAAACGTCTGCTTTCAAGTACTGGTCATGGTAGTCACCAATTGTCTGACACCCCAACTTCCCCCACGCATCAAGTGCATGTTGATATTCAGAGTCAGAAATGCCTTTTCCAGTTAGTGTGGAATAAAATTTCTCTTTTGGTGGCAGTCTTGTTTCCTCAAACACAACCCAGTGATCAATGTACTCATACGGATAGACACCTTTCTTAATCAAGTCTGGCTCAAAATATTTACTTGTTATTGGATACTCAGTCAGTCCTTCTGCCAGACTAGCAAGACCTAAAGACAAATGTTGCATGGAGTCATAAAATGCTAATTTGTCTAACCTAAAAGTTAAGTATTTCTCAGTTGTCTGGGCAATACAACTTATGTTTTTGTAAGATTCATCTACAGCCTGCATGATAATGTGTGAATCATACCCTTTGAGATTGTGGAAAAAGATTGGCAGTTTGTATGTCTTGGGATCTGTTTTTAATAATAAGTTACAATTGTTATGAGCAGCTCCTCTGTAACGCCCAGTTATGTGATCATGGTCACGAACTTTATCACCCCCCAGAGGTTGTTCGCAAATCCAACACGTCTCAGCTGTATCAAATTTCAGTTTGTCTTCTTCTGTCATCACCAAAGGCATCTGACATGTTGTGAGATATTGTACTACCTGACTATACAGATGTCTCATTTCTGTTAAAAACAAACATGCTGCATTTTCACCCCTGTAGATAACAGGCTCTGAATGAAGACCGTCTGACCTAACAATAATGTATCCAAAAGAACACACCACTTGGTCACTCAATTTTATAGTCTTTGGTAATGACTCTGGAACAGGACCGTCATACGGAACAACTAATGATTCAAAATCAGCATACACTACAAACGGCAACTTTTGCTGATTCCCATAGTTCTTAAAAAACACTTGACTACCAGGATCTGGGTACTTAAGTACAGTCTGTATGTCATCAGGTGACCTGCAGTGTAAAACGTGTTTGTGTGCTACGTTTATGGAGGAGAATCTTTGTAAACATCTTTTACACACTTCCTGTTTGCCATTGTGTTTTGTTGTATGTCCGTGAATTAGACGTGACATATTTCTGATAATTGTATAGTGAAAGTTATTGTCATCTCCGATTAGCAACATGTCAACATGCTTATCTTCTGACTGACCGTAGGTTGGGGCAATTGGGGATACTCTAATTGGTTGTAACTTGTTCTCAGACACATTATCCCACACAAACACATTTACAGATATACCAGGATTTAGTTTTTCAAACAAATCTATGTCCTCTATTTTAACAGGGAACTCAATGCCACTGAAGTTGAGTTCATTTACAAATTTGGTGTAGTTAGATACACGTTCAGGCTTTGATTTTACAAAGTGTAGTTTAGCAAGCACACACCACATGAAACAGAAATTGTCATTGTTCTGTATGTTAACTATTGCCTTTTTGTTCGAAACTTCTGTTGGCAGTGGCAACCATGATTTACCTAGTATAGGATGATACCTAGACTGCTTTAATTGTAGTTCATGTACATGCCCTTCGTGCCAACCAGACCCCTTCATCTTTGCACTGTCAATTGCCTGTAGAAAGTCTGGTAATAGTCTGTCTCTAAACACGTTCTCCAATTCTCTTTGTGTGTTAACTGTGTGTTGTCTTGTTGATATATACGATACAATTACCTCACCGTCCACCCTAGTGAATTCGATTTTAGCAACAATCTGAATCTTCACACTGCCTGTAAGGAGATTTTGTTGTATGACAGAAAAAGAGTTTTCTATTGATTGATAGACATTATTAGTATTGCTTATAGGCAAGTTTGTTGTGTGAAACACATTTCTTAAACCAGGTGAGCCAGGGTCTTGAACATTGTCCGTCATTTTTATTTGTCCGACAAAATAATAAATGAAAAAATATTAACGTTAACTCTGCTGGCTCACCTTGTGTAATACCACTTTATTAATTGTAACACTGTCAATATAAACATTTAGTTTGCGTAGTTGTTTAAATATGCTATAACAAACTTCCCCTAACCAACCATAGTTGGTATCATCAACTTTAAAAGTAGGTGTCTTTAAATCAACTGTCATGCGCTCCACATCTGGATGCTCATCAACATAATCCAAAGTCACACTATATGTAGCATATATTTCTGATGGTGCTGAAAGGCTTATGTTAGTCTGTTTGGGTGATATTAAGTCAGTAAAATGCATAACATCTTTGAAACAGTGTGAGATATCAAGCACTTGTATGATTTGTCCGTCTGTCATTTTTATTGGACAAACAAATGTATAAATTGTTATCAAGCAAAATCATGTTTTCTAGGAAATTAAACTGAACAGTAACCTTTTAAGTTTGCATCACTCCAGCATGTATTTCCTGCTTATAGTCAATGACATAAGGGACGTAATCATTAGAAGATTTAACCACTATACAGATTTGTCTCCCATAGACTATATGTGACATACCCAAGAATGACCTTGTGTCACTGATTTGTGAGTGGGTGTGTTGCAATGGAGTACTCATTGAGGATATTGTTCCTGTTTGTGTGTAGCAAGGGTACAGGTATGTACATTTGTAGCTTAGCTCAGTGTCATATCTCGTGTGTGTGTGTCATTGGATTATGCAGAGATTCAGAAATCTTTACAGTTGACTCAAACCCAATAAAAAACAGTGGCTCTTGAGAATCTCGCCATGCTCATAAAAATCTGTGATCGAGTGGGCTACTGAAAATGTACAATAAAACATGTTTGTTTGTTTTAATGTTTTCATAGAAGGGATTACTCTACTTGTTCAGTAGACTCATAGCGTCACTGTGAACCCTAAATAACTGAACTGTGAGTTGAGTTGTATTGCTGTGCATTGGCGTATACATGTTCTGTGTGTTTGTGTATACATGTTCTGTGTGTTTGTGTGTGTGTGTGTGTGTGTGTGTGTCAGTGCGTGCGTGTGTTTGTCTGTGTGTCAGTGCGTGTGTGTATGTGTGTTATGTACCTCTAACAAAACCTGTTTGGCTCAAATAGCATGTTTTCAAAGTGACAGTTGACACACATGGCACTGGAATAGAAACGTGGGTAGTGTCACTGCACCTCGCTGAGAACGCCGGTAAACAAAACCTGTTCGCCCATACAGGGGTGAATGTAATGGGTGTACACACAAGTATTCAGGGCTGTCAGCTGGCAATGGTGGAGTGCCACAAAGACTTTGTATGGCATAGGCATTGATGGCTGTGTGGTGTAAACATATTCCGGGTAAACATTAGGACGACATGATTGAGAAAAGTGTGTTATGATACCATTGTGCGCGTGTGTGTCTGTGTGTGTGTGTGTGTGTGTGCGTGCGTGTGTGTGTGTGTGCATGTGTGTGCATGTGTGTGTGTGTCAGTGTGTGTCAGTGTGTGTCTGTGTTGTGTGTGTGTGTGTGTGGGGGGGGGGTGTCGTGGGGTCTTTAAGAATTACGCAGTCAGTGTTGATCCCTTGTCTAGCCTGTGCATTACACACACTTCTTACACTAACTGCGGAGACAGTGCAGTTACGCACTTATGTCTGAAAAAGCTGAAGCAATGAAAAGACATTTGAGCCTGGTTATCACTGCGCACATGTAATCGCACACCTTTAGAATTCTCAGTGCAGACGGTTCAGTCATGTGTGAACACGACTAATATCCTTTCTCGAGTATATGTCTTGTATGACAAAAAGCCTTCCTGCTGCGTCATTACAGTGCCCACACACACATACAATTTCAGTACACTATGCCACATAAACCCTTGCGTGCATAGGCACGGCTTTTCCTGAAAAATTATGACTAGATTGATTTCAGTGCTAGGCAGGTGTTCGTGACTCATTGCTGGTAAACAAGATGTCAGCTTTTCTATGTTACTGTACACAGGATTAAAGAGACAGGTACGTAATAGCACATCTATATAAACTTTTAAATCAGACCTCTTTCTCTATGTGAGGTGACTATGAAGACATGTATGTGAATGTATAAATGCCTCACTTCTGTTCCTAGCAACATGAGCAACAGACAGGACAGACCATTCAGCAGACAATAGTCCTCACTTGTCCTCATTCACGTTAACGTGACATACATTTTAGGGAGTCCTAGGGAGTGCGGGAGTGTATTGGACTGGCTCGTGGAAAACGTATGACGCTAAAAACCCACAGTCTACTCACAAAGAGATTTTAAAGAGAACAGTATACCTGTGATTTAAAGTGATACCTGTTCTGTTTAAGTCTGTGTATATTTAACATAGAAAAACTGTCGTTTTGTTTGCCTACAGTGAGACACGAACACCTGCACCGAAATCGATCTAGTCATGATTTTAAGCAAAAGCCTACGCATGCAAGGGCCCATGTGTAACACAGTGTACTTAATTTTATGTATAGACGACAACAGCATTCAAACTTGTGATTCGCCATGGAATCTTACCTTTGTGTAAATGGTGTGTGTTCATGTGTTGCAAGGTAGGCATTATTTTTTGTTGTTGTTGTTGTTTTGTTTTGTTTATACATGTATGTGTGAGTGTGTATATATGTGTTTGTGTGTGTGTGTGTGTGTGTGGGGGGGGGGGGTGTGTGTGGGGGGGGGGGGGCGGGGTGTGTGTGTGTGTGTGTGTGTGTGTGTGCGTGTGTGTGGGTGGGTGGGGGGGGGGGGTGGGGGTGGGCACTACACTTGAATTATCACTTATGATCAACCCATCACCTGCTACAGTACACCTGTTCTGAAATCTAGTCACCTGTTACTCGATCTGTCAATGGCGCAGTTAACAGGGAAGGTTATGCACACTTATCTGAAGTATAATATTACCTGAAGTGAATCAGCTACCCTGTTTGCACTGGTAACGATTTCTGAGGAACACCAACTCTACTGACGGGAAAATTGAAATTTTGAACCATTTATGTAATTACGTACATTATTTATCCTGTTTTAGAGCTATTGATACGGCATTATTGATTTAGCTGTCGATCCGCTCTCTCATTATCTATCTCTCTCCCCGTTCGTTCTCTCTCTCTCTCTCTC
Organism: Semisulcospira habei; assembly: GCA_036245525.1. NCBI lineage: Eukaryota > Metazoa > Mollusca > Gastropoda > Semisulcospiridae > Semisulcospira > Semisulcospira habei. The sequence continues at coordinate 120,370,380 of BTPG01000001.1, read as the reverse complement.
TCCCCCTCTCTCTCTCTCACTGTCTCTCTTCTCTCTCTCTCTCTCCCCGGCCTCACACACGCGAATTTACTTTTGCTCGCTCCTGCGCGCGCTTACACACACTCTTGTCTCTCGTGTTTAGTTTCTCTCGGAGTCTTTCTCTTACGATTTTTTTCTTTGACGTCATTTTTACTTTTGTTCTTCCTTTCCTTTTCTTTTCTTTTTCTTTTTACGTCACCTTCAGTTGCCACATTCCTTCTGCATCTGAAGATAAGTAGCAAATAATGTCTCTGTTTGTCTATTTTGACAAAGGGTATTTACCCGAAATATTAATAAATTGTGTTGTACCGTTTTTTCTAAGCGTGTTTCTTTCTCCGTTGGGTACTTCTTTGCATTTCACACGCTTGGCAGTCACCTTTTTGGTCTGGATTGATTAATCAAATAGTATGCATAGAAAGATCTAATCAGCTACCTTTCTATCAGATATGGCTAAAATGTTTTGCGAAAGTGCTGATAGAAGCTAAAATGTGACTTTTTTTAACATTTGCTCATCTCATGTGACCCTTAACCTTTCCAAGGGGTCATCCAAATTAGCATGCACAATGAGAGAAAAAGAAAATTAGGTCAATAAACAGATATTTGTGACCTATCTCATGGTCTCTTGTAACCCTTGACCTTTCTGAGGGGTCATCCAAATTAGTATGCATAGAAAGGTCTTACCATAAGGTATCTCTGTACCATGCTGGGGTCTGAAGTTATGAACAGTATTTGAGAAAAAAAAAAATCTTTTATCAAAATATGGCTATTTTTGATCCATTTTCTATCTCTTTTGACCCTTGACCTTTCCCAAGGGTCATCCAAATTAGTATGCATTCAAAGGTCTTATGATCAGGTATCTTTATACCAAGTTTGGGTTTGCCCAGGGAATTATATTTTTGATCCAAGATGCAGATAACAAAATTGTTTTATACCGGTCACTCAATATTCCTTACACAGTTGCACCCTTCTCCATTTACACACTCTGTTCCCACCCTGACACAGATTTAAATTGTGGACAAAATGCTGAGGGGAGAATAATCATTCACTCTTGTGCACATGTCTCATGCTGCTCAGCTTGCTGTGAATACGAGGTGGAGATGATGTCGCAACATCTAATATGCGGAGGAAGTATCTTCATCCACGTATTAGTCAGACGTTGCGACACCATTCTTTGGAAGGAAATTTGCACCAAGCGTTGAAAGATGAGAGGTGTATAGTAGTCATGAGAGGTGCATAGTAGCTGAATTGAGCCAGGAAATGGCTGATGCTGGGAGTACTGCTTTGAAGAATAGCTGGGGCTGAGAGGGTAAAAAAGTCTAGGTTGCAATGTCACAGAATAAGATGCGACCATAGCGAGTCAGTTGGATTGTTTTTTTAATGCCATCATCTAAACATAGACAGATAAAAAGAGACCTCTCCCAAGAAGCTCTGACAAGAGTGCACGCCTTCCAAAATTATATAAGACCCAATTAAATACCTCAGAAAGTTTGGTGCTTTTATCTGGCATGTCCTGATCTTAAAATATGGCCATAAGAAACTTAAATAAAAATCCTCTTTAACTCATTCAGCCCTGACACACTACAGCAGGAGATGGGTCGACACCCTTGAATTATCATGGTCGATCCATCTCCTGCAACAGGTGCATAGTTGTTAGATGACGCCTCCAAAATTTGGGAAATACGTGTGCTGGGCTGAACGAGTTAAAAATTAATCAACAATATCCATGCTGCCCTCCGTTTGTGTGTGTGTGTGTGTGTGCACGCATGTGTGCGTGCGTGCGTGTGCGTACATGCGTGCGTGCATGCGCATGTAAACAAGCATTGCTGAAACTAACCTGACGTTTCTCATCATCAAGTGCAGAACATTCAACCAGCTTTACAAGGGACACTGACTTCACAAATCTTTCGCACTTCAGTTTTTTTGCTTTTGCCAAAGCAAGCACTTCCACCACCTTCTTCCAGTTGTTGCTTGACACAAGGCCATCAAGAACTTGACTCAGATGATCCTCAGACATCTTCAGTATGTCATCAGGGATATCTGTATGAGAAGACAAATTTTGTACTAAAGTATCTCCCTCACTCACTGTGTGCATCTCCCTCCATGTGCTCTCTCCTGCAGTGAGATGACCTTTGTTGCATGGTAAACGTTAATCATGCTACCCAGCCATCATGTGCATTTGCATACAAAGACACATTCATGTATTAGATTTTCACAATAAAACTGTTAAAGATTTAGGGCTTAACACACTTTGTCCACCAGAAAGGCGATTTCAAAGCTAGGGCACTGAATAGGGCCTGAACAAAGTTTGACCCCAGCTAGGTTTGAACCCACGACCTTTCGGACGAAAGTAAAATGCTTTGTCCACCAGAAAGGCGATTTCAAAGCTAGGGCACTGAATAGGGCCTGAACAAAGTTTGACCCCAGCTAGGTTTGAACCCACGACCTTTCGGACGAAAGTAAAATGCTCTACCATGTGAGCCGCCAAGCTCCCCTGTACATTCACAATGAACGTGTGTGTGTGTGTGTGTGTGTGTGTGTGTGTGTGTGTGTGTGTGTGTGTGTGTGTGTGTGTGTGTGTGTGTGTGTGTGTGTGTGTGTGTGTGTGTGTGTGTGTGTGTGTGTGTGTGTGTGCCTGCATGTATAAGTGCATGAATTGACCTGTCTGACTTTGAACATATGCTGAAACACATCATCATTGAAAATTTAATACAAACTGCCATTATTTTTTTTTTTTTTTTTCTTGTTTCATTTTATTATGCCAGCAAATTATACACTTTTGACGAGTTGCAAAATGTAATCACTGATTAAATAAAAATAATATTTGTGAATAAAAAAAATGGTGAACTTGTATCCGCAACTACCGACTGAGACACTTGCGACACTTGTGACAACTGATCCACATGCGCCAATCGCGCCCGATAAAACATTACAGGCAGACACATTTCGATTAATAAATATTACAGAAGCATTGAAGTATTTGGAAAGTGAAGAGGCAAAATACTCAAGGTGCAAAAGACGATATAAAACAGTTTTCAATTCTGTACAAAACACATCAATGGCTGTGGGTGCAGTTTCAGCTGGATGTTCTGCTGGTGGTTTAGCTCTGATTACAACAGGGGTGGGAAACATTATTGGTATTGATCTTGAAGGTGTCAGTGGTTTTGCATGCCTGGTATGCTTTGGTTTGGAAGGCCTTAACAAAAGATTTCATACAAAGTTGCAGAAGCATGAAGCATTGAGTACGCTTGCTGGTGCTAAGCTGAGTAGCATGAAACTTATTATCAGTAAATCTTTGGAGGACAATTTTATTGACGATATTGAATTTAAGAGAGTGCAGGATGATTTGAGCAATTACAAACAACAGAAGTCTGAAATTCAGAATAAGACGCGTAGTTAATCTCCTGTGAATGTTGAAGAACTAAAGGCTAATTTTTTAGAGAAAGGAAAACAGCTCGGTGTAAAAGAAACCACGGAAAAACTTCAAGGACTTTTAAGCAAATAAAAATCAAATTTAGCAATAGTTTAATATTTTTGTCATATGCTTCACAGAGAGATGACACGCCATTCACGCCCAACTATTTAGCCCCATCCGCTCCGCCGCCTGAGTACTATTAAGAAAAAAAAGTTAATTTTTGTCCTTGTATCTTGTCAGATATGTCTCAGTATCTTGGGACTGGAGTCAAGTTTTTGTAAGAACCTATAAGAACTTATAGTAAGAAATTAATAAGTTCTTATGACAAGTAATTAATAAGTTCTTATGACAACTAACTTAAAAGAACCTGCAGAGGTAACTTAAAGGTTACCTACAACTTGTAAATAAGTATAAAGTTCCACTTGGCTCCAGTCTTGATCAAGTAGACTGGAATGAGAGATAGAACAATATACAATAAAAGAAACAATAAACAAACTGCCACTTTGTTGCAGCTAAAAAGAAGTAATCACATAGAGATCGTCACCTTCTTTGTTGATGATTTACCAACTTGAAGTTCAAGCGACTTGCTCCAGACAATAAAGGTTTAATAGTTAGCAATATTTCCTTTATAACTATCTCACAATAATGCTGTACAAAAAGCCCTAGCTTAATTTATGAAGTTTAAATTTCATAAAGTGAAAGATTTTTCTGCTCTTCTTTTGCTTCGTACACAGGTGACTTAGACAGTAGAAAACCACTGTTACATGTGCCTACTTACATGTGATTGTGAAAAGAAGGCTAGAGAAGTCAGTCATAGCTTAGGCAAGACAACACTGAGAACTGGTTCTATCAGAAAATTTTAGCAATCAAAACCCACCATGAAGCAGATCACTGAGGCAATCATATCAATCTGCTTTGCTATAACAATATACATCTAAAAAAGACACATAAAAACTAAATATGACCTATTCTTCCCAAACTGCATGCAAGATACTGTTATGGTACGTACACAAAGGTCCAGTTTCCTTAACCCATAAACCCGTAACCCATAACAGCTTCAAATTTGTGCACTGCCATACGCAAGCTACATTATAGTACTATGGATAAGGATATATACCAATGGCTTTAGTTCAAGGGTAGTGCCAGAATAGCTTGGTGCCTAGGGGCGCCAAGCTATTCTGGCACTTCCCTTAAACTATTTTAGTCAAACTTATTTCACACACTGGTGTATTCTGAATGATAAGGGTTAAGCATCTCAGGAAGTATTTCAGCATAAAGTGAGTAAAGAGTCTGTAATTAACTGCTTCAACTTTAAAATAAGTTAACAAACTGTATTCTAATAAAATAGTTCAAACACCATCCACTTCAAGGTTACAAAGATTCCAACAGGTTTTAAATCATACTCATAGTACCTGTAGAAGCACTCTTGCCCAGACGGTCTATGATCATGTTCATGACTTCACTCTCGTAGCTGGGTATCCCTTTCTCCGTGTGGGAAATCTGACATTCCAGCACACTCTTCAGCCTTGAGAAAAGGTCTCTAAAGCTGCGTCTTTTTTTCCAGAGCTGGCGTGCTTTTTCCATATTCTGCTTGCACTTAGCACACTTGGGTGCTGCTTTCTTATGTTTGGTGTCATCACGGTGTCCTTGGGCACTGTTCCTGCTCGCCACAGCAAAGTCTGTGCAAGTTGGATTTCTTGTTTGTGCTGCAAAAGAATTTTCTGATGGCAAAAGTAAACAACATAAATCTATACACTTTTTGCTTCATGGATGTGCTAGCCTCACCTATCTGGTTTGTGAGTGTGCTTAACTCATTCAGCCCAACACACATATTTCCTAAATTTTGGAGGCATCATCTAACAACTATGCACCTGTTGCAGGAGGTGGATCGACCATGATAATTCAAGGATAGTGCCAGGTTAGCTTGGCGCCAACAGGCGCCAAGCTAATCTGGCGCTACCCTTAAATTATCATAGTCGACCCATCTCCTGCTGTATTGCATCAGGGCTGAATGGGTTAATTAAATAAAAGCCATTAGTTATGTGTATGTGTGCATGTGCACTTGTTTAGCTCAGATCATGGGTACACAAAGCTTTACAAGTATGTCAAAATATAAAATCACTTAAATAGTTCTTATTTGGATTATGTGTGAATGTTGTGCACTGAACTAAAGATATATTACCTTAACAGATCTGTAGAGTACTTTTTTTTTTTAAAGAGGCAACGAAAAACCTGCAGTTAAAACTGCCGTGGTGTCCTCTATTGTTGATTCCAAAGCAAATAAAGGTACATTGAAATTAAAAAGGCAAAGCCCTTATGGTTCACGTGTATGACCAATCCACACAATAAGTGTGACCTTTGTGACCATGACCTATCGAACAGGTCACTGAAATGAGCAAGTGTTCACATGTCTAAATATAAGTGAAGGGTTGGCTTTTGTACCTACGAAAATCCAAATCTTCTCAAAATGTATGCTTTTTTCACAAATTTGTTGACCCTCCGTGACCCTTGACCTCCTGCGAGGGGTCGACTAAATTAGTATGCATAGAAAGGTTTATCACCAGCTACCTTTATATGAAATTCTATTAAAACGTTTATAAAAACTTTGATAAAAACTAAAATTCTATCACACAAGACATCCAAATTAGTATGCATTGAAAGGCCTGATGATCAGATAACTCTATACCACATTTGGGTTCGAGGTTGAAAATAGTATTTGATTTAAAAAAAAAAAAAAGTTTTTGTCAAAATGACTATTTTTATACCCTTTTTGGACCCCCATGACCCTTGACCTTTGCAAGAAGACCAGTAAATTAGTATGCATAAAAAAGCCTTATCATCAGCTACCTTTCTGACAAATATGACTGGAAAGTTATCCAAAAACTTTGATAAAACTACAATTCTGTAACAATAAATGTCATTTTTCACATATTTACCAACCTCCTGTGATCCGTGAACTTGAGGGGTCCTCCAAATTAGTATGCATAAAAAGGTCTTACCATTAGGTATCTCTGTACCAAGTTTGGGTTTGAAGTTGAAAATAGTATTTGAGGAGAAACAATTGGTGTCAAAATATGGCTATTTTTTACCCCTTTCTGGACCCCCTGTGACCTTGACCTTTGAGAGAGGTCACTGAAATTAGTATGTTTAGAAAGGTTTTACCACAAGTACCCTTGGGCCAAGTTTAAAGACTGAGGCTTAAATAGTCTCCAAGAAAATGCCAACATTAAAGTTTACCACGCATGACATGACGGATGGCCAATTACACAGACTCACTTTTGCTATCCCACATGAGCCAACAAAATGACTCTGACAATACTTGAAGTTCACACTTCTTTAATGTACAAAGGTAATTTGACAATTTTATTTACAAAACAATATGCTCCGAAGATACCAGAAAACAAGAATGGCCAAACCCTTCAGACTCAAGCACAAGAACTATCCACAGGACCTTTTGACAGGTCGCCGAAATGAGCCAATGTTCAAGTGTCCAAGTAATGGGTTGACTTTTGTACCTGCAATATCCATCTTGTCTCCAAATGTATCCATAAAGGTTTTCCTTCTTTGACACGTGTTCATATATTCTATAACAAGCGAATTAATATTTATAAGTTTGCTTGTTATACTTTCCTGTGTTTTGTTTGAACACCGCAATCAGCCGCAAAATGAATGACGCGAGGCATAGTCTTGTTTTGGACTGGGTACATAAATTATATTGAGCAACATTTTGATTGATATAGTGCCTATAACTGACAGATGCGATTACTTGACCCGAATCAAAATTTCCTTGATTCGGGTCTCATAATCACATCTGCCTAGTGTTGGCTCTAACCAAATGAGAATGTATAGAGAAGTCTTATCATCAGCTAACTTCACGTCAAATTTGACTTTACAATTTGCACCCAAAAAAAAAAAAAAAGTTTTATTTAATCAATATTAGGCATTTTTCACACATTTGCTGACCTCTTGTGACACTTGTGATCATCCAAATTAGTAATCAGAGGAAGGTCTAACCATCAGGTACCTTTGTACCAAGAGAGTTGGTGGCCAGAGTCGCCCCCACCTCCCCCCCCCCCCTCCCTGTCCCAGCTTCCCTTAACCCATTCAGCCCTGACGCACTACAGCAGGAGATGGGTCGACCATGAAAATTCAAGATTAGTTTGGCGCCTATCGGCGCCAGCTAATTTGGCACTACCTTGAATTATCATGGTCGATCCATCTCCTGCAACAGATGCATTATCGTTGGACGACACCTCCAAAATTTGGGAAATACGTGCGTTTTGGGCTGAATGAGTTAATAATTTTGTAAAAATCTTTTCTTTTTTTTTAAACTGTGGCCAAAAAAAATCATATAGATGGATAATCTGACTTTCCTCAGGCCTAAAGGGTCTGTGTAGCAAATCCCTGTTGCCAATAACTAATAGCATATATATAATTGCTTTCCAGCAAAAAGAAAAAAAAAACCCCACCTTTAGAGCTGCCACCAGTTTTGGCAAGCTGCTGTGCTTTTGTCTTGCCCTTGCCCTTGCGCTTGACATATGTGGGTACTGGATCCTTATCTTTGGTGTCATCACAGTCTCCTGGGGAACTGCTCCTGCTTGCCATAGCAGAGTCTGTGCAAGTTGTTTTTGGGGTTTGTGTGGCACAATAATTTTCTGAAGAAGCCAAACAAAATGACACAAATCTATGAACATTCTGCTAGATGTATGCTCTCTAATAAACAAAAACAAAAGTAATAAGATAATAAGATGGGATGAACCATAACCCACAAAGTCACTGTTATACATGAGAGCTGTCTTCCCTGTCAAGGGTCTCTACCTGTTGTCATTGACCTGACTGATGTGAATAGAACTCCAATTGCTAAAGCCTAGCATATATTATTAATATCTGCTAACACCTCGGCAAGCTTTATAAGGGGCACATTGCACATACGTCATTGGTTTGATAAAACGTCATTTGTCATGACACAGTTTTAAATTTTACATAATATACGTTTCATGATAGCTTCTAAGACTTGAGACAATTGATAATAAAATTAGAATTTCATGGTACAATTTCAGTCTTGCTATAATTTGTGTTGCGTTGATGGTCTGTGTGTGTGTGCAAGATGACGTCAGGTTGTGCGCATGTGTGTGAAAGAGAGAGAGAGAGAGAGAGAGAGATTACATCATATCCAGAGGATTGTGTCAATGTTTGGTGGTGACCAAGTTGCTGCTTTTATGTCACAGTCACTGTCTGATTTTCTCCAGAAGTCTAGACTTTTTACACGACAGATGACGGATGGCCAATTTCACAGACTCACTTTTGCTATCCCACATGAGCCAACAAAATGACTCTGACAATACTTGAAGTTCACACTTCTTTAATGTACAAAGGTAATTTGACAATTTTATTTACAAAACTATATGCTCCGAAGATACCAGAAAACAAGAATGGCCAAACCCTTCAGACTCAAGCACAAGAACTATCCACAGGACCTTTTTGACAGGTCACCGACATGAGCCAATGTTCAAGTGTCCAAGTAATGGGTTGACTTTTGTACCTGCAATATCCATCTTATCTCCAAATGTATCCATAAAGGTTTTCCTTCTTTGACACATGTGTTCATATATTGTATAACAAGTGAAATAATATTTATAAATTTGCTTGACATACTTTCCTTCCCAAAATCTGTTGCGCACCAAAACGATTAAATCTTCCTGATACTTGCATTTTTCAAAAGAGATATGAGAGTCACTTCACTAGTGAAATTGGTGAGATGTCAGTTGGCGATATCATCAACATGATAAAAGAACTAAATAAACAAACCTGCTGGCATTTTCTGCCATTATGGGTGATCTACTTGCAAGTAGAATTTACTCGTTAAAACACACGGTTATACAAAGTACTGATGTCTTCATAGTCAGACAAAAAATACACGCTGCATTGACAGTGATATGCAGTTGCCTACCACTCCTGTGTTTTCTTTGAACACCACAACCAACCGCAAAATGAATGACGCAAGGCATAGTCTTGTTTTGGACTGGGTACATAAATTATATTGAGCAACATTTTGATTGATATAGTGCCAATAACTGACAGATGCGATTACTTGACCCAAATCAAAATTTCCTTGATTCGGGTCACATAATCACATCTGCCTATTGTTGGCTCTATATCCAGCAAAATGTTGCTCAATGTAATCTATTCACACTTCTGTCAACCTCCCATGACCCTTGATCTTCGTCAGAGGTTAACCAAATGAGAATGCATAGAAAAGTCTTATCATCAGGTAACTTTACGTCAAATTTGACTTTACAATTTGCACCCAAAAAATAAAAATAAATATTTTTTTAAAAAATCAATATTAGGCATTTTTCACACATTTGCTGACCTCTTGCGACACTTGTGATCATCCAAATTAGTAATCAGAGGAAGGTCTTACCATCAGGTACCTTTGTACCAAGAGAGTTGGGGGCCAGAGACGCCCCCACCTCACCCCCCCTCCCCTAGCCCCCCTTAACCCATTCAGCCCTGACACACTACAGCAGGAGATGGGTCGACCATGGTAATTCAAGATTAGTTTGGCGCCTATTGGCGTCAAGCTAACTTGGCACTACCCTTGAATTATCATGGTCGATCCATCTCCTGCAACAGGTGCATAATCGTTGGATGACACCTCCAAAATTTGGGAAATACGTGCATCGGGCTGAATGAGAATAATTTTGGAAAATTCTTTTTTTTTTTTTTTTAAACTGTGGCAAAAAAAATCATATAGATGGATAATCTGACTTTCCTCAGGCCTAAAGGGTATGTGTAGCAAATCCCTGTTGCCAATAACTAATAGCATATATATAACTGCTTTCCAGCAAAAAGAAAAAAAGAACACCTTTAGAGCTGCCACCAGTTTTGGCAAGCTGCAGTGCTTTTGTCTCGCCCTTACCCTTGCGCTTGACATATGTGGGTACTGGATCCTTATCTTTGGTGTCATCACAGTCTCCCCGGGAACTGCTCCTGCTTGCCATAGCAGAGTCTGTGCAAGTTGTTCTTTGGGTTTGTGTGGCACAATAATTTTCTGAAGAAGCCAAAAGAAATGACACAAATCTATGAACATGTGCTCAATCAAAGTTTGAAATGTACACACACACACACACACACACACACACACACACACACACACACACACACACACACACGTTTTAACTGCCCTATCTAATAAACAAAACAAAAGTAATAAGATAATAAGATGGGATGAACCATAACCCACAAAGTCAATGTTATACACGTGAGGGTCTCTACCGGTTGTCATTGACCTGACTGATGTGAATAGAACTCCAATTGCTAAAGCCTAGCATATCTTATTAATATCTGCTAACACCTCAGCAAGCTTTATAAGGGGCACATTGCACATACGTCATTGGTTTGATAAAACGTCATTTGTCATGACACAGTTTTAAATTTTACATAATATACGTTTCACGATGGCTTCTAATACTTGAGACAATTGATAATAAAATTAGAATTTCATGGTACAATTTCAGTCTTGCTATAATTTGTGTTAAGTCAGGTTGACTTTACATGACATCAATGCGTTGATGGTCTGTGTGTGTGTGCAAGATGACGTCAGGTTGCGCGCACGTGTGTGTGTGTGTGTGTGTGTGTGTGTGTGTGTGTGTGTGTGAGAGAGAGAGAGAGAGAGAGAGAGAGAGAGAGAGAGAGAGAGAGAGAGAGAGATTACATATTACATCATATCCAGAGGATTGTGTCAAAGTTTCGTGGTGACCAAGATGCTGCTTTTATGTCACAGTCACTGTCTGATTTTCTCCAGAAGTCGAGATTTTTTACTTTTTTATTTTTTTCTGCAAAGAATTAATTCTTACTGAAAAAACTGAAAAGGTACAACGCTGGTTAAAGGACTGATCCAATATCTTTCTCCAAGCTAGCTACATGCATATGTGCCTGTGACAAAGGTTGTTTGTGCCAAAAGTAACAACCAACAGAAATGTCCAAAGTAACAACCAAATTAGATGTCTTTAAAATAAGCTTATTTTAGGCGTTGGTTAGTTTTGAAGTATCTCCTTGTGGGCAAGTGAAATTAAAGACTTATGAATGCAGAAACAGATGATTTCCAGCAGAGAATAATAAAATCTATTTAAATCTAGCCCTTTCTGAAAATGTTGGTTGTTATGGTAGAGACACGGTGATAAATATGATTATTTCCTGTTTGATTATTCTCTTTCACAAGAAATTAATGTTATAACCTGTTCTCTGAGATATGAATAAGAAACATATTTTATTTCTTTTAAAATTAAGTTTTCTTTCACTATCAATATTGGTTGTTACTGTGGACATACTCAGTCAATTTAAATCACAACAAATTTTTTTTTTCTTTGATTAACACTTTTTACCCCCAAGAAAATCTTCAGTCATTATCCTTATACATTTCTGTCACTCAGTTTTCAAAGAAAAAATGTTTGTTGTCACATTGGACATACTATTGGACATACACATGAAAATCACCTTAGATTAGTCTATTTTGGTGAAAAGGAAACTATGAGAGAAATGTAAGCATTCCAACAACAATGTCTTCATAGGGCAATCACAAAAAGCAAAATTTCCTGTTGTGGTGTGGTTTTCTTGACTAAAAATATGTTGGTTGTTACGCGCATGACGTTTTGTCAAAGGCTCATACACATGTAAAATTTAAAGTGAATATGGCAACAATTGCGGACTCTAATGTGGGCCAACCAACTTTCTATAAACAGTCATTTCACTGTTCAATAAAATATCCAATTTTAATATGCTCGAGTTTTCTTTTAGGCACCCTTTGAATAAAACATGTCCTCAATTTTGAAGCTTGTACATACACAAACATGGAGATTTGTGTGTTTACATACATAAACACATACATATACACACCGCATTTCACGGCAAAAGCTCATTCTGCAGTGGGAATAACGTAACTAGACATGACATAATTTTTATTTTGTTACTTCAGTTCTCAGAGTTAGAGGCCTATTATGCCATGGGCATACTATTACATTCGCCCCATTGTGACCCATCCTAAATAGTCCCCTCCATAAATAAAAAGGACGTAAAACTGCATTTCCTCATGTACATGATGAAATCCCACTGAGGAACCCAAAACGAACACCAGCATAACATTCTAAAGAAGAATGGCAAAGCCCTTAATGACCATGCCCACGACAGATTCATATAATGAATCTGACCTTTATGGCCTTGACCTTTGCAACAGGTCACTGATGAGCATTTTTTTTTCCTTTTTAAAATTATTTTCATGTGCTGTAAAGCTTGCTGTCCGTGGGGAAGGGCGCTATATAAAAACTGTGTATTATTATTGTTATTATTATGAGCAAATGTTCAAGTGTCCAAACATAAGGAAAGGGTTGGTATTTGTGCCTGAAAAATCCAAGTTTTCTCAAAATGTATGCACTTTGTACACTTTTGCCAACCTCCAATGACATTGACCTTTGCAAGGGTCAACCAAATTAGTATGCATAGAATTATAAAGGTCTTATCATTAGCTACCTTTGTGTCAAGTTTTATTGAAAAGTTTTTGTTCTCCAATCTGTTGCATTTTGGAATATGTAAATATGTAAAGTCAAGCTCACGACAGATCTATATGTAAGAGTTCAAATCTCTATTTTTGCCGAGATTTGCATTTTCTTTATGATTTTGAGTATGACCACTATGTTTATTGAACCTGGTACTTTTGGTGGAGTGCATAAAACTTTCTTAGTACGTAATATTTGACTTGACTTGACATTTTGTAAATGTCAAGGTCACAGAAGATCAAAGTAAACATTAGATTTCAAACTCTTACATGATGTTATTGTCATCTACTGTTACTGTTATCAGCCTGAGATTTGTATTCTATTTTTTCAAAATGTTATCAGTTATGGAACTTTGATTTCAATAATTGTGTCTTATTAGGACGGTCCAAGATAGCGAGTTTGCAGCAGTTGTCTCGCCATAGTAGTTTTTTTGCGCTCAGTAAGTGGAGCTAAGAACAGTACATCCTCAACTTCTGGCACGTTCCTTTTCAGCAGCCTGTATACCGACTATAGTACACTTCACACTAAACACATGGGCGATTATGTGTGCTTAAGACTGTCATTTACAAACATTTCTTAGAGGGGCACACCCAACCATTTTTAAGGCTTTCGCAAAAAGCTTTTACTGTGATTCAGTATACATACCCACTTAGTGACCACCCTATTGTCCCACCAAATGCTTTCTTTCATTCGTTCAAAGTGAAAAAAGGCCCACCGGAATCTTTTGTGGGACCCCTGAAAAGATTGCTTCTGATAGGTGATGGCAGCAGACGTCATAACTATTCTATAGCTTAGGTCATCTGCATAATTATAACCAATCAGATACAAGATGGCGGATGAACCAGAAAAAAAAAAGTATCATTATTGAATCGCGCTGACATTGACAGACTCAGAATTGAAGAGAAGAAAGAGGAAGAGAGAAAAGATACCCCTAAGCAGAATTGACATCGGACAAGGGAATATGGACATGGCAACACGTAAAAAAAGAGCTTGGCTTGACTACCCACCCGGAATTTGTCACTTTCCTGATGAATCAGTAAGTAATTTACTGTCTTTGTCGATCTGCCTATAGTTTCGCGAGCGCTTGTGATTTTCAAATTTCATGATCTTCAGTAGAATTGATCTCTTACTGATTTCACAAGATTTTAAACCTGTTTTATCATATAGTTTTGAGCTAGTTATCACATTTTATGCTGCAGAGATATGAAAACTACTGTGCGTGTCAAAGTTGCACATCCCTGGTTGTAACATTATTTTGTCTGTGCCGGCTCTCATTCGCTCGATTCAGAGAGGTTGAGAAATTTGTCGTTTCTAATGATGCGTTACATAGACCTTGATGTGTGAGATGTGAAATTGACTGCATTGCAGAAAGTCGGTATAAATACCAATGTTCTGTTTCAATGATGGGAGACATTGCATGTTTCTGAGGGGTAAAGGATCAAAAGTCAAACTAGGCACCGTGGACTTGCTTTGTGAGTGCCAAATACCTTGGTGCACACAGAAATCAGTAAGAGATGCACGATCGTTACTAGTAAATACTAAGAAAAAAAGAAGTACCCAACGGAGAAAGAAACACTCTTAGAAAAGACAGTTACAGCACAATTTATTAATATTTCGGGTAAATAAGCTTTTTCAAAATAGACAAACAAACAAATAACAAGATCAGTCACTACTTATCTTCATTTATCGCAGAAGGAATGTGACCACATTCCTTCTGCGATAAATGAAGGTAAGTAGCGACTGATCTCTCTATTTGTTTGTCTATTTTGAAAAAGGGTATTTACCTGAAATATTAATAAACTGTGTTCTGTCTTTTCTAAGCGTGTTTCTTTCTCCATTGGTCACACGCATAGCAGTCACCTTTTTGCTCTGGATTTAGTAAATACTAGCAGGTCGAGCGGAACCCACATTATGATTTTGACAGCATAGCAAGTACAGAAGGTTTATTCTACTTTCTCGTGAAAAATTATGTCAAAGGAATGCCGGAGAACATCAGTACACGTGTACACTGACATCTGTGTACATCACACCGATGACCTCGTGACCTGCGGTATTGTGATAAACTGATTAGTCACCTGGGTTCTGCCTTGTGACGTAGACTCATAAATATGCATATTAATTCAAAACGAGGCCAACAAACGATGAATTTCGACATTTGGCATTGTATTGGCATTGTATTATTATTGCAATTCTGTACTGGCAGGTTTACCGGCAGATCAGATTTCACGCTTGCAGATGATTCAAAACAATGTGGCGCGTCTCATCTTGCAGAAATGAAAGAGAGACCACGTTACGCCTCTACTGAAGCAGCTGCACTGGCTGCCCGTAAAATTCCGCTGCCAGTACAAAATTGCAATTTTCACCTATCAGCATTTTGACGGATCTGTCCCGCCGTACCTTTCTGCCAAGCTGTCCGTTTATCAGCCATCATGCACCCTCCGTTCCTCTAGTGTAAAACTTTTTTAAAATCCCGAAGCTTAACATGAAAACTGTCGGGGAGCGTTCTTTCACCTTTTTAGCCCCAAGTGTGGAACTCCCTGCCAACTGAAATGCGGAATCTGCCCACATTGTCACAGTTCAAAGCTCACTTAAAGACTTTTCTTTTCTGTCGGGCATTTAACACTTAGCTCATCTTTAGCTAACTGTTGACTGCCTTTTATTCTGATCCTAGAGGAAGTGAATGTAAAGTGTTGGGAAGAGATGGGGTGGTTTAAAGTAGTGTATAGTTGTGCGTGTGTCTGAGAGAGAGGGTGTGCTGTTGTGCATGCGCAGTGAGTCCAGTGTTTTCCTGGAGAACGGCACTATAAAAGAACTATGTATTATTATTATTATTATTATTATTATTATTATTATTTACATCATAAAGCTGTAAGATAGTACACAAAGGACCCATACAAATACTGTCAGCAGTATCTGTTGCAGACAGTTTTCTGACTGTGTTGAGATGCTTGATCCTGTGGAATATAACTTTAAATAAATATTAGAAATTGTTTCTAAGGCTACTGATTTGCAGCACATCACATGCCCGGAGA